>JBBBDQ010001853.1:915000-1117923 GCA_037127315.1 Ascarosepion bandense
CAGCAGAGGGAGCGAGAGAGCAGCAGAGGGAGGGAGCGAGAGAGCAGCAGAGGGAGGAGCGAGAGAGCAGCAGAGGGAGAGGGAGCAGGCAGCAGGGAGAGGGAGCGAGAGAGCAGCAGAGGGAGAGGGAGCGAGAGAGCAGCAGAGGGAGGGAGCGAGAGAGCAGCAGAGGGAGGGAGCGAGAGAGCAGCAGAGGAGGGAGCGAGAGAGCAGCAGAGGGAGGGAGTGAGAGAGCAGCAGAGGGAGGGAGGCAGGGAGAGCAGCAGAGGGAGGGAGCGAGAGAGCAGCAGAGGGAGGGAGCGAGAGAGCAGCAGAGGGAGGGGGCAGAGAGCAGCAGAGAGGGGCAGAGACAAGAGAGCGAGAGAGAGAGACAGAGAGCGAGAGAGACAAGAGAGCGAGAGAGAGAGACAAGAGAGCGAGAGAGAGAGACAAAGAGAGCAGAGAGAGAGACAAAGGCAGAGAAAGAGAGAGACAGAGAGCGAGAGAGAGAGACAAGAGAACAGCAGAGAGGGAGAGAGAGAGAGACAAAGAGAACAGCAGAGGGAGAGAGAGACAAAGAGAACAGCAGAGGGAGAGAGAGAGACAAGAGAACAGCAGAGGGAGAGAGAGAGACAAGAGAACAGCAGAGGGAGAGAGAGAGACAAGAGAACAGCAGAGGGAGAGAGAGAGACAAGAGAACAGCAGAGAGAGGGAGAGAGAGAGACAAAGAGAGACAGCAGAGAGGGAGAGAGAGAGACAAAGAGAACAGCAGAGGGAGAGAGAGAGACAAAGAGAACAGCAGGGAGAGAGAGACAAAGAGAACAGCAGAGGGAGAGAGAGAGAGAGACAAGAGAACAGCAGAGGGAGAGAGAGACAAGAGAACAGCAGAGGGAGAGAGAGAGACAGAGAACAGCAGAGGGAGAGAGAGACAAAGAGAACAGCAGAGAGGGAGAGAGAGAGAGAGACAAGAGAACAGCAGAGGAGAGAGAGAGACAAGAGAACAACAGAGAGAGAGAGAGACAAGAGAACAGCAGAGGGAGAGAGAGAGACAAGAGAACAGCAGAGAGGGAGAGAGAGAGACAAGAGAACAGCAGAGGGAGAGAGAGAGACAAGAGAACAGCAGAGAGAGAGAGACAAGAGAACAGCAGAGGGAGAGAGAGAGAGAGACAAAGAGAACAGCAGAGGGAGAGAGAGAGAGACAAGAGAGAACAGCAGAGGGAGAGAGAGAGACAGAGAACAGCAGAGAGAGAGAGAGACAAAGAGAACAGCGAGAGGGAGAGAGAGAGACAAAGAGAGAACAGCAGAGAGAGAGAGACAGAGAACAGCAGAGGGAGAGAGAGAGAGTGAGACAAGAGAACAGCAGAGGGAGAGAGAGAGAGAGACAAGAGAACAGCAGAGGGAGAGAGAGAGACAGGAGAGCGAGAACAGCAATGCGAGAAAGCAAGAAAGAGCAGCTCGCCCATAAATAACTGGACACCTATGCATTCTATTTTGTCTCGTGTTTTAAATCGGTGTTATCTTATTCTTTTGTTTAACAGAGGGGAGTGAGCGATCTTCAGAAACATTGTTTTCATTCTTGTATTGTTTTTCCCAACATGGATGTCTTTGCATTGCTACAAGAGTTCTTCCTGTGCAGTTCTTTTTTACTCACACCTGTTTTGCAATTCACGACCATGTAACCGTCTTTTGGATGCAAGAAAGTGAAGAGAATCTTGAAATTCTATAGATTTAAAGAAATATCCACAAAATACAACCAACATCAACAATTCAATCCAGACATTGGAGACCTAAACAGCATATCCATTTAAAACGTATTTAATAATTTCACCCCAAGCAAGGTAATAAAGCCACCAAGATGAAAGAATGCAAGAAAAAAAAAGTGGGAGAACAATAAAAGACAGGAATTTTAAAAAACTGAAGAAACTGACTGACATTTTGTTTTAATTATTGTATATTCATACTAGTGAGGATGTGTGTTGTGGCGCCATGGATATCGGCTCAGAACAAGAACTCGGGGAGCCAAGTTCGTATTCCTGTTGAATTCCTTGCATTCACTTACGCGCAAATACCCTTGGGAAAGGTATTAATCCATCTCTTCCCTCCAGTTATGGGTTAAATAATAGGACAGATTGGGTTCTATAGCCTTGGTCGTCAACCAGTCTACCACAGAAAGCAACGGCAACCTACTGCGGGATAATCTTCTGCCCAGTCAGTCATGTCTTTCACGGGATATGATCGCCCAAGCGTGTATCATGTATGACACTTAACTGACTGACTGAATATAATAGTTGAAAACATGATTAAGGCTTCTAGTGGGCATAAAGTGGGGGACAGTTTTATATTGTTAAGAAGTAATAAACTGATCACCCACTAATTACTACTTAATAATATAATACATCTCTTCCCTCTTTAGCTGTGAGTCAAATAACAGGACATATTGGGTTCTATAGCCTTGGTCGGCAACCAGTCTACCGCAGAAAGCAATGGCAACCTACTGTGGGATAATCTTCTGCCCAGTCAGTCATGTCTCTTTCGAGACATGATCGCCCAAGCGTGTATCACGTATGGCATTTAACTGACTGACTGAATATAATAGTTGAAAACATGATAAGGCTTCTAGTGGGGGATCGATTTCCTATTGTTTTAAAGTAATAAACTGGTCTCCCACTAATTACTACATAATAATATAGTACATCATTTCCCCCGTCTTGTTATGAGTCAAATAACAGGACAGATTGGGTTCTATAGCCTTGGCTGGCAACCAGTCTACTGTCAACCAGTCTAATGGCAACCTACTGCGGGATAATCTTCTGCCCAAGCGTGCATCACATATGGCACTTAACTGACTGACCGACTAGTGAGGAAAGCAAAAAGCTAGAAAAGGGTTTAACAAGTGAGGAACGCAAGAGAAGAAATTGATAGCATAGAACTTATGCCCACATCTTGCCATTAACTTTTGAGATTTGAAAAAGAAATCACTCGACTGGCAGTCAAGAGCGAGGGAAAATTTACTCGACCCAAAATCATTTTACTTGACCAACTCCTTTTTCTTAATAGTCGCCTGACGTAAACACAGCGTGAATTGCTGACGGAAAACAAAACATGAAATTTTAATTAAAATTTCGAACATGTGAGAAAGTATTTTAAAAATTTTTTTAAAATAACAAAATTTGATCTTTCCTCTTAAAAATAGCATAAACATTTTGATGAGAAAACTTCATTTTTATTAAGCCCTTTTAACATCATGATATGCTGTTTTTTTTTTGTTTTTGTTTTTTGTTTGGTAATTGAGTGGCGGTACCTAAATTCATTGTTTCTTTCTTCTGTTTAACTACAACCTCCATCGCATAGATGATAAATCAGATTTTCTCAACAATTTTCCATAAAAAAATTACTTGTATAATTTGTTTTTCAGTTCATGGTTGAAAGAAGTATGCATTTTTTTTTCTTTCTTTCAAATGTTTGTTTTTAATTTTGTAAGCGGAAAGGAAATATAGATGTATATATTTTTCCAAATTAGTTTTTAAAAATCTGTGAGCATCTTTAATCTTGGTGACAAAGACATTTTGGCTCCACTCTGGAAGCATTAATTAAACGAATATTTACACTAACCGGGACAATAAAAGCGAAACCAAAGAGTTCAATAATGTCATTGTAGGTCATTCTAAGTAACTTGTGAATCTTCAATGGCATACTTTTGGGTTGTAAAAAGAATCAGATTTCCTTTTTCTAAATTTGAAGGGATATGTTTCATTTCGAGATTTTCAATCGATCATGGACGAGTAAAGCAATAAACTTTAAACACCCAATTAAGTTTTTAAGCAATCGAGCAAGTGAAATCTCAAAAGGCTTTGTGCCATTACAACAAGACAAGATGTTTGTGTGTGTGTGTCTGTTTATCTGCCTGTATGTCTGTATTTTTTTCAGCCCTTTTATTTTAGCTTTTGCTTCGGGTTTGGCTCTAAGTAAGTATAATTGTAGTTCTTAGTCTCAGCCATTATACCATTTACTCAGGATTTATTTAGCCTTCAAAATTTAGTTTACGACGAAAAAAAAAAAAAACTTATTTGATATCGATACCAGGAAATCAAAATTTTACTTACATCCATTCATTTTTCTTTCAGTCTACGGTTTTGCTTTAACTGGAAACAACTATTGCTTTTTAGTCTTTCGTGTCAACATCCAAAGAGTCTGAGCTCCAGGACCATGGATTAGTTTTAAAGCTTTCATTACACCCGAGCAACACTGGGCTATACTGCTAGTAATGATATGAGAAGAAGAAAACATAATTAAGGAGAGAGAACAATAAAAACAGGAATCAAGAAGACAGTAAATAACAGTTGACATTGAATTTATATCTTTGAAGATATAAGTTGATTGGAAAGCAAGGAGCCAGAAGAGAGTTCCACAACTGAGAGAAAAAGCTGTTAGATTTATAAGGAGAGAACACAATTAAGGAGAGAGAACAATTAAAGAAGAATCGACAAGACAGAAGGTAACTATTGACATTACATTTAAATTATTGAAGATCAAACTTGACTGAGAAACAAGAAGCTGGAAGAGAATTTCACAAGGAAAACGTGTGATAGAAGAAACTGTTACATTATTTACATCATTCGGACTATTGTCCTCATCTTTGTTGCCATCTGATTTGGCCGTTGTATGCTCCAGCCTTCTTCAGGTGCTATGACCATTTGTTCTTCAGAATATAGACGTTGGTGAGTTCCTGACTTGACTCTCTGAGTTAGGAGTGGTGAACAAGTAACTTGCACGGTTAGAGGGAGATAGCTCATGACTTCCAATCGAGGCTTTATTCATTTATTTATTTTAATCATATCACCCTGAGCAAGGCGGTAATGCCACTGATGTGCAGGGGGCTACGTAAGAGCGAAGAGATTGGAAAAGAGAAAACCTCTGACAAAAATGGTGAACTAATGCTAAATGTATCTTACTCAGAAAGTTATTCCATCCTTAAAACAGGGTCTGATCATGTAATAAAATATCACATCATATGGCTTGGACCAGATAATATGAAGCTATAGGGAGATGGTTAATGTTTGTTAAATTGACCTTGTGTCATACATAACCAAACTTTCTACAACTTACAGATATTTATCAATAGAAAAGAATAACATGGATTGTTGAAGTTAACGTTCAATTAGAAACATTAAGAATCTATGGGTAGAGTTCATAGTAGTCATTGCAAGAATAAGTTCATGCATACATATGTATGTATGTATGTATGTATGTTATTGTTGAGTAAGAATGTCTTTGAAGTATTAGCTCAGTCTTAAAAGGTTCCGTGCAGTTATTAAGTAGACAGGTGAACAATGAACAAGAAGGATGTGAGAGAGAAAAATAGCGACAATAACGATCGCTTTACATTTGTTAAGGGCACGTGTTAATTATGCTCATCTTAACTCTCTGAAGAAGGTCGTCTTGTTCCAATTTTTTGTTTGAGAATTCACTCCCAAATGTGATTCTGGTCTTTCCATTGGTTAACAAGCATCTCGCATTGAGGTGTGAAATTTCACATGTTTTATGTGGGTTAAATTTTGTAAATTCGAAAAAAATTGTTTATTTCTAACAATGCGTCAGATTTGAATTTTAAATGTAGATCATGTTTTGTTCACTACATAACAAAAAGAATTGACGTCAGCATCTGAGACTGATTCAGAACTTGGTCACAGATTTTAGAATATATAACTCCTGCTTTGAATCAGGAACTAGAATCTAATTAACAAAACCAGTCCCTTCTGCGTGCATAAACAATGAAAAACATTGAGGTCTAACATCCAAACACTTCAAAATAAAAGGGTCGAATCAAAACTCAGTAATAGTTTAAATCCCAAATTGATGTCAATATATAAAGGGATCTAATAATGTTATGTAGGTACCTCCACTCATTTTCGATACCTAAATTTAAATTGAAGTTTTAAAAATAAATAATTTATCTTCGAGCTTTAAAATTAGCTTTAATTGAAAGCCAAGACATTAAATTTAATAATTCTAGTAAGCAAAAAATACTGGTGTATTTTTAACCGAAATTATATTGATTGAAATCTAAAATTTTATCAATTTTTTTAAAAATATACTGCCATTTTGGATTGATCGACACATTACGTAAAAAAGAGCCAAATTTCTGTTTAAAAATCTTGCAAAAATAAAATATACATCGCTGACACATTATTTAAGTCAAATTTTAAAATTAAAACTTACCTTTATCTGTTTTCAATCAATTAATAATTGCTTACTGCCAGAAATTTGCAATAAAAAAAATACTTTGATCTTTCCTCTTCATAATATCATAAACATTTTGATAGAAAAAGTTCGTTTTATTAAGTTTTGAACCTTTTTAAAATCATACTATGCTGGATTTTTTGTTATGTGCATTGTGGTACAGTGGATATCGGCTCTGAATGAGAAACCGGGGAGCCAAGTTCGAATTCCAGTTGAATCCATTGTATTCACTTACGTGCAAATACCCTTAGGAAAGGTATTAATCCATCTCTTCCCTCCAGTTACGGGTTAAATAGCAGGATAGATTGGGTTCTATAGCCTTGGTCGGCAACCAGTCTACTGCAGAAAGCAATGGCAACCTACTGCGGGATAATCTTCTGCCCAGTCAGTCATGTCTCTTTCGAGACACGATCGCCCAAGCGTGTATCACGTAAGGCACTTAACTGACTGACTGAATATAATAGTTGAAAACATGATTAAGGCTTCTATTGGGTATAAAGTGGGGGATCGATTTCCTATTGTTTGGAATTAATAAACGGATCCCCCACTAATTACTACATAATAATGTAGTACATAACTTCCCCCATCTTGTTATGAGTCAAATAATAGGACAGATTGGGTTCTATAGCCTTAGTCGTCAACCAGTTTACCGCAGAAAGAAATGGCAACCTACTGCGGGATAATCTTCTGCCCAGTCAGTCATGTCACTTTCGAGACATGATCGCCCAAGCGTGTATTACATATGGCACCTAACTGACTGAATGGAGGTACCTAATTGTTATCATTAGTTGAAGTATATGAGACTATTCCAAGAACAGCAAGAAAGAAAAGTATACACCCATCGAATGATAACCTTGAGGTGAAAAAACCTGATACAGTAGGGGAAAAAAAAAAAAAAAAAACAGATGTGAAAACACAAAAATATTAGCAAAGAAAATTTTAAAATAGTTTATTCTTTGAGAAACCATTATCTCCAGAAAATTGGAACTGAATTTAATGAAACCAAACAAATGTGTTAAAAAGAAAAGAAAACAATATTACTGGCAACAAAAGCATTGAAAACCTTTACAAGAACAGGGAGTGGGGATAAATAATCAAATAAGAAAGTACAGGTGAGGAGGGGCATTGTGAAGCCTTTTACCTGTGTCTCGATAAACTCAGAATTAAGCACAGCTTATTAGGATGTGCGTTGTGGTGCAGTGGATATCGGCTCGGAACAAGAAACCAGGGAGCCGAGTTCGAATTCCAGTTGAATTCTTTGCATTCACTTATGCACAAATACCTTTGGGAAAGGTATTAATCCGTCTCTTCCCACCAGTTATGGGTTAAATAACAGGAGAGATTGGGTTCTATAGCTTTGGCCGGCAACCAGTCTACCGCAGAAAGCAATGGCAACCTACTGCGGGATAATCTTCTGCCCAGTCAGTCATGTCTCTTTCAAGACATGATCGCCCAAGCATGTGTCACGTATGGCACTTAACTGACTGACTGAATATAATAGTTGAAAACATGATTAAGGCTTCTATTGGATATAAAGTGGGGGATCGATTTCCTATTGTTTTGAAGTAATAAACTGATCCCCCACTAATTACTACGTAATAATATAGTGCATAACTCCCCCCGTCTTGTTGAGTCAAATAATAAAACAGATTAGGTTCTATAGCTTTAGTCGTCAACCAGTCTACCGCAGAAAGCAATGGCAACCTACTGCGGGATAATCTTCTGCCCAGTCAGTCATGTCTATTTCTAGACATTATCGCCAAAGCGTGTTTCACGTATGGCACTTAACTGACTGACTGATTATGGTCTAGGTAGGTATCTGCCATCTTTTTCTGTTTATTTGGTGTTTATATGAGCAACCGAAGACAAAAAAAAAAAAAAAAAAAAAAAGAAGAAAAGAAAAAGAAAGAAAACCTACACACACAAAACATCCTTTACAAATAGTAAATATGTGAGCACATCTGGAAAATAAAAAAATTAAAACAAATCACAGCAAAAACAAACAAGGAAAATATCTGGTCAGGTGCCTCTACTATCCACCCAGGGTTCCTTGACAAAATCCAACAGAGAATCTGCAATATGACGACTTGGCAGCTCAGATACAGTCACTTTCTCACCGGTGCAATGTTTTTTCCCCTGTGTCTCTTCTACAAATATTTTCACGTCTTCTGCTCCAATGAATTAGTTCACTGGTGCCCCCTATATATGAATTTACTCGAGCCACAAGATCAGCAACTAGGTCCCACCTTTTTACTCTGAAACCAATAAGATGTAAACACAAATTCTACTCCAATAGCTTCTTTTCTCGCATTTCCCGCCTGTGGAATTCCCTTCCATTTACTTGCTTCCCCGACAGCTATAATCTCCAAGAATTTATATGTAAAGTCAATAGTCATCTCCTCATCTCACTAACTTGCATCCTTCCTCCGTTCTCTCCACACTCATCAGTATTCTTATCCTTCTCTTACCCACTTCCTGACAACCCCTATAACCTGTCACTCTTTCTCATGACTTTCCTCCACTGTAACCCCCTGCAAAACAGTGGCAGTAAAATGCCTTGTTTGGGGGTGATATGATTATAAAAAAATGTAAAGTCAATAGTCATCTTCTATCTCACTAACCTGCATCCTCTCTCTCATGATCCCTTCACCATCCATTCTCTCATCAGTATTCTCATCCTTCTCTTACCCACTTCCTGACACCCCCTATAACTTGTCACTCTTTATCATAACTTTCATGTTCCTTTCTCCGTCCACTCCACTCTCATCAGTATTTTCATCCTTCTCTTACCCACTTCCTGACACCCCCTATAACTTGTCACTCTTTCTCATAACTTTCTCTCATGTTCCTTTCTCCGTCTACTCCACTCTTATCAGTATTCTCATCCTTCTCTTACCCACTTCCTGACACCCCCTATAACTTGTCACTCTTTCTCATAACTTTCTCTCATGTTCCTTTCTCCGTCTACTCCACTCTTATCAGTATTCTCATCCTTCTCTTACCCACTTCCTGACACCCCCTATAACCTGTCACTCTTTATCATAACATTTCTCCTATATAACCCCCCCCCACGCACCAGTAGCAGTAAACTGTCTTGCTTGGGGCGATATCATTATATAAAAAACAAAAAAAGAACAAAATCAGCCCACGATAGTCAACGCAAAAACCGTTAATTATCCGGAGGAGAAAATAACTATGGTTACCGTCTCAGACCAACACAAACTACTAAATAAGCCATCAGAACCTATCTCAAGATGTAGATACAAAAACAAATATTTTAGTCAGTCACTTAAAGTGCCATACATGATACACGCTTGGGCAATCATGTCTCGAAAGAGACATGACTGACTGGGTAGAAGATTATCCTGTAGTAGGTTGCCATTGCTTTCTGCAGTAGACTGGTTGCCAGCCAAGGCTATAGAACCCAATCTGTCCTGCTATTTGACCCATAACTGGAAGGAAGAGACGGATTAATACCTTTCCCAAGGGTATTTGCGCGTAAGTGAATACAATGGATTCAACTGGAATTCGAACTCGGCTCCACGGTGTCTCGTTCCGAGCCAATATCCACTGTACCACAACACACATCCTACACTACTTAAAAGTCAAAAATTAAAAACAAAATTAAAAAATACAAGAAAAAATTCATCAAAACCAGTAAGTAAATAAATAAAATAAATTAAGTAAATAAATTAACAAACCATAAATGCACACAAACACCAGTTAACATAACAATCAACTGTAAAATAACAAATTATTAGTAAAGTTAGATAACACTATAAATAACCCCCAAACTGCATCCAGATCTACAATTATTTCCCCTCAATCGCTCCTAAAATAATTCAAAACATAACTGTTACCACCCAACAAAATAACAGACCAATACCATCTATTACTATCAATACATCTCTGACCTTTTTATATAAAAGGAGTGGATCTGTACCATCAAAAATGGGGCAAAATATTTCTATTGATATGACATCTAAAATTACAACAACATATATATATATATATATATATATATATATATATCTCAATTTTTGTTTTTTAGATTGATACATCCCTATGAATGAATCAGCTGCTAAGGAATGGATATTTTTATTGAGTGACTATCTCTAGATTTTTTTTTTTTTTTTATAAGCGTTTCACCCCGAGCAAGGCATGTCACTGCTGCACAGGGGGCTACGTAGAGTGGAGAAAAGATGATTAAATAAAGGAAATGTCAGAGGCGGGTAAGGATACCGAGAATGAGGGTTGGGTAGATGAGAGTGTTCTGAGAATAGTTGGGAGTTAGTGTGATAGGAGGTGTCTATTGACCCTACATTTAAACACCTGGAGATTGTAACTGTCGGGAAAGCAGACTTGTGGAAGGGAGTTCCACAGGCGGGAAGCGCGAGAAAAGAAGCTGTTGGAGTAGAAATTACGGTTACATCTTATTTGTTCAACTGTAAAAGGGTGGGACCTAGTTGCTAATCTAGTATCTCATGTAAATTCGTGCTTAGGCGGCATCAGTGCTCTAAGTTCATCGGAGCAGAAGCCATGAAAGTACTTGTAGAAGAGGCACAGGGAAGCCACATCATGCCGGTGAGAGAGCGGCTGCAGCCGGTCTGCCAAGTCAGTATCAACCACATTACAGATCCTCCTTTGTATTTTGTCAAGAAGCCCAAGGAGAGCAGCAGGGGCACCTGACCAGATATGGCAGCAATATTTGGCAATTAAGTGAGGACAAGTGATTTCATACTTGCGCAACTATCAACAATTTCTGAACAGTTTAAACTTATTTCACTCAAGACTTGAGCTAACCTGTGGAAGGATATTCAGGCAGTTGCCGTTGCTACCACATGCTAGGATCATGGTGAATTTTTCAATTGGAGTAGATAGACTAAACTATCGACCGGTTCACACTCCACCCACGTCTATTGAACAGGTAAAGAGGTTCATCCCTTGTTTCCTGTTTAGGATGCAGTTTACGGTTTTTCTCTTTTCTAATCTTCTCACTCTTATGTAGCCCCCTGCACATCAGTGGCATTACCGCCTTGCTTGGGGTGATATGATTAAAAAAAAAAATCATTCACATATATTTATATCCAAACAGAAAGTGGCATGTAGGGACAATCGCAAAAATAGATCCTATTAATATTAAACTGATTAATATTAGAAAATGATCCCGGTAGAGGGCATGATATAAATAGTATTATACATTTCCAGAGCCAAATATGTATATTTTCAAATAAAATCTGGAAAATTACATGTGTTGTATTTCAGCAATGAATCCTCACTTCTTCAGGACCAAAACTTATTATGCAAATTCAAGACAAAATTCATACAGCACAAGGTTACTCAAAAAGAAATTCAAATACCAGAATTTCACTTGAAAAGTAAAAAATATGAAATAAGAAAGAACAATAGGAGGGGGAAGTTAAAAGAGAGAGTAGATTATGTTAGGTTGTTGTCTAGACATTGTTACAGAGACTAGGGAAGATGGTGGGGAAAGAGAGCAAAATGGATTGGAGACTAGATCATTGTAAAGAACTTTTAGATTACATTTGTATTAAAAAAAAAAAATAAAGGTGTTACAAGAATGGAAGTGGGGGAAGGGAAATGGGAAAGGAGGTGGAAAAGAAAAAAACGGGATGAGAGAGAAAGAGTTAAAGGAGAGATGAGGGAGGGAAGAAAGAAAGAAATAAAACGAGGGGAAAAGGAGAAAAATTGCATGCCAGACAGCAGTCATAACAACTGCCAGCTAAGGAGAGTGGAAATAAATGTTAATTTATTCTAAGCTTACAAACAAATAAACTTCTGTTTTTAATATAGTACAGAAAAAAAAAGTAATCGAAATTTATACATACATGTACATACCGACGTACTTGTAAATATAGATGCTTACAATTCGATAATCTTTAAACTTTATTTGCAAATGTGGTTTGCTCTAAGACATTATAAAATAATATGATTTTGTAAGGTTTAAATAACAAATACAGTTATTAAAATTATTTTGCGAGAGTAAAAATTAAACTAACTCATGACAATTTACCAATATTTATGTTCAATTTACTTACATCACGGACCCAAATGGCCGTGGATAACAAGTATCAACAGAACAGCAACATGATTTTATGTACTTTTAATGCTTTTCAACTGATATTACAACTTTAAAATTTATGACAGATGTAAAGTCAAATAAAATGACTTAAACTTGATTTTTGTTTATTTTTTTTTTTAATCATTTCACCCCGAGCAAGGCGGAAACGCCACTGATGTGCAGGGGGTTACATAAATGTAAAAAGATTAATTAGAAAAGAGTGAGGAGTACAAGCTAGTTAGAAAGGAACAATAGAAAGCTGAGAAAGAAGGTGCGATGACAGATACATAGGTGGAGAGAAAGGGAAGGTTATACAGGGGAGGGGAGAGAGCTAGAGGCCAGTGGTTAGTAGATGAGTATTGACTTTGCATTTAAATTTCTGGAGGTTGTAGCCGTCAGGAAAGCAAGAATACGGGAACGAGTTTCACAGGCGGGAAGTGCGAGAGAGGAAGCTGCAGGAGTAGAATTGTCGTCTGCATTTAGCTAACCTGACTGTGAATGGGTGGGACCCAGTTGCCAGTCTGGTTGCACGGGTAAACACCTGTTGAGGAGGCATCAGTGACTTAAGCTCATTCGAGCAGAAGCCATGAAAATATTTATAGAAGAGACAGAGGGAGGCCACATTTCGACGATGGGAAAGTGGCTGCAGTCGAGTCGCCAGATCAGTACCTATCACATTACAGACTCTCCTTTGGAGCTTGTCAAGAACACTGAGGAGAACGGCAGGGGCACCTGACCATAAATGGCAGCAGTACTCCCTGCACGGACGGATGGTTGACTTGTATATATGCAGGATGGATTCAGGTGGAAAAAACATCCTGGATCGACAGTGACCCAACCTTCTTAGCAGTAGATTTTGCTATGGATTCAATATAGTGGTTCCATTTGAGGTGTATATTTTTTGGCATATAATTGAGAAAGACTTAACTCGTAATAACATAACCTGAAGTATACCTGTCTCTGTGTATGTGTTTATGTGTGTGTATATATATATATATATAATGCTCTCACACTCTGATTGAGCACTCTGGAAGAGTGAGAGACTTTGTAAACAGTAGCTACTCTGGCATTTATGCACCGCCCATTCGATAATGAATTGGAGCACTCTAGCTATTGGGCGTGTTCATACGCAATAAAAAGCCTGCTTTCTTCTACCGGACGCTCGTAGCCGAGGGATAGAATCACCGACTGACGCCGATTCGGTCGGGTTTCAATCCTAGGTTAGAAAGCGACCGGAGTCTAAGCCGTACTGATGAGCTGTAATACACCGAAACAGATCTGTCTGCGGATGACTATATATAAAATGGAATTTAACGGAAATCCATGAAACTGGCATTAGTCGACATATTTAAATTTTTTTTGTTAAACATTATTTTTTTAATGGCTGCTCATATTTGAGGGGAAAGTGTTTATTTATGTATGTATATATATATATATATATTTTAATTCAGATACTTCAATCCAAGGGAAAAAAGCAGGAAGGTAAATTCCAAAAAACCCGATCCTAATTAATATTAAAAATTTATTTTAATATTAAAAAATGATACAGGAAGAGAGCTCCATGTAATAAAATATTACAGAGCAAATATATATATTAAAAAAGGATTAATTCAAAGATGTTGAATAGCCATTTCGATATGAAGATCCCCACGGGGGACGACACATCACCTCAGCAACAGAAAAAACCTTTCAGAAACTGGAGAAAAATTAGTCTACTTTTCCTTTTTAAATAGATTGCAAAGAAATTAAAAAATAAATAATAAAATAAAATAAAATAAAAATAAAAATAAAGGGAAAGAAAAAGAAAACGAAAAAGATAGAATAAAATCAAATAAATAAGAAAAAAAAAAAAAAAAAATGACATCGTCTGGGTTCGCAAAAAAAAGGAAGAATGTAACTAAAAATTAACAGACAGACGCGTTAAATCGACGTAGTTTAGGCAATACGGAAAAAAGGTGGTAAGAGAGATAAAAGAAGGAAGGGAGGGTAAAAGAAAGAAACTAAAGAAAAAAATTTTTTTAAATATTACAGACGCTGGACAAATTCAAAAACCTAATTTCCCCAAAACGTTGAAGTATTAGAAAAAGGCCTTTACTTAAAAAGGCATAATTATTAATAAAAGGGAATAAAAAGATATAGGATTTAAAATAAAATTATTTTTAAAAAAATTAGGTCATTTGAAATTAGACTAAATAAAGACAACACTAGGTAAAAAAAAAAAAAATTACAATTATTATATACATACCTATAGAAGTACACACATACATACATATATATACACACACACAATTCTACGAATAAGAATACATATATACACATACACACACATACATTCAATTTATTACACACTATTATACATATATATATATATAAATATATACACACATATATATTATTACACACTTATATACATATACATGCGCATACACACATATATATGTGTGTACACACCTATATACAAAAAATTCATATACATATTCATATGAATTTTTTGTATATAGGTGTGTACACACATATATATGTGTGTATGCGCATGTATATGTATATAAGTGTGTAATAATATATATGTGTGTATATATTTATATATATATATATGTATAATAGTGTGTAATAAATTGAATGTATGTGTGTGTATGTGTATATATGTATTCTTATTCGTAGAATTGTGTGTGTGTATATATATGTATGTATGTGTGTACTTCTATAGGTATGTATATAATAATTGTAATTTTTTTTTTTTTTACCTAGTGTTGTCTTTATTTAGTCTAATTTCAAATGACCTAATTTTTTTAAAAATAATTTTATTTTAAATCCTATATCTTTTTATTCCCTTTTATTAATAATTATGCCTTTTTAAGTAAAGGCCTTTTTCTAATACTTCAACGTTTTGGGGAAATTAGGTTTTTGAATTTGTCCAGCGTCTGTAATATTTAAAAAAATTTTTTTCTTTAGTTTCTTTCTTTTACCCTCCCTTCCTTCTTTTATCTCTCTTACCACCTTTTTTCCGTGTTGCTTAAACTTACGTCGATTTAACACGGCTGTCTGTTAATTTTTAGTTACATTCTTCCTTTTTTTTTGCGAACCCAGACGATGTCATTTTTTTTTTTTTTTTCTTATTTATTTGATTTTATTCTATCTTTTTCGTTTTCTTTTTCTTTCCCTTTATTTTTATTTTTATTTTATTTTATTTTATTATTTATTTTTTAATTTCTTTGCAATCTATTTAAAAAGGAAAAGTAGACTAATTTTTCTCCAGTTTCTGAAAGGTTTTTTCTGTTGCTGAGGTGATGTGTCGTCCCCCGTGGGGATCTTCATATCGAAATGGCTATTCAACATCTTTGAATTAATCCTTTTTTAATATATATATATATATATATATATGAAATCAAACAGTACATTATAATTTCCATTGGCCTTAATTGTTTGAGAAATTGTTTTTGGAAAATTTTTACAGTAGAAATTATAATGTGCTGTTTGATTATATATGTATATATATAAAAAATAAACAGACTTTTTACTTAAATATGAGTATCCATTAAAAATACTGTTAAACAAATAAAAGTACGACTAAGCGGAAGCATACCATAATAGGTATACAGTATTATAAACCTAAAAGGTATTTACCTATTAGGTATATACAACCATGGAAGAAAACAATTTCTTGTAATTATAAAAATTGCGTGTTCAAAAATTCTGTTATGTGAGCATTCAAATATATCACCGTTATATGAGCTTCTTAAAAAAAAAAAAAAAAAAAAAAAAAAAAAAGGTAAAATCAGATATTGCAAATAGCCTGAAGACACCAGATGGTAGAAACCTAGGTCGCATAATAACTCGTTTACAAATGAAGAATATTCAAAAGTTCTATAATATAAGTGTATTGAACACTTTTTAATATTACTATGTACTGGTCTTATTTGAATATTGGAGTAGATAAACTAAACTATCGAGCAGTTCACACTCCACCCACATCTATTGAACAGGTGAAGAGGCTCATCCCTTGTTTCCTGTTTAGGATGCGGTTTCCAGTCTCTTCACTCTTATGTAGCCCCCTGCACATCAGAGGCATTACCGTCTTGCTCGGGGTGATATGATTTTAAAAAAAAAAAAATTAAAAAAAGACCCAAAACTAAGTAATTAAACAAAAATTATATATATATATATATATATATATATATATATATATATACACACACACACAACGGTCTTTATAAGAGAGAAGATAGTCAAGCAAAGACAACTCGTATGGCCTTATGACTTCATATAAGCATGAAACTGACTGTCAATGCTGAGAGTTGAATTCAATGTCATCTTAAAAGATATATATATATATATATTCTGTCAGCATGGCTGATACTAATCTCTATGAGTGTTAGTTACTCTTTGTGCTTGCTTCTCACCTAACAAAGTGTAAAGGGTATATTGGATAAATTGCAAGGATTGACGCTAACAAACGTTCATTGTGTGATACAAGACAATTTTTCTCTTACATATTTATAAGTCTACCATTCATCCTTGATTTTAAATATTGCTACTACATAAGGTCCAGTACCCTTGCTATATATTTACATATTCTTGATCAAATCCAAAGAATCTGCAATATTATTGGACCTGATCTGGTGTCTTGGGTTCAATCACTTCCCTATCACTTTAATGTAGCTCTTCTGTACCTTTTCTATAAATAATGTCATCGCAATTCTTCAGATAAATTCCTCTATGGTACCTAAACTTTATGAATTTAAGCTCAGTACAAAAGATTTCGGCACGAATTGAGAAGTCAGTGAGCTGAGCTTGAATTTCAATTGGGTTCTTTATATTCAAATACTGTTAAAACGGTATGAATCCATCACTTCCCCTTGAGCTATGGATTAAATAGCAGGACAGACAGTATTGTAGCCTTCATTGGCAACCAGCTGCAGGAAAACATTCTGTTCAATCAGTCATGAATGAAAAAAGTGATAATCACCCAAGTGCGTATCATGTTTGGCACTTGACCGACTCATTAGATTGATGGCAACGTCTCAACATTTTACAGCTGATTTGGCTCAATGTAACCATCAGTTTCTTTTCTCCCACTGCTCCCTTTCGGCTTCTTATTGTCAAGTCAATTTTGATCTTCAAAAATTTAAATGCAATATCGACTGATATTTACTGTCTTTTTGATTCCTCTTTTATTGTTCTCTCTTCTTAATTAAGTTTTCTTCTGATATTATAAGTCCTATGCTAACAGTTTCTTCTCTTGCTTGTGGAACTCTCTTCCGGGTTCTTTTTTTCCCCCAGTCAACTTTAATCTGCAAAAATTTAAATACAATGTCAATCATTATTTACTGTCTTTTTGATTTTTCTTTTATTGTTCTCTTTCCCTAATTATGTTTTCTTCTTCTCATATTATTATAAGTCCTATGCTAACAGTTTCTTCTATCGCTTGTGAAACTCTCTTCCGATATCTTGCTTTCCAATCAGTGGTTATTTACTGTCTTCTTGATTGCTGTCCTTTTATTGTTCTCTCTCCTTAATTATGTTTTCTTCTTCTCATATTATTATAAGTCCTATGCTAACAGTTTCTTCTATCGCTTGTGAAACTCTCTTCCGACATCTTGCTTTCCAATCAGTGGTTATTTACTGTCTTCTTGATTGCTGTCCTTTTATTGTTCTCTCTCCTTAATTATGTTTTCTTCTTCTCATATTATTATAAGTCCTATGCTAACAGTTTCTTCTCTCCCTTGTGAAACTCTTCCGGCTTCTTGCTTTCCAATCAACTTTGATCTTCAAAAATTTAAATGAAATGTCACTCGTTATTTACAGTCTTCTTGATTCCTTTTCTTTTATTGTTTTCTCTTTTTAATGAAATGTTTCTGTTTTTTTTTTTTATTATTATTCTTTCAAACTCGGTATCTGCTCATGTCTTAGTAACTTTACTGGCCTGCACGGGGTAAAATGATGTGGGCAGTGGGGAGACTATTTTTTTTTTTTATTTGACATGGAATGAATTATTTTCATTAAACGATTATGTTGTAGATAAACTACTTACAAATGCATTTATATAATATATATATATAAACAGCCTACAAGTTGTTTATGTTTAAAATTTGGTTTAAAGTTTCATAAAATACTTGTCTGAAAAGCCTTAAGAGTTTAAATGCTAGTAGTTTTTTTCATTCCTCTATATATATATATATATATATATATATATATATATCATTTCACCCCAAGTAAGGTGGTACTGCTACTGATGCACAGGGGGGAGCTACATAAGAGTAAAAGTTTAAGCAGGAGAGGAGTGAAGAGAAAGACGAACCAGTTACAGGGGGTGTCAGAGAAAGGGCAAGAGAAGGATGGGAATACCAGTGTGATGACAATTGTGAAGGTAGAGTCAGAAAGGAAAAGAACAAGATACACAGGGGGATGTAGAAAGGACAAAGGAAGGACCGAAGTCAAGTGGATAAGAGATGAGAATTGACATTGCATTTAAATTCCTGGAGTTTGTAGCCATCAGGAAAGCAAGTATACGGAAGGGAGTTCCACAGGTGGAAAGTGCGAGAAAAGAGGCTACTGGAGAAGAATTGTCAGCTATATATATATATATAACATCTATTGAACAGGTAAAGAGGCTCATCTCTTGTTTCCTGTTTAGGGTGCGGTTTCCGGTTTTCTCTTTTCCAATCTTCTCACTTTTTTTTTTTCTAATTGGAGTAGATAGACTAAACTATCGCTCGGTTCACACTCCACCCACGTCTATTGAACAGGTGAAGAGGCTCATCCCTTGTTCCCTGTTTAGGATGTGGTTTCCGGCTTTCTCTTTTCCAATCTTTTCACTCCTATGTAGCCCCCTGCACATCAGTGGTGTTACAGCCTTGCTCGGGGGTGATATGATCAAAAAAAAAAAAAAAAAAAAAAAAAATTTATATATATATATATATATATATATTATAGTGGATATATATTCCATAGTTTCATAATTTTTTTTTTTTTTGTAAAGTGCTCAATACAGATGTAGAGCATTTATAGATATTATTAGAATACTAATAATAATACCATATGAAACTGCAACTCAAAAAGCTTTCAAGGCTAAAACAGTGAAATATTGTCCAGTTTTAATCTCTGAACATGCATGTAATTGATACATTACACTGGCTTTCTGTAGAGGATTTAATTGTGTGGTTATAGGGTTATTAGAAACTGAGATCAGTTGTTATAGATTTCTTATAACATATGAGCTTCATTTGTTTATTATTATTAATTGGTTTAACATTTCTACCTATTATGATTTTGAGTGTTGTTTCATCATGTTTGTAATTATTATGCATTTGGTTTCAATAGTATAATTTAATAGTGTTATGTTTATTTTGACATATACGATTATTATTAATATTATCAATATTGTTATGAGTTTGAGATACATTTTTATTTGTTGATCAATAATGGAGTTAGGAAATCCATTGTGAACAAGTGTTTGTTTAATGTTGCGTAATTCTTTATAGAATATGGCTTTGGAAGAAGGTATCATTTGTGTGTACTGAATTAAGATTTTTAAAGCAGCTAACTTATATTGTTGAGGGCATTCACTATTATAGTTAAGACAAGTTTATGCTAGTTAGTTTCCTATATAGAGAAGTAGTAAATCTATGTGTGCTAGAATCAATAAATACATCAAGGAATGGAAATTTATTAAATTCTAAAGTAAATTTAAGGATGGAGTGACTTTCAAATTTGTTTTCAAGTTGTCTAATTTGATCAATATTTTTAGCTAAAATGAAAATGTTATCTATGTATCTTAAATACATAGTGGGGGTTTATTAGTGTCGTTAAGTATTTTATTTTCTAAATGTGTCATAATAATTAGAAAAGTGGGGACCTAAAGGAGACCCCTTTGCAATACCCTCTATTTGATTATATTTCCTAAAGAGTCATGAAAAGGTACTTTAGTGGTGTATGCTAATAATAACTTTCAAAATAGTGGGTTTAATATTGATTGGTGGGAGAGTAGTATGATTGTATGCATCACAGATAATGATGTCAATCGTTTCATGGACGGGAACATTAGTAAATAAATTTTGTACATCCAAAGATGCAATTATTTGTTAGGTTGGTTTTACAGAATGGAGAATTTGTATAAATTCATTTGTGGAGTTTAAAAAAAAAAAAAAAAAAAAAAAAAAAAAATCGGTAAAAAAAGGTGGGTGCTTTCATTACAACAACACATTGAAACATTCTTGGGGAGTGAGTTATCTGAACTCAAGCGAAAAGGTGGGCGAAAACTTTTACAAATCTTAAAGACCAAAAGGTTTACAGCAAAAATGTTTCCCTTAGAATTTTTTCATCCTGTTTGAAGGGATTTAACAAAGAATAGACAAAAGACCCTATAATACCTTCACCATGATACAAATATATATATATATATATATATATTTTTTTTTTCTTAAAACCCTTTCCCCAGTGTAGAAGTTTTATTTACGCTTTTACCTAAAGCGTCCTTTTTTCAGACATGGACAAATAAACACATCCAAAGTATTACAATCAAAAACCGCCTACAGACATTGATCTTGATTCTTTCTCTGCATACTCTAAGGATATTTTTTTTACATTTTATCAGCCACTCGGCTACTTCAAAGTGCCTCAGATTTTTTTTAGTTGCTATATTGAAAACAAATGAATAAATAAAAAAAACTTGTTTAACAATGAAATTTATCCCCCAAAATAATTGGCAGGGAAGATGTTAAATAATCTAAGAAAGAAGAGGGGGTGAAAAAAAAAAAAAAAAAAAAAAAAAACAAACAAACACAGACTTGTTATAGGAAGCTGAACAGTTTTAAAAAGTGTACTCAAATTTTCAAAATCAGTAATCTTATATAGAAGAAACTGTTTCTGGAAACACTTATTAACCAATTTCACTGTATTTCTTGAATAATTTCAGAAAAGTTCTTAAATGCTGTGCAAATGTCCTTTTTAGGGTAAATCAAGATAACAAAGGCATATCTAATCTAAACTTATTTATAAATGGAACTGTGTGTATGTGTGTGTGTGTCCATTACCTATAGACTCCGAAATGGCTGAACCGATTTCCTTGAAAATTTACACAGTTGTACTATAAGAGTCTGCGAGTGTTCTTAGCTAGGTTTTGTGTCGAGGGACCCCCGATAAATGTTGAAAATCGATAATCGGAAAAACCGGGTTATAGAAGGAGTGGTCCGATTTTAATCAAATTTGATACACTCATAGGCAAAGACATAAGAAACGATATTCAGAAGTTTCAAGGTTGCAGTTCTTACAATAGTGCAGAAAATCGATAATATATATATATATATATATATATATATATATATATATATAAAAGGCAAGATGTTTGTGTGTGTGTGTGTTTATCTGTCTGCATGTGCTTTATACAAATCCACAATTTTTATCTGTTTCTCACCAAACTTCACACAATATTCTTTAGGCCGAGTCTGAGCTCCAGGACCATGGATTTGTTTCAAAGCTTTCATTACACCCCAGCAATGGCGGGATATACTGCTAGTAGAATGTAAGCCAAAAACAAGTATGTAACCTCAAAAGAATTCACTAAAAATAACATGAAAAAAATAAAAATAAAATAAATAAATAAAATAAGATATTTTTTTAAATATTAAAATTATTTTAACATTGTAGAAAGAACTTTGTAGAAACTTGAAAATTTGTACAGAAATTTGAATCTTTTTGAAATGAAAAACACTATTTGTTTATATTTCTGAGATGAGGTATTTACAGTATGTACATTATTCAAACTATTGTCATCATCTTTGTTGCCATTTGTACGAGGTTTCGGCCCTTGTACACTCGTCTTCTTCAGGTGCTAGGAATTTCAAGCCAAAACCTTTATTACAAGCATAGTAGTACTTCTTTTGGAAGTCATCAGTTACCTCCCTCTAACATTGTAAGTTACTTGTTCACCACTGCTGTAATCTGGTATTGAACTCACAACTCTTTGGATCAAGTCACAGAAACTAATTGACAACTATATCTTACTGGGCCATGTGTAACCCTGGATATTAGCTTTATAATTCCCCAAAATTCAGTTGCTCTGAAGGCCAAAAGCATCATACAAATGGCAACAAAGATGAGGACAATAGTCGGAATAATGTAAATGCTGAAAAACACACTGATTTCGAAATTCTTGCAAAAATCAGATAATTATCACATTTTAATGAAACTTTTAAGACGTATTCTAAAAATAATTCAATTTCTGAATGTTTCTTTTATGCAAGATTTATTCTTTTAATTTTTATAAAATTAAAAGAAATTCTTTTTTATATTGTTTAATGTTTTTATTTGTTATAAGAATATAAAACGTAAAAACGTAAAGGAAAATGTGGTTGCAAGAGGAAAACAATGCCAAGACACAAGATATATGTGATCAGAGAAAGGGTGAAAGATCCTAGGAAGACATTCATTCCGTTTCAATTAATTTACACCAGGGTGTACATTCAGGAAGTTAATTTTTTACAGAAATCTTTGAAAAATAAATTTTCAAGCCTGTACACTTTTATTCTTGATTAAAATAATAAACAAGTGTATTGGAGAATCTAACCTCCTGTTTCAAAGAAATATTGCTTCTCATTAAAATGGATTCAGCAACCATATCAGTCAGTTTCAATTCAATAATGGAAGATGTTCAATAGCTAAGACATAAGTAATTGATTGCATGATTTCTACTGGATTTATTATCCAGTGGCACCCATTTTCTTTGCTGAGGGGTAGAAAATATAGCGACTATTTAAGTGGGGCACAAACTTTGACACAAATTTTCTTATACTGGAATGGCACAGGTTAACTTTAATTAGTTTATGACAGAAAAAAAAGGCAGGGAAAGAAAGGACGAGGAGAAAAGGAAAGAAAGGATAAACTCAAACACAGCTGTTGTGTATTTTAACTTGGCAGTACAAATTTTATTAAGGAAAAGGCAGTCTTTGGAATGTGGCTGACAAGAGAGATGGTTTGTTGTTTTTCTCGGCAGGGTTTTTAGATTTTCTGCAGAAAATGTTTTGAACAAGTTTAATGCGGGTGGCAGAAGTGGAGACATGTTTAATGTCAACCAACATTATCAACATTTTTGAAAGCCTGGATTGGACTGAAACATCATGGCAAATATTACAAGGCCTTTGAGTGATACAAATTTCATTCACATTCACACATAAGGCTTCTCCCTCACACACACACACACACACACACACACACACATTTTGTTGAATAATTTAGACAACTATTTTTGTTTTAATCCTCTCATAGTCACAGATTAATCTTATGTTATAACTGAAGTCATCAAGGTAGGCACTGTAGTTTTTGTTTTTTTTTTTCCATTTGTTTTATTTTCCAAAATACTTTTAATCTCATCCAAGATCATTTTGTGGAGTGAATTAATAGAACAAAAATTATGTAGTTGATTGTATTGAATTTTTCAAGCATGTGCATTGGGTACAGTCAATTCAAAATTTATGATGCAAGGGCAATAACTTAATATATATATTTGTAAAACATTTTTTAAAATTATCATTGAGTATTTTAAAAACATTCCTTTATAATAATGATTTTTTAAAATTACAATTTTGATATTTTGAAACTTTACTGTTATAGACATTTTAGAACATTGTTGCTATACTCAATTTTGAGTGTTGGTTTTAGTTTATTATATAGAGAACTTCAAGAATTTGAAGTTTTGGATTTTATAGTCAATTAATGCTTCTCAAATCATGAATATGGACAGGTATGTTTCTTTAAGCATTGTGCAATCGAACTTGAATCAAACATATATAGAGTAAGTCTCCATGATAATGTTGTGGTTGTGTGACCAACATATAATTTTTTTTTGCTGGGATCAGTGAGAGAGATATATTATCAGTTTTTTTTTTTTCCTTTTTTGTTTAGAACTTTTTTTTCATCTTGTTTGTCGGTAGAATAAAATTGGTTGAACGATGGTTAGGACATGCATTGTGGTGTAATGGATATCTGCTTTGAATGAGAAATCCGAGAGCAGAGTTCAAAAGTCGAATTTGTTTCTTTCACTTACATACAAAAAGCCTTGGAGAAGGTATTAATTCATCTCTTCTCCCTCCAGCTATGGGTTGAATAGCAGGACAAATTTGGTTCTTCATTAGCAACAGGTCTACCACAGAAAGTAATAGCAACCTACCTTCTGCCTAGTTTCAAAGACAATCGCCCAAGCATGTATCAGGTATGGCAATGAACTGACTGACTGATAGTAGGTTGATATGTTTAGGGTTAATTTCATTCTTTCTGATTTATGTTAATTTTTCTAGTAGTTTGTCTAATTTGTTCAGCGACCAGCAATAACGTAACTAGGGAATTCATTATTAATGAGAGTCTGTTTAATGTTTTTTTTTAACTCATTGTAGAAAATCTTTTTCATGGAAGAGTAAACTTTTGGACAGTTTATTAAATTTTGTATAATTGCTTTATTTTTAGTAAAGACATTCACTTTTATATTTGAAAATGCACATGTTTATGTTAGCTGATTTTTAAAATGGGGAGTTAGAAAATTAATTATTGATGTCTATCAATATATCATATTTATGATTAGGATGCTCTTCAAAATATGAATATGGCAATAAAGGCGAAGACAACAGTCCGAACAATGTAAATAGTGTAAATAGTTACAATACCTCATCTCAGAAATAGAGACAGATGTTGAAGGTGAATATAGCAATAAAGATGAGGACAACAGTCCGAACAATGTAAATAGAGTAAATAGTTACAATGCTTCATCTCAGAAATTTAGACAAATTTGTTTGTGTCAGTCAGTTAAGTGCCATACGTGA
Organism: Ascarosepion bandense; assembly: GCA_037127315.1. NCBI lineage: Eukaryota > Metazoa > Mollusca > Cephalopoda > Sepiida > Sepiidae > Ascarosepion > Ascarosepion bandense. The sequence goes on from JBBBDQ010001853.1 coordinate 940,111, forward strand.
TAGAGGCTTTTGGGCAATCATGTCTCGAAAGATACCTGACTGACTGGGCGGAAGATTGTCCCGCATTAGGTTGCCATTGCTTTCTGCGGTAGACTGGTTGATGACTAAGGCTATAGAACCCAATCTGTCCTATTATTTGACTCATAACAAGACGGGGGAAGTTATGTACTATATTATTATGTAGTAATTAGTGGGGGATTAGTTTATTACTTCAAAACAATAGGAAATCGATCCCCCACTTTATACCCAATAGAAGCCTTAATCATGTTTTCAACTATTATATTCAGTCAGTCAGTTAAGTGCCATACGTGATACAAGCTTGGGCGATCATGTCTCGAAAGAGACATGACTGACTGGGCAGAAGATTACCCCGCAGTAGGTTGCCATTGCTTTCTGTGGTAGACTGGTTGCCAGGCAAGGCTAAAAATCCCAATCTGTCCTGTTATTTAACCCATAACTCAAGTGAAGAGATTTGTCATTCCGAGTCGATATCCACTGCACCACAGTGCACACAGAGAGTTTAAAGGAAATAACTATGGCATACGGAAGTAGCATGATTCATGGAACTAGAACATGAGTAATGCTACTTCACAAGAACCAGTGACCAAAATAAAGGGTTCGGTTTAAAATAGGCGTACAACGGCCAAAATGTCATGTACATGACAATAAAGATGAGAACAATGTAAATAACGAAATTATTTATTTATTAAATTTTTTTTTTTATTTGCAAGAATAATTTTATATTTGCAACAGTATAAAAATGATAATGCTAATACAATTCATAAACGAATTAATATTAAATGTTTTTTTCATTCATGAATTTATAGAAAACTTCTATCAAACATGAAAATTTAAGCTAATTATAAATTTTGGAAAAAATGCACTTTTTCATGCAGCAGAGGTCGCCGAAGAAAGTAACAAGAAAGGAGTAGAAATAAACTGCAAGAAAACCGAATGCATGGTCATCAGCAAAAAGGGCCGCCCAATATTCCAAATACAGGTTGGGGATACTAGAATCAAATAAGACATGGAAAGGAAACTACAAGACCTTCTACAGAAGGTAGCCGAAGAAAGTAACAAGAAAGGACTACAAATAAACTGCACGAAAACCGAATGCATGGTCATCAGTAAAAAGAGCAACTCCAATAGAATAGAGCAAAAAGCAGAATCAGGCCAGAGAAAGGACATGAACAATGCAGTTTTGTCAAAGACACTGGAACAAGAAATGCCATATTTATGATTAGGATGCTCTTCAAAAGGGCAATACAAATGAAGGACTTGTACCTATGTTTTATTGATTATGCAAAGGCGTTTGACAAAATACGCCACAAAGAACTGATGGTGAGGCACGGCAGCCTTGGTATATTTAGAAAAGAGTAATCAAGAATCTTTACTGGCAGCAAAGCGCCTGCATATGGATAGGTAACAAATTCAGCAGATATATAAAGATAGAAAGGGGCGTAAGACAAGGATGTGTCTTTTCACCTTGTACAGCGAGACTATTCTGAGGACCCTAGAAGTTATGCCAGGATTTGTCATCGAAGGCCACAATTTAAACAACATAAGGTACGCAGATGACACAGTACTGATAGCAGACATGGAAGGGAAACTACAAGACCTCCTACAGAAGGTACCTGAAGAGAGTGACAAGAAAGGACTACAAATAAACTGCAAGAAAACCGAATGCATGGTCATCAGAAAAAAAGGGCAGCCCAATATGCCAAATACAGGTCGGGGATACTAAAATCAAGCAGGTACAAAAATTTAAATACCTGGGAAGTGTTATAACAGAAGACGGAAAGTGCAACAGAGATCCGAAGGCGAATTGGCATGGCGAAAGAAGCATTCCAGAAGTTGAGTAAAGTATTAAGAAACAGGACAATTCTACCAGAAACAAAGAGAGTACTGGATTGCTATGTGATGTTGGTTCTTCAATATGGCAGCAAATGCTGAACAATATCATCAAAGATGAAGGACAAACTTGAAGCAACTAAAATGTGGTTCTACAGAAGGATGCTGTGAATACGATGGATCGAGCATGTGAACAATGATGAGGTTTTAGAAAGGATGGAAATGAAAAGGAAATTAAAACTGAGCATAGGAAGAAGAGACAGCTAAAGTTCCTGGGACATATAATGAGGAAGGAGGGCTTGGAGAACCTGATACTAACAGGCCACATAGAGGGAAAAAGAGACAGGGTAAAGCAGTGGATAACATATTTGAAGGACTTGATCAGGTGGATGACGGAACAAGGGCTGCATAATGTAACAAAAGAAGGTGTGCTAAGAGCCACCAGGGATAGGGAGATGTGGAAAGCTATGATCGCCTACATCCTAAAAGAACAGGGCACATAGAAGATCAATATATCAGATTCATTTTTTTCCTATAAAATATCTTCAAAACCCACCCTGTGTCCTTTAAACTGAAAGATGGTGACAGAAGTTCATTTTTCTTCTAATTATGACATTCTAAATAGTTATCGTAACATCTGTCTATATTTCTGAGATGAAGCATTGTAACTATCGATAGGATTTATATTTTTCAGATTGTTGCCCTCATCTTTATTGTCATATTTGCAACATTTCAGTCATTGTACATTCCAGCCTTCTTCAGGTGATATAAGCGTTGGTTGAAAGAATCCAGTTACTTGACCCAAGGAGTTATGAATTCTATACCTGGCTACAGCAGAAGTGAACAAAAAGTTGAGTTGAGTTGAGTTACTAAAGGGAAATAACTGAAACATCAAGAAAAGGCATGGCATTTGGAACAAGAACAATCTACTCCATTGGACTATAATGGTTCAGTTTGAAATTCTAACATATCACCTAAAGAAGGCTAGAGTGCACAGCAACTGATTGTTTGTTTGTTTCGAGGTTTAATGACCTATCAATCCTTATGGGATCATTTAAGGTCATTACAAATGATTTTGGGTAATGTTATTTTATTTTTACAACATTTTTTTCGTTTCGAGTATCAAGATTCATTGGGATTTGTTCTTAAGAGCAGGGTCCCCAAGTCCGACCCTTGTTATTTAAGGCATAACTGGAGGGAAGGGACAGATTAATACCTTTCCCAAGGGTACCAGTGTTTAAGTGAATGCAGGGTATTCAACTGGAATTCAAACTTGGCTCACCGATTTCTCTTTCAGAGCCAATATCCACTGTACCACAATGCACATCCATCACTATACGCTTACAGCACCTGGCATTCCCAAGTGGTCACCCATCTAAGTACTGACCAGGCTCAACGTTTCTTAACTTCGGTGATCGAGCAAGAACCAGTGTATTCAACATGATAGGCTGTAAGCCACAGCAACTGAAATGTCATGTATACAGTGATAAGATGAGTACATTCCACACAAGGTAAATGGTGTAAATATACCATAAATTTCTTACTTTTCCATCTTTGATGGTTGATTTTCTAAGTGCCACTTAAATATGGCACAAGGCCAGAAGTATGAGGTACCCAGTGAGAATCTAACTCACTATTCAGTTGTAATAGGTTCTAGCAAGACAAACTTGCTTACTATTACACCACATCGAGACGCCCTGTTAATTTTCTAAATACCACAGACATAGCACAAGGCCAAAAGTATAGAGTACCTATGTCAAGGTACTCAAAGGTGATTTTTCTAAGCACAGCTTCTTGTGTGCCTTGTCCCTTCAGGACGTAGGCGATCATGGCCTTCCACATTTTCCTATACCTGGTGGCTCTGGGAACGCCTTCTCCTGTTACACCATGCAATCCTCGTTCCGTCATCCACCTGATTGGGTCTTTCAAATATGTTATCCATTGCTTTTCTCTGTCTGTTTTTCCCCCCTATCTAGCCTGTTAGTATCAGATTCTCCAAGCCCTCCTTCCTCATTGCATGTCCCAGGAACTTTAGCTGTCTCTTCCTGATGCTCAGTATTAATTTCCTTTTCGTTTCCATCATTTCCAAGACCTCGTCATTGCTAGGAAGCTAGGCAATGAGAAGAAAGAAAGAAAAAATTGTTCTTCCATAATTTTCTAGATTGTTTGAGTTTTATTTAACGGAATATCAACCTCTGTGGGTTATTTAATGCCAAAAAGATGGGGTTTTAAGGTATTTTTTTAATGTTTGGTCATAGTGAGAAGTTTGATTTAGTCAGATTTTAATTAAAACGTTTTTTTATTCTTTTTATTTTAAAAAATTTAAAATGTCTTCTAGTTTTATATTCAAAAATGTTTTGCTGAGAAAAATTTTTTTTTCCCTTCAAAAATGTGTTATGGTAATATTTTTTCCTTCAAAAATGTATATTTTTCTATAAAAGTCTATGTTTATGTATATATTTCTATAAGAGTGTATTTTTATACTTTCATAGTGTTTTGACCCCAGTTTGAGGGTTAACTATTTGCCCATAGCTGGGACCCTATCAGGTGCTACCCCTCCTGGTCAGGGTATTGGGAACGACAGTAATTAAGAGGTGGTTCCATTCTTCTTACAATCTCCCGATCAGGGGCCTTGCTGCCAGATGAAGTTTGCAGTCATGCCCAGGACCAGATTCATGGTCTGTCATGAATGATATTATTCGATTTTCATGCTGAGATTATCTATTTCATGGGTGAAATTGAGTAATAGCAGAAAGAGCCATAGTGTACGTTAATAAAAAAATATTTAAAAAAGAAAAAATATATTTTCAAAAAATATATATTTAAAAAAATATATATATATATATTTTTAAAAAAAATATTTAAAAAATATTTTTAAAAAACTGAAAGAAAAAAATTAAACAAAAATTTAAAAAAGAATTTTTTTTAAATTAAAAAATTTTTTAAAATTTCAAAAAAAAAAAAAAAAATTTTTTTTTAAATTTTTTTTTAAATTTTAAATTTTTAAGATTTAAAAAGTTAAAAAAAAAAAAAAAAAGAAATTTAAGAAAAATGTTTTTTTATTTATTTCTCCCTTTAAGATTGTGGGGTGGGGCCTCTAATGCATCTGAGCGTGTCCTATAAGCAGCAAAATACAATGTACATAAATGAAAGTTGACCTTTCATCATAACTGCTACCTCCACCTAAATAATCTCAGTCCCTCTGATGAATAAAATTCTATCTTTCGTCAGCCAAGTTAGCCTCAATTTATGGCAGACATCTTGCCAACAAAACTAGGACTCCACCCATCAACTGAACTGTCTAGGAGCAAAGTGAAAGCCCTAAAATGTCTTACTTCAGCCTCCATTATTCAAGGCAATGCAGTTCTCACAAAACTAAAACATTAATATGTAAATTTCTTTTAGAAAGCACGGATTTCAGTCTGGCACAAATTGAGAGACGTGACATTCACATAACTGCACAGCAAAAGACAATACAAAATTCAAACAGCCAAGTAATTTTTTCAATTTGCACAGAGATACAGCTTCTATGTGCTGTATACCCTAAGGCAGAGGTCAGCCACCTTTTGGAGAGTGAGGGCCAAACAGTTATGTCTCCAGTGTCATGGAGAAGAACCATGTTATTAAATATGTGAATAAATTTTCCATGTGTTTGAAGAAAGCAAGGATTCAATATAATTTAATATCTGACAGGAATTTTGTTAAAAATAATATTACACCTTTGTCTGATATTTTAACTATTGTACTGTTCTGTGTAAAATAAATATTTCATAAATCAGTACTGAAAAAAAAAATAAAAATATTCCATTAAAATTGGTTGAAAACACTATTTTATATTCATATAAAAGTGCTCGCTCATGAAAGCAATTTCACAGAAGAAGTGAAAGTGAGGTCGTACACAATCTCTACAAATAAAAAATAAAAGTAAAACACATTCTCCAGGTAAAAAGAAATAATTTTCTTAAGTTTCGATGCAATATATTCAGACTATCAACTGTCACTTGGGTTTGGTTTACCTAAAATTATATCGTGTCCTGAGTAAGGTAGTGGGCCGGACAAGATTCACTCAAGGGCCAGATGTGGCTACGGGCCAGGGATTGCAGACCGCTGCCCTAAGGAGACAAGCATTCATGGCTCTCCACAATTTCCTGTCCTTTATCATTCTTGATAAAATAAGTCTTTTTGCTATCTCCCCTATACAGAAATTTAAACTAGAAAATTGTGCATGATGACTCTCGGTAACTGGTTAAGGTAAATTTACCAAACTTTGCCCCAATTCATTACCAACAGACTCTGGTTTTCCCACTTTTGCTCTATTGAAGAAAAATAACTTGTGAAAATATCCTGAAAAGATTGACTTGGAAGTCCTGGACAAAACACAAAGTTCATACCAGGTCTGAATTAAGTAATAAAAAAAAATACTTTGCATATCTAAAGGTTCTATCAACATAAAAAACAAAAATGCATAAACCACACCTTGTTTAAGAAATCTATCTAATCTAATCTTATTTATAAATGGAACTTTGTGTGTGTGTGTGTGTGTGTGTGTTACCTATAGACTCCAAAACAGCAGAACCGATTTTCTTGAAAATTTACACAATTGTACTATAAGCCTCTGTGAGTGCTCATAGCTAGGTTTTGTGTCAAGGTACCCCTGATAAATATCAAAAATCGATAATCAAAAAAAATCGGGTGATAGGAGTGGTCCGATTTTAATCTAATTTGATACACTCATACACAAAGACATAAGAAACGATATTCAGAAGTTTCAAGGTTGCAGTTCTTACAATAGTGCAGAAAATCAATTATATATATAAAGCAAGATGTTTGTGTGTGTATGTGTGTGTGTGTGCGCATGTGTGTTTATCTGCCTGTATGTCTGTATTTTTTCCAGCCCTTTTATTTTAGATTTTGCTTCAGGTTTGGCTCTAAGTAGGTATAATTGTAGTTCTTAGTCTCAGCCCTGATACCATTTACTCAGAGGACTTATTTAGCCTTCAAAATTCAGTTTACGAAGAAAAAAAACTTATTTGATATCGATACCAGAAAACCAAAATTTGATTTACATCCATTCATTTTTCTTTCAGTCTACAGTTTTGCTTTAAAAGGACACAACTATTACTTTTTAGTCTTTCGTGCCAACGTCCAAAGTGTCTGAGCTCCAAGACCATGGATTAGTTTTAAAACTTTCATTACACCCGAGCCACACCGGGCTATACTGCCAGTATGTGTATGTATATATATATATATATATATATATATATATAGTGTCACTTAATGACATCTGCCCTTTATATCTAAGTGAAAAACTACACATTCTCCAGTACCCTAACAGCAACGATTTACTAAACCGTAGAAACGAATTAGCAGTAATATGCAAACATCGCAAATATTTCTCGCTAAAATTTAAGTAAACAAAAAACACCCAACCAGAAACCCCCCCCCAATAGAAAACAAACCCTATACAATACCAACAAAAAATAATGCAGTTGCAACAGAGCAGTAGATAAATAAATAAAAAAATATATTTTATATTTATAAAATATGTTGTATAAAAGATAGATTTTATAAAAGAAATATATTTCTTAAATATAAAATATTATACTTTACAATATTATTAAGCAGTTTAATATTATGGAATATTATAAAATATTTTTTTATGAAAGATATTTTATAAAAAATATATTTTATAAAAAACAAAAAAAAAAAAAAGCACACACCCCAATTCAAAATAACATACATTAAATTAAGGAGAAACCAACCCCAAAACAAAACAACACCTACTAACCCCTAAACCAAACAACAACAGCAGCAGCACCAGCCCTTTCAAGATTAATAGATTAACCTATCATGAACTCTGCCAAAAACAAACACTTAACCCTAAGACAGGTAAAAAGGTCAACAGAACTCAAAATACAACCCCTCTAGCACCCAAAAATAACAAATCCAACACAAATAAACTGGCTTTTTCAAATGGATAATTCTCATTTCTAAAAAAAAAAAAAAAAAAAAAATCACCTGAGGATGAAGCCAAAACATAATGGGCTGGCTTCGAAACATGAGAAATTTTTTGTGTAGTGATACTATGAATTTAAAAACATTGTAACAACCATTACAGTAATATATATATATATATATATACACACACACACACTTTACTACAAAAAAAATTTAGAGTTAAATTGAAATAACAGACATTTACAAGTGACATGGCTTATGGAGTGATAACAATCTACCCCAGTGAATGAAATAAATGGTTTAGTTTAATTTTCTTCCGGTGACTGAAACTTCAAAGTATCCAACAGTTGAAACATTGTTCAGACTGTCATAATCACAATGTAAATTGTTTAAGATAATTTATGTGGCTCAGAATCAAGTGTTAGTCAACTTTGCCACAATACCAAGCCAACTGTCATTTAAAGGACAAAACATTTTACTTACCCTAACTAAGTCAATGTTCTTCTCTCTGAAAATAAAAAAAATAAAAAGTTCCAATATTAATCAGAAAGACAATTTTACAAGAAAAGAAAAATCATTTTTGTCAAAGAGGGATCTATATTTCAAAAAGGTTTTCAATAAAACATCATTATGAAATAAAGCAACCACTCCACCATGAACATTTAATATACATGGAAAAATGAGTGCATGTAAAGTAATATTCTTAAGCTTATATTAAACCTGGAAAAGGACAGGACAAGTTATTAAACCTGGAAAAGTAAAGGACAAGATATTCTAGTGAAGTAAAAAGTAAAAAATTTACTACTTAAAATATTGCGTTCAAATTTTATTTTTAGCTGCAATATTTTAAGTAAAAATTTCTTTTTTTTTTTTTTTTACTTCACAAAAATAATTTGTCCTTTACTTTTCCAGGTTTAATAACTTGTTCTGTTCTTTTCCAGGTTTAATATAATATTAAGAATATTACTTTTCATGCATGCATTTTTCCATGTAATCCCTGATTTTTCCTGACATTGCTATTAATTCAATATAAATTTAATGCTGAAAACTGCATTCAAAAATATTAAGAAAATTTATATGCAATTGATTAAGAAAAAAAAAAAATTGATTATTTATAATTCTAATAATCAATTCTGATAAAATGATAAGCAAAGTTTGATTTCAAAAATGATAAAAGATATTAGAATTTAAATGTTGAAAACCGCTTTCAAAAATATTAAAAACGGAAAAAAAATTATAAAGAATAAGATTTATTATTAGAAGCGTTAGTCACTCACTTACGTAGTTAGTCTCCCTTTTTGGACTTCACATATTTTGATGTAACTAGTTTTTTTTACTGAACCAAAATTCAAAAATATTTCTTTTAAACTGTAGCTAAGGAGGTGTCCTATCTAACACTGTAAACTGTTCAAAATTTGGTTAAGAACTGAATTAGGGGTTAAGCTTGAAAGCTGCCTAGATTCACTCAATATTGAACTTAATATATTCAACCACTGCCATGATTGATAACAGTCACTGTGATAATAGCAAAGATAAGGACATTAATCCAAAACTTTATTATAAAAATGTTGTTTACTAAGCTAAAACTTTTCTTAAAATAAAATATTCTTAAATATCTGAACAGATTTAACCAGATTTGATTCTTCCATCAGAGCATATGGGACATGATCCTCAATGCAGATTAAGTTATTGAAAGCTAGTATTTTGTAAAGACAGATTATTTTTCATTCTTGAACGACAATTCAGCTTAAAATGAAGTCAGAATAAGCAAATATACACTTGTGAGTCAAAAGAATCAAAACTATCCCTCCATTGGACTAAAATGCCCAGCAGCAGGTGTCAGACAAAGTCAGGAAGTAAATCATTCACTTATTATTTACACAGTTCAGACTGCTGTCCTCTTTATTGCCATGTTTATGACATTTTGGCCATTGTATGCTCCGGCCTTCATCAGGTGCTACACATTTTGAACCAAACCTTTTATTTAGAACTAAACAATGCCTATATCCACTGGGCTGTGTGTTCTTGATAGATGGATATACACTACTAGCCATAATTATTAGGCCACTCCAGTTTTTTTTTTAAAAGAAATGGTTTATTTCATACTACTTTTAGTTTTTATTACCAAATGAAAATAGAATGATTCTTTTGTTATTATTACTTTGCAAAATTTTACAAGGTAAGGAAGCAAAGATGAATTCGTCCAAATCACCCAAAATTTAATTCATTCTTTCATTGATGAAAGTGCAATATAGGTAATTATTAAATATTTTTAAATTCATTTGATGCACATATTATTGTGCAGTATTAACAAAAGAACCATTCTATTTTCATTTACAATTATTCACTTGGCAATAAACACTAAAAAATAGTATGAAAGACATCATTTTTTTTAAAACAATGGGGTGGCCTAATAATTATGGCCGGTAGTGTAGGTGTTGGTTAGTTCCAGTGACAACATAAAACCTAAGTTCAGTACCTGACTACAGCAGTGATGAATAAATAACTTAGTTGAGTTAAAGGGAGATAACTACATGACATCCGGAAGTGGCATCACACGTGGAATGAGAACTATAACCCAGTGATCAAAATAAAGGGTTCAGTTCAAAATTCTGAAGAAGGTTGGAATCAATAACAGCTGAAATGTAGACGTGGCAGTAAAGATGAGGACAATTGTATCAATATAAATATTACCTCATCTGAAAAGTATAGACAAATAGGAAATCATCCTGTTCGCAATGTTTATGCAAGGACAAATATTTGCAAAGTATTTACAACCCATAGCTATACACCTCATAGCTATATAACCCATAGCTGGAGGGAAAAGAGATGGATTAATACCTTTCCCAAGAGTATTTCTGCGTAAGTGAATGCAACAAATTCATTTTCATTTATGGACAGTTGTACTGTGTTGATACTAGTTTAGAATTACTAACGTAAAAAATTTTTTTATATCTAAACATAATATTGTTTACTGTACTAACCTCAAAGCTTTGGCCTAAACAAAACAAAAAATAAAATTTTAAATTTTTAAATTTAAAAGATATGAATTAAAAAAGTTTGGCAAACATGGATAAATATGTTTACAATAAGGCAGTGGATGAAAATGACAAAAAAAAAAAAAAAAAAAAAAAAATCACCTACCCTGATTTTTAATAATTTTCATTTTTCATCAATTTTTATGGTTTTAAAAAAAAGAATTAGTTGGTTGTTTTGTTTTATGGCATATCAACCTTGGTGGGTCATTTATTGCCAACTAAATTTCATTTATTTATTGCTGGTAATACCTTTTTCTTTCAACAATTTATTATTGTTTTTTTTTTTGTTTTTTTTTATATATGTTTTGTGTCTAGTAATACTTTTATCTTTTTGAGTATCAAGATTCATTGGGATTTGTTTTTAAGGGCAGGGTCCCCCAAGTCCTACCCTGTTATTTAACCCATAACTGGAGGGAAGGGAAAGATTAATACCTTTCCCAAGGGTACCAGTGTTTAAGTGAATGCAGGGTATTCAACTGGAATTCGAACTCAGCTCACCGATTTCTCTTTCCGGGCTGATATCCACTGCACCACAACACACATCCATCACTAAATGCTTACAGCACCTGGTATTCCCCCCCCAAAAAATTACAATTTTAATAAAATCTAAACATATGAAAGTGAATTCATATATTTTCTTTGTGTCTGAAGTTTTTTTTTTTAATAAAAAAAATAGCTTAAAATTTTAAAATTTTGAATTTAGATAAGAAATTAAAAAAGGAAAAGAATTATTCATTTTTAAAAAAATTAAAGAATTAAGAAATAAATTTTTTTTTTTTAATATAACTGAACATTTTTAAATAAACATAAAATATGTGTCAGTTTCATTTACTTTTCTGCTTATATAATGTAGCTTCCCACTATATTTTCTACAAAAAATTTCATAATTGTTCAGATTAGCTCATCATTATGTTACTGAGACTTTATGAATTTAAGTGCAGTACTAGATTGGCTGTGCATTGTGATGCAGCTGAAATCGACTGAATGAGAAATTAAAGAGGCGAGTTTGAATTCCAATTGAATTCATTGCATTTACTTACGCACAAATACTTTTGGGAAAGGTATTAATCCTTCTCTTCTCCCTCTAGCTATGATATATAGCAGAATAGATTAGGTTCTATAGCCTTGGTTGGCAATCAGTCTACAGCAAAGAGTAATGGCAAGCTACTGAGGAAAATCTTTTGCCTAGTCAGTATATATCACATATGGCACTTCATTGACTGAATATAATAGTTGGAAACATAATTAAAGATTCTACTAGGCATAATTGGGGGATCGGTTTTCTATTGTTATGAAGTAATAAACTAATCACCCTAGAATAAATATAATCAAAATTCTATTATGAAGTAATAAATTGATCCCATACTAATTAATACTTATTAATATAATAATACAATATAAGCCATCTCTTCTCCCTTCACACTATGGGGTGAATAAAAGGACAGTTTGGGTTCTGTAGCCTTAGTTGGCAACCAGTCTATTGCAGAAAGTAATGGTAACTTACTGTGGAAATATTTTCTGCCTAGTCAGTCATGTCTCAAGACATAATCACCAAAGCATGAATTACGTATGGAACTTAACTGACAGATTGGGTAGGAAGTGAAAATTATAAGGATAGAGAGCAGAGTTGTCATTCATTTGGTTGCTATCCAAAGTTAAAGAGCCCTCTCTATCTACCTACTTGACTCAGATTAATGTTAAAAAACTTACTAAAATCTAAATACTGTATATACTCATGCAATGCATGACCTCATGTATTGTGCAACCCTAAATTTTCGCCCATGAAAAAAGATTTTCATTTATTTTGAGAGACCAAATGACAATAGACTAGCCTTTTTTTCTGCATCTTTTTATCCCAAGTTCTCCCGAAGTAAAAGAGAATAATAAGTTTTGTTAGTAAAGCTATACTCATTGAATAAAAACATACAGCCATAAACAATCGAACAAGAAAAAAAAAATTATATAAAATTTTAAAATTTCAGGACCAAAATGCACTCCTAAACAAATGAAAGGAGATCATAAGTATGTGTCGCCATAGAAATAAGTACAAATTATAATAATTATCCTATTCTCCCAATTAGTCCCAATAATATTTTTTTAAAATTTGGCAAAGTAGTTACTTTCCCACCATTATTAACTCAATGGTCAAGCAACATACCTCCCTGTACCAAAGAGGAAATTACTACTAAATTCTTGCTCCTAACCCAAATAAAACCAATACATTCCAACCCCTTCCTTTGCCTAAGCTAACCTCTGGGCTTAGAATTTTTCCTCGTTTTCTGTTTATAAGGGTCCAAAGAATGCATGCCTTAAAATGACATGTTGAAAATGGCTATTCCCCCACTAAATTTTATCTGAATTTACAGGTAAATAAATATATCTAAATCTAAACTTATTTATAAATGGAACTTTGTGTGTCCGTCCGTTACCTACAGACTCCGAAATGGCTGAAACAATTTTCTTTAAAATTTACGCAGTTGTACTATAAGCATCTGTGAGTGTTCTTAGCTAGGTTTAAATCGATAACCGAAAAAAATAGTGGCATTACCGCCTTACTCGGGGTGATATGATTTTTTTTTTTTAAATCGGGTTATAGAAGGAGTGGTCTGATTTTAATCAAATTTGATACACTTCTAGACAAAGACATAAGAAACGATATTCAGAAGTTTCAAGGTTGCAGTTCTTACAATAGTGCAGAAAATCTATAAAATTTATATATATATATATATATATATATATATATATATATATAAGGCAAAATGTTTGTGTGTGTGTGTGTGTGTGTGTTTATGTCCTTTATACAAATCCACAATTTTTATCCGATTCTCACCAAACTTCACACAAATATTCTTTAGGCTGAGTCTGAGCTCCAGGACCATGGATTAGTTTTAAAGCTTTCATTACACCCGAGCAACACCGGGCTATACAGCTAGTATAATAAAAACCTCTACTACAATAAACACCAGTGTGTGTGTGTGTAATATATATATATATATATATATATATTTTTTTTTTTTCCCCTCCTGTCAGTCACATTCATGAAAAGAAACAATAGTAAAGCAGCATTGACTCAGTTCATTCCCTTTACTGCCAGTTATGAAAGATCTTCGCACATGTTCGACCTTTAACAGTGCCTTATTTTATTTTTTCAATAATTATGTCATCATTGCATAGTGACAAAATAAAAAATAAAATTTATATATATATATATATATATATATATATATATATATGGTTAATACTAATGGAAGTACAATCTACAGTAAGGTATTTACTTTTTAAAAGTGCTCAGTACAAACATAGAGCGTAGATATATAGTTATTATAATAATAGCATACTGCAACTTGATAGCTATAGAGTTTTGGTGTTTAATACACCATCATCAGGCAGTGAAATGTGGTTTATTTACAAATAAGTGTGTGTGTGTGTGTGTGTGTGTGTGTGTGTGTGTGTGCATCCATTACCTATAGACTCCGAAACGGCTGAACCAATTTTCTTGAAAATTGGCACAGTTGTACTATAAGCGCCTGTGAGTGTTCTTAGCTAGGTTTTGTGTCAAGGTACCCCCAATAAATATCGAAAATTGATAATCAAAAATTGGGTTATAGAAGGAGTGGTCCGATTTTAATCAAATTTGATACAATCATACACAAAGACATAAAAAACAATATACAGAAGTTTCAAGGTTGCAGTTCTTACAATAGTGCAGAAAATTGATTATATATATATATATATATATATATATAATTCAACCTGCTTGTGTGTGTTTCTGTTTATCTGCCTGTGTCTCTGTATTTTTTTTCAGCCCTTTTATTTTAGTTTTTGCTTCAGGTTTGGCTCTAAGTAGGTATAATTGTAGTTCTTAGTCTCAGCCATGATACCATTTACTCAGAGGACTTATTTAGCCTTCAAAATTCAGTTTACAACGAAAAAAAAAAAACTTATTTGATATCTATAGCAGGAAATCAAAATTTGGCTTATATTCGTTCATTTTTCTTTCAGTCTATGATTTCACTTTAACTGGAAACAACTGTTGCTTTTTAGTCTTTCATGCCAACCTCCAAAGAGTCTGAGTTCCAGGATAATGGATTAGTTTTAAAGCTTTCATTACACCTGAGCAATGCCAGACTATACTGCTAGTTTAAAAAAAAAAAAATTAAACTAAAAGAAGGTCATCAAATGAGACGAATAAAATTGGTCATGAGGTTATTACATTTTAAAAGAATTTGTGAACTTATACAGAAAATGTAACAATGTTTAACCAAAGAAGACTAAATGTATCAAAAGTTTAAGCTGGAAATAAGAAAGTTGTAAAAAAAAATTAAAAAAAAAAAATTAACAATGGATAAAATCTAATTCCGAAGACTCATCTGACATTGCCATGGAAGCACTGGATTCTGCAGAATCATCGGATCTTATAGGCCTAGTTATTTTGTATGATCTCATTGCACATGTTGATATAGCAGATATTGGGTTGCATAGAGACAATGGTCTTGTGATCATCCATAATTCCACTAGCTCTAAAGTAGATAGAATTTGCAAATACATACATAACATTATGAAGAACTTTAATCTTAAAGTAATTGTACAAAGCCACATAAAAACAAGTTGACTTTCCAGATGTTGCTCTAGATTTACTTAATAATGCTTACTCACCCTACATAAAACAATGCTAACCTTATCAACACACATCCTAAATCTAATTCCGCCACCATCTATTATTAAAGACATACCACATTCAACTGAACACAGTTGAAACAATACTTTCTCAACTGAAGATATTTTCTATAAAACACGGTCATTACTACAATACAGCCCTAAAAAACAGTGGCTATAACATCAAATGAAATTAAGTATCATAAGCAAATTAATCATAATACCAAACATAATTGAAATAAAATAACTTGGTACACACCACCATTTAAACAAATGGTTAGTACCACATTAGGCAATAAATTCCTTAACTTACTTCAGAAACACTCCCCAACTAATAATCCACTTTGCAAAATTTTAATAATAATACACTGAAACTTAGTTATAGTTGCACTGATAATCTTAAAATAAATACAATAAAAAAGACAATAAAATTCTAAAAAAATAAGATATTAACCATAACCAATGTTAATATTATAAATAATGATATTAACATTAATTCTTGCAAATGTCATAACCCTAATGTCCTCTGTGAAATAAATGCCTAACAGATCCCATAGTATACCAAGCTACCATCTCCACTACTAAAAATCCTAATTTTACCAAACAATATGTAGGATGTTCTAAGAATAGTATTAAGACATGTTTTTATCAACACAATCTATGTTGATAATAAAACTGATAGTAATGCTACCACTCTCTCTAAATACTACTGGCAATTGAAAGATGTTGATAAAACTTCTACAGTTAAATGGAAAATATTAACTAAAGCTAAAACATGCAAATTGTTACATTAAATATATATATCTTAAAATTCAACTTACATTTTATCATAAAGTACTTATGTTTCTAAAACTTCACTTATATTCTTTCTCATCTATTTGTTTTTTTTATATTAACAAAACCCTTTAAGAATTTATTTTTTTATATTATTGTCATCCATATTTTAATATTTTTTTCAACTATCCATCTTTTTTACATTTTCATTAGTCCATATTTTCTGAAATTCATCGATAAACATTAACAAGCCACTACATCAGATCTTTAATAGTAAATTATTCAAAATTAGTTATTCTTTTACTAGCAATATTCACAGCATCATTCATTTTCATGATAAAATACTTTATAATTTTTATAATAATCACTAAATAAATATAAATCCTCCAGTAATTGTAGAATTAAGAATAACTGTCCAGTTAGAGGTATGTGCAGATTTAAAAAAGTCATACACCAAGGCACTATTTTCCCTAAGGAGTAAGATAAAGAAAAATATATATTGGAATTTATGCCGGACCTTGGAAACAGATTTTACAATCAAATATTCCTACTGTTTAATTATATGTTGAGTTTTCCTCTCAATCAATTTTTTTTGTGTAAATTATTATTTGTGATTATAATGTCTTGCTTTTTCCTTTTATCTTTTCCCCCTGCCTTTTTGTCTTTTTAGTTGTTAACGTCTGTGGACTTTAAAGTCTATTTCTCTCTTTCTCCTTTATTTTGTATATATATATATATATATATTTTGTATATATATTTTGTGTAAGTATATATTCTTTATATTTTTATATAATTGTGTGATTTAACATCACTCAATAAATCCTGGGCCCCTGACATATAAATGGTGCTACTAATCATAACTCCATGAGATTTTTATGAAATATTAACCTTCAAATGGCAAGTGAGAAAATTTGGAGGACTATTAGTTTACAAATTACAGTTATTTAAAGTACTGTTGTAAATTTTCAAAACAATGGAAAGTTTGAATTTTGTGTGTTGATAAAGCATTGCTTTCTGATAGAAAAAATACTGTTCAAACAGAACATTGGCTTGATAAGTGTTATTTAGACTCTGCTCCATTGGAAACATCAGTTAAGTAGTGATATGCTGACTTTAAATGAAATAAAGAAAATGGCCCTGGATTGCGATGCGATGTCTGTTCTTCTGTATTGCAATGAATGTTTGATGTTCTCAAAAATAAAGAAGAGGCTTGAGGCAGCAGAAATGTGGTTTTACAGAAAGATACTGAGGATACCATGGACTGAGCACATGACTAAAGACGAAGTCTTGGGGAGGATAAAAATGAGGACAAAATCATACATAAAATAAGGAAGAGTGAAATGAGGTTTCAGGGACATGTAATGAGGAAGGAGGGGCTGGAGAATTTTGTACTCACAAGACAGATAGAGAGAAAGAAAGACAGAGTAAAGCTGTACAAGAACTGAGTAAACAGATGACAGAGCGGGATTTGGGAAAGATACCAAAATGAAGAATTTTGAAAGTGACAAGAGACAGAGGTAAGTGGAAATCCATGATCACCCACGTCCTGAAAGAACATGGAAGAAGAAAAAAAGCAGAAGAAAAAGTGTATTTTCGTCTCCCTTTTTTTTCTTTTCTCCCCGTCTTTTTGTCTTTTTAGCCGTTTATGTCTGTGGTTGGTTGTTTTGTTTTTATGGCATATCAACCTTGGCGGGTCATTTATTGCTAGCTAAATTTTATTTATTGCTGGTAATACCTTTTTCTTTTCAACAATTTATTATAAGTTTTGTGTCTAGTAATAATTTTTTCTTTTCGAGTATCAAGATTCATTGGGATTTGTTTTTAAGGGCAGGGTCCCCCAAGTCCTACCCTGTTATTTAACCCATAACTGGAGGGAAGGGAAAGATTAATACCTTTCCCAAGGGTACCAGTGTTTAAGTGAATGCAGGGTATTCAACTGGAATTTGAACTCAGCTCACCAATTTCTCTCTCCGAGCCGATATCCACTGCACCACAATACACATCCGTCACGAAACGCTTACAGCACCTGGTATTCCCAAGCAGTCACCCATCTAAGTACTGACAAGGCTCAACGTTGCTTAACTTCGGTGATTGGACAAGAACCGGTGTATTCAACATAATATGGCCATAAGCCTTATGTCTGTGGACTGAAATGTCTATTCCCATCTTTCTCCTTTATTTTGCGTGAGTTTGTATTCTTTACATTTTTATATAACTCTATGATTAAGTATATATATATATATATATATTTTTATTTTGTCTGTATCTCCTTTTCTTTTTTATGCCTAATTCAAAACTTTTGGGGTATATATATATATATATATATATATATATATATATATATATATATAAAAATGTAAACTTATCGCTATACTCGTTTCGAAAAACCCTCCGAGTACATATGCAGAAGGAAAAAAATGGTAATAAAAAAAAAAGAACGAGCTAAGCAACTGAACATCAGTCAAAGTACGTAGCTCAAAGAAAGAAAAACCGGAGATGAGTAAACAAAAACAAAAAGCGCTCAATACGTAAGTAGAGCAAACAAAGTAAATATCTAACCTAGAGAGCCAATGAACCTGCCAAGGTTTCACCTAATTGGGTCGTCAGGAAAGGTTGGCATTTCCTGAAGAGCCAACCTTCCCTGAAGATCAAATTAGGTGAAACCTTAATAGGTCCATTGGCCCTCTAGGTTAGGTATTTACTATATATATATATATATATATTTTTTTTTTTTTCTTTTTTTATAATCCTATTGCCCCAAGAGAGGCATTTTATTGCCACTGCAGGGGGTTACATAGAAGGAAAGTTATGAAAAAGAGTGACAGATTATAGGGGGTGTCAGGAAGTGGGTAACAAGGATGAGAATACTGATGAGAGTGGAGTGGACGGAAAAAGGAGCATGAGACAGAGGATGCAGGTTAGTGAGATAGAAGATGACTATTGACTTTACATTTAAATTCTTGGAGAGTGTAGCTGTCGGGGAAGCAAGTCAATGGAAAGGAAATTCCATGGGCAGGAAGTTTTTTTTTTTTTTTTATAAGCGTTTCACCCCGAGCAAGGCATGTCACTGCCACTACTGCGCAGGGGGGCTACATAGAGTGGAGAAAGGATGATTAAATATAGGAAATGTCAGAGGGTGGGTGATAGGCGGGTAAGGATACCGAAAATGAGGGTTGGGTAGATGAGAGTGTTGTGAGAATAGTTGGGAGTTAGTGTGATAGGAGGTGTCTATTGACCCTACATTTAAACACCTGGAGATTGTAACTGTCGGGAAAGCAGACTTGTGGAAGGGAGTTCCACAGGCGGGAAGCGCGAGAAAAGAAGCTGTTGGAGTAGAATTTACGGTTACATCTTATTTGTTTAACTGTAAAAGGGTGGAACCTAGTTGCTAATCTAGTATCTCGTGTAAATTCCTGCTTAGGTGGCACCAGTGATCTAAGCTCATCGGAGCGAGAAAAGAAGCTGATGGAGTAGAATTTGCTTTTATAATTTATTGGTTTCACAGTAAAAGGGTGAGACCTAGTTGCTTATCTTGTGGCTCGAGTAAATTTATATATAAGAGGCACCAGTGAGCTAAGTTCATTGGAACAGAAGCCGTGAAAGTATTTGTAAAAGAGATACAGGGAAGCCACATTGCGCTGGTGAGAAAGTGACTGTATCCGAGCTGCCAAGTCGGGATCTATCACATTACAGATTCTCCGTTGGATCTTGTCATTTTCTCATAAGATTTGTCTTAATGTATATCTGAGTAAATATATGTATTCTTTTGTCAGTATTATGTTATTTTGTAACCCCATATCCTCACCCCACTGAACCAATGCACTCACAAGACCAGCAGTTAGTCCGGTATGGCCCAACAGGTTACAGGTTATGCAGAAGTCTTCAATTCCCAATGTCAATTCAATGCCACCCTCTAGCCACGTTGTGATTGTTTTGATCCTGGAAAGTGGTCATCAGATCAAAGAAATCTGAAAACTCCCCATTGGTACACTTGCGGGGAGAATCTGGTTAACAGAAAAATAAATATAACCAAGTCGATGCAATTTCAAAAGGACATGAGCCATCTTCAGAGATTAACATAAAGACATCCAAAGTCAAATTTTAACGTCCCTGTAACCTTTCTGATGATGGCTCATGTGAGCTGAAAGCTTTGAACCTGCATTAAAAATATATCCAAATGTTGGACAATTTTTGTCTTTATTTTCACCTGAAATTAAAGCCAAAATACAATGTTTAAAATGGCTCATGATTAAATGTAATAGACATTCATATTTAACAAAATATCTTTAGAAAATTATCTGCTGCCTCGATTCACTAAATATATTATATATATATATATATATATATATATATATATGAGAGAGAGAGCACATGTACAAACAATATTATAATAGGTATACAAGTTTGATTTGGCATCTGTGTTATTTTAAACAGTGAAATTAATGTCAACCAGCCTAGAAATTGAGAAGACTGAAGTGACAAAAAGTAAAGTCCAGGAGAGATATTTTTTCTTTAGAAAAGACTTAGAGTTTGGTTGGTATTAATTTCAGCGATTAAAATAACACAGAAGTCAAATCAAACACATGTACCAACTAAAAATATCATTAATAAGTTATGTCCAATTGAGGGGAAAAAAGATCTCACACACATACAGAGTATGACATCATACAACATTATACCATGCACAATGTCGGCCTCTCTCTCTCAGGCTGCCTCCCCCTATGTCGGCCTCCCTCTCTCACGCTGCTTCCCCCTATGTCGGCCTCCCTCTCTCACGCTGCCTCCCCCTATGTCGGCCTCCCTCTCTCTCTCTCTCTCTCTCACGCTGCCTCCCCCTATGTCGGCCTCCCTCTCTCTCAGAAATTGAAATCTGCAAATCAAGTTCAATATCCAGTGGATTATATTCTGTTTACTTTTTTGCCCATGCCCTTGGAAAAAAGCACAATTCTATTCCTCCAGCTAAGGGTTAAATAAGCTCTTTTGCCTTGTGTAAAAGAGTCTAAGAGAAGAAAAACTGGATTTACAACCATGAGAGGGCTGTTTCAAGATGATCATTCATTCACCTTCTCGGTGTAGTGTCCCTTCAGGATCTCGGTGATCATGACGCCCCTATTTTCTCTTCTTTGCAGCTCTTGATACATTTAGTCTTTTTGCTATTTCTTCTAAACCTTGTTCCTTTGTCAATTTACTTTGGCTCACTAAGTAAATTATATGTTGTTTTCTTCTGTCCTGTCTTTTAACTGCCCAGCGAGCATCAGATTTTCCAAACCTTCTTTCCTCATTATGTGTCCCAAAGTCTGTCTTTTTTGTTTGCATTTTCTCTAGAACTTCATCATTGCCTAGATGCTCTGTCCATGATATTCTCAACATCCTCCTGTAGAACCACATTTCTGCTGCCTCAAGTTTCCTCTTCATCTGTGAGTAGATTGTCCTGTATTTAATGCCATATAAGAGAACCAATATTATGTAACAGTTTAGGAATTCTTTTCCAACAGAATTTTCCTGTTTCTTAATACTTTGTTTAGCTTTTTAAATGTGTCCTTGGTTATTTCAATGCTCTAATCATCTGTTGGGGTAGTGTAGCAGCTCACTTCTAAAACTGAACTTTTGGGGCCTTGAAATCAACTGGCCCTTGTGCATGTGCGATAATAACAGCTGGTTGCCTGTATACAAGTATGACAAACTTGCCAAGGTGGCTAGCCAATCCTTGTTGCAGACATCTGCTCAGATACATCTGTGTCTATTTACACTATTTACATTGTGGTCATCATCTTTGCTGCTATATTCACAATGTTTCTGCCATTGTACACTTGAACATTCTTCAGGTGATTGGAATGTCGAACTGAACCCTTTATTACATTCACCAGGTAGATTGTTCTAGTTCCATGAGTGATGCCTCTTCCAGATGTCTCAGTAATCTCCCTTTAACTCAACTCTCAAAGTTTTTGTTCACCTCTGCCGTAGACAGGTATTGAACTCAAAACGCTGTCAAGCCTGGTTTGATGTTTTACAGCATATCAACCTGAATTGGTTATTTAATGCTGACAAGATTTTTACAATAGCTTCATATGAATTGAATATGTATTCTTTGTAAGAAATCAGTTTTCATTGATGTATTTTTGAAAAGAGGGTTTTGTCAAGCAACAGAGGTATTACTGGTACATATTTTTTTTAAAAATACGGCTGTTAATTTCTTTTTTTTTCTTCAAAAATGTATTGCTGGTAATATTTTCTTATCCAAAAACAGTATTGATGTAATTTTCAGTGTTTTGACCCCAGTTTGGGGGTTAACTATTTACTCATAGCTAGGACCTGAACATTTGCTACCACTCAAGGTCAGGGTGGATTTGGAAACAGCAATTAGCAGCTGTTTCCATGATCCTCAAAACTTTCCAATTAAAGATTTTGCCACCAGATGCAGTTTACCATCAAACCCAGATCCCATATAAAGTTTCTCATTATAGACAGGACACTTTGTGGCAAGTTATTGGGTCCATCCAATGCTTTTATACACTGGGCCATTTGTCTTTGAGGAGATCCTGGTGAACCAAATAAAGGGTTCAGTTTGAAATTCCAATCACCTGGAAAAGGTTGAAGCTTACAATGGCCAATACATTGTGAATATGACAAAAAAGATGAGGACAACAGTCCAAACAATGTAAATAGTGCAAATAGTTACAATACCTCATCTAAGAAATAGAGACAGATGCTGAAGGTGAATATGGCAATAAAGACAGGCACACAAACCAGCAGATAGAGAGAGAGAGAGAGAGAGAGAGACAGACAGACAGACAGGCACATAAACCATCAGACAGAGAGACAGAGACACAAATCTGCAGAGAGAGAGAGAGAGAGAGAGAAAGAGACACACACAGACAGACAGACCTTTGTGCACATAACCTTAGATTATGAAAAGTGCAGAGCAAATTATTTCGATAATGAATTTCCAAGTCGTCAATCCTCTCTTCAACACCTGAAGTGAAGGAAGGAAGAAAGAAAAAGGACATAAAGCACCACCATTTTTACCATCCACCTCTCATCTTGATATGCACCACACCAGCATCGTTTGTCCGCAAGTCATTAGCAGGACTTAAATGTCAGATTAGGCATAAACACTTGAACGGATTTTATTGTTAGACACTCATATGTCAAACAAAATCTATAAGAGATTCTATCTTTTATAAAAGGTCAACTCATGAATAATTTCCGTTTTTGTTTTTCAACTTGTTTTTTCTTAAGTAAAATACAATTACATTTTCTTTATCCAAATCTGAGAAGTCTTTTCTCAGACAGTAAAATCAAAATACAACAATTCCATATAACGGAAATGAAATGTAAATAGAGCAGCCAATTGCTACTAATAATAGTAATTACCCCCATTGGTCAAAGCGACAACATGTAGTGCACCGTCTCTGCAGAAAGACAACATATACCTGCACTGACTGGGCAGAGCAGGCAAAAACACCGGAATATCTGGTTACGAAGGAAGAGTATTTACCAGCTTCTCCAAGAAATAGCTAGGAGAAGCTCAGCAGTGTTAGCAATGCAAATGATTCCTTTTGTTAGCCAACCACTAAAAGTTTTAGGTTCCATAGGTACACTACTTTTTTTTTTTTTCTTTTTTTTAATCATATCACCCCAAGCAAGGCGGTAACGCCACTGATGCACAGGGGGATACGTAAGAGTGAAAAAGATTGGAAAAGAGAAAGCCAGAAACCACGTCCTAAACAGGGAACAAGAGATGAGCCTCTTCACCTGTTCAGACGTGGGTAGAGTGTGAACCGGGCGATAGTTTAGTCTCTTGGAAGACAGAGAGCTTGGCAGTATACCATGTTGACAACACAATGAGATTGCAAGGATTTTTGTTCATGTTACCCAGCATGGTTTCAAATTCATTCCTTCTTGGGTTTTTTTTCTGGAAGAGTTTACTAGCGCTACTAGACTAGCAACTATGTCTCACCTTTTACGGTGAAATCAATCAAATATAACCACAACTTCAAATCTAATAGCTTCTTTTCTCACACTTCCACCTGTGGAATTCCTTTCCTTATACTTGCTTCCCTGACAGCTACAATCTCCAAAAATTTAAATGCAATGTCAATTGCCATCTCTTATCTCCTTGACTCGCATACTTTCCCTGACAGTCCTTGTATCATGTTCTTCAACTATCCCACTCTTCTCTCGTGCAGCTCTCTTCACACCTGTGTTCTCATACTTTTCTTGCCCATTCTCTGATACGCGCTGTAACTTGTTCCTCTTTCCTCATCACTCTCCTCTTATGTAACCCCCTGTGCACCAGTGGCAGTACTGCCTTGCTTGAGATGAAAAGATTATAAATAAATAAAAAATTTTTAATTTTAAATGGTCTTGTTAAAATTTTTAAAAAAAACTTAAAATTTTAAAAATTTAAATTTTAAAACTTAAAAATTTAATTTAATTTAAAAATTTTAAATTAATTTTAAAATTTAAATTTTAAAACTTTCAAAATTTAAAAAAAAAATTTTTTTTAATTTTAAATGGTCTTGTTCACCATTTCTGCCATTCTAATTCATACAATCATAGTTTTTTTTAAAAAAAACAAACATTGCCAAATAGTGAAGGCATTTAATAAATTAATGCTGTGAAAAGAAAAAAGAAAAAAAAACATCCTTTTCACACTTTTGGTTGCCCTGAAGGAGACTACCACCACCTTTAAATTTGTTGTTTTTCATTTTTTTTTTTTTTTTTTTTACTTTTTTCAATGCAGTCTTATCAATTACGCCCTAAACTTTCCGATTAACAAAAAAAATTTAGAAAAATTTCAGTATTTAAACAATTTTAGAGGGGGGTCTCAGTTTTTCATACAACATTATAGTAAATCGATCCTCCATTTTAGAACTACTTGCCTGTACAACATTACCACCACCTGTAAGTTGGTTGATAATCACATTTTTTTTTACTTTCTTCAGTGTAATCTTATTGATTAAACCTAAACTTTCCGATTGAGAAAAGACATTTGTAAAAATATCAGCATTTCAACAATTTGAGGGGGTGGGGGGCTCAGTTTTTCATACAACCTTATATAGTAAATCAATCTTGTGCAATTAACTTTTTTGCTTGTGTGCATTTAACAACTGAATCCTTTGTGAAATTTTTTTAATAAAGCCATTCATGGAGTTTCCAAGGAAGAAAACTTAGAAAACTTGAAAGACAAAACCAAGGGCAACAACTCGTCCCAAAAAAACAAAAAGCGACCCCAACATGAGTGATTCCAAAGTGGAGGATCGATTTACTATAACGTTGTATGAGAAACTGAGCCCCCCATAAAATTGTGTAAATATAGAAATTCTTCCAAATTATTTTGATAATCGAAAACTATGTAATAATCAATAAGACTGATCTGAAAAAAGGCAAAAATATGAAAAACAACAAATTTAAAAAGGTGGTGGTAGTCTCCTTCAGGTCCGCCCACTTTTTTTTTTTTTGCAGGCATAAAAGTCCATATTTGCAAGAGTTCCAGTGCAAAAGCTTCTTTTCAAGAAAAGCTGCTTCATTTCCATGAATTCTACAACTTCAACCTCTCCAAATCTAGGGTCAATCATTATCTACCTGCTATTTTGTTTCCCCCCCCCCTTTTGGATAATAAATATTAAATTTATATAATATTTTTTGTAGAAAAAAATGCATTCAGAAAATGTAATGATGTAAGGCAATCTAAGAGAGGTAATTCAGTATTTGGCATGAGAAATATACAAAAAAAATATTAATAAAAAATAACCCAGAAACTGTTCCATACTGGATCGAATCCAAGTTCATGCCAGTCATGTGGCTGACCATCGCTGAAATTTTCATCCAAATCCATCCACTGGGTCTTAAGATATCTTGACTATGGTCAGACAGAGATATTGTATTCCGTTATGTTTGTTTGTCTTTGCATTAATTATAACAGATTCTTAAAAACGTTTTTTGCTTTCAAGGAAACTGTGATCATTTAAGAGAAAAAGAAAATGTGAGTTGTGGTGCAGGGGATATCGACTCTGAATGACAAATCGGGGAGCTGAGTTCGAATTCCAGTTGAATTCCTTGCATTCACTTATCCACAAATACCCTAGGAAAGGTATTAATCCATTTCTTCCCTCCAGTTATGGGTTAAATAATAGGACAGATTGGGTTCTATAGCCTTGGTCAGCAACCAGTCTACTGCAGAAAGCAATGGCAACCTACTGCGGGATAATCTTCTGTCCAGTCAGTCAGGTCATGAAAGAAACATGATCACCCAAAGCGTGTATCACATATGGCACTTAACTGAAGAGTCTTTAGCTTGGGATAGCAACTTATCTAAGAGAAGGAAATAGATAAAATAAATGCTGATTGGTTGATATATAGCCAATATGTTATTAGTATAGAATTGAAATAAAACAATTGCTAGCTGTTGCTTAAACTGAGTATCCGCATTTGTTTTAGTCGTGATACCACAAAAGTCATTCTACTAAAAAATTCTTGTAATATACATTTTATGCTACATTAGGAAAATGCGTGATGCAATCATCAGGTGCATATTATTTACATCCACACACAAGTTGAATATATGGATCAGAATCTGACATGATGATAGAACAAAGTCAGAAATGTATCTGTTATTAAAACTTCTTCAGAGACTAAGAGAAAAATGAAAAAAAAAAAATAAAGAGACAGTATACTGTTATGTTATGATTTGGCATTAATTCTTATTGCTCGGATATGTGTCATGTTTATTAAAGCAATAGATAATTATTTTTATTTTTAAATGTGCACATATATAAATCTACCATCCACCCGTGCATTGAATACTGCTGTCATATCTGGTCGGATGCTCCTGCTATCCATCTAGAGGTCCTTGACAAAATCCAACGAAGAATCTGTAATGTGATCAAATCCCACCTGGCAGCTCAGATACAGTCACTTTCTCACCAGCGCAATGTGGCTTCCCTGTGTCTCTTCTACAATTATCTTCATGACTCCTGCTCTGATGAACTTAGCTCACTGGTGCTCCCTTTGCATGAATTTGCTCGAGCCACAAGATTAGCAACTAGGTCCCACCCTTTTATTGTGAAACCAATAAAATGCAGAGCTAAATAAACAAGGAAACATGTTGAATTAATAACTATTTCCTCCTTGTTCCTTATTCAGACATTCTGTCGAACTGAATCCTTATTTTCAGTCTACATACCTCTGTCGGCTCATATGAAACTATATCTTGTTGATGAAGATATAGTAAATTATTTGTTGGTTTCAAAACACTTTCACTTCCCCAATTTATAAGCAGAAGCACACAAATGCATACTGGGATATTTTTGCTAACCAATAAAATAGGCCGGTTCTCGGTTTTGTCTGATTCAGGTCTGTCTTGAAGTCAGATTGCTACATCCGCTTGTCCAAACCTGCATTTGTTTGGGAACGCCAATTCTTAGTCTAGGACCTATTTACAATATGAGAGAGAAGAAAGCCTCTTAACCAGAATCAAGAAGTGTTCATATATTTCAGTTTTTGTCCACAGTGTATAAACTGTCTTCAATACATCATCCTGTCAGTGACAAAAGACACGTAGCCAGCTACCTAAAAAGGCAACAACGTGAAAGGAAATATCAACTGTACGTGGGGGCGAGTATAAAATCCACCATTTTGATAAAGAGAAAAGGAAATATGGAAACAAATTCGGTTCACCAATTAAATGACTGAATCACTCAAGAAAAAGGATGGGTAGAGAAATTCAGACAAGTGGAATCACAAGCACATTACCACTTTTTTTTTTTGCTTTCCAAGAACAACATTCCTGTAACACTATTTTTTGTAAGTTTGCACCTGCAGCAATCTAATGTTTGTGTAAATAAGGACTTAGCATCTGTGGTAAATGTAGCACTTGTCAAATGTAGAGTATGAGCCGATGAGGATCAGCAATTATGGTAGCCTTGTATCTGACTGGGGAGGAATGTAAAAAGGAAATCATATTTAAAGAGGTTGACAGAGCAACTTTCATGAAGGGGTTTGAATTGGAAGTGTTAAGAAAAGGCAATTCTCCAGGAGTAAGGAAATTTTTCTTTTTTTTATCAGGAATAAAGTCAATCACAAAAGCAAACATTAAAAATTGAATTTACTGAACACAACGCACACAAAACAAAGACACACACACACACACAAACACTCGCAAAACAAAGACACACACACACACTCGCAAAACAAAGACACACACACACACTCGCAAAACAAAGACACACACACACACTCGCAAAACAAAGACACACACACACACACTCGCAAAACAAAGACACACACAAACACTCGCAAAACAAAGACACACACAAACACTCGCAAAACAAAGACACACACACACACTCGCAAAACAAAGACACACACACAAACACTCGCAAAACAAAGACACACACAAACACTCGCAAAACAAAGACACACACACACACACAAACACTCACAAAACAAAGACACACACACACACACAAACACTCACAAAACAAAGACACACACACACACACAAACACTCGCAAAACAAAGACACACACACACACACACAAACACTCGCAAAACAAAGACACACACACACACAAACACTCGCAAAACAAAGACACACACACAAACACTCGCAAAACAAAGACACACACACAAACACTCGCAAAACAAAGACACACACACTCGCAAAACAAAGACACACACACACTCGCAAAACAAAGACACAAAACAAGCACTCACAAAACAAACACCCCTACTGAATGTAAAATTTAAGTTAAAAAGCTTCAAATCTTCTATTGCATCTTCAGCCAAACATGTGCATTCATTTGTTTGAAAAGTGGCCAAAACTGGAATTAGCTATCAGAGTTCAAAATCTGGCAGAGTTTGTTGAAATTACTTTGGCAAACCACCCCCACCCACCCTCCAGGTGTCAACCAACAGAAGAGAAGAAAAATTCATTTTCAAAGTAGTATCTTTCCTCAAGAGGCCGAGCAATTCACTAATAATAGAACGTGCAAAAAGCCAGAACCACCCACACACTGAACGGACATTGTATGAAAAGAAAAAAAAGTTTTTATCTGTATTAAGGGTTGCTTAGCAGAAGTGCATGCTTTGTTTTTCTTTTACCCTTTAGCTCCTTCAATGTCTGCAGGGAGAAGACATAACTCAAAACCAGCCACAATCCAGTCATACAATTGCTAATATGCGTATAAACCAACCAGACAGGTTTGCAAGCCACAACATGTTTCCTATTAAAGTTTGTTTTATTTGACAAGACATGGAGAGTGAACAGTGGTCTTTCCTTACCAGGACCCAATCATAATGTTGGTAGACGCCCAAGAACTTATGATAAACTACTGGTATCAAAAGAGAGAGGGGACAATTTCATCTCACCCCCACCCAATTCCTATTAGAAAAGTTAATGGTGCTGCCAGTTTTACAAGAATGCTGGTGAGTGTCAAAAGTAACTAACGACTTTTCTTAAGGTATTTCGCCAGATTCTCATCAAGCGACTGCTATTTGTGTGAATTTGAGAAACATCTTTACTCAAGCCATTCCGAAGGTGGGTAGGGGGGGAAACAAGATTAACATCTTAGTTATTACAGAACAGAGACAAAATATATATTTGAAAAAAAATAAATAAATAAATAAATAAAAATAAAATTTTTTTTAAAAAGTAAAATTTTAGCACTACATTTCCATAGTTCTACCTACAAATACATTTGTTAAAAGATTATATATATATATATATATATATATATATATATCTTTTATGATATTTCAGACCGGCCTTGGCCTTTCATCAAAAACAAATGATTTTAAAATTTAAATCAAGAACATTCGTTGTGAGGAGCGTCTTTTGCAAGATGTTTACATCACGTGACATAGAAAGTGATAGAGTTTTTGGATATTTTTAAAAAAAACGTAAACCTAACTGTAATAATACTTTTAAATGTTGTTTTAAAGAAATGCGGATGACTATTTATGCTCTCACACCCTGATTGAGCACTCTGGAAGAATGGTACACTTTGAAAAACAATAGCTACCCTGGCATGTACACATCGCTCATTTACTAATGAATAAGAGCACTCTGGCTATTGGGCGTGTATAATGATAATATGCATGCTAAAAAGTCTGCCTTCTTCTACCGATCATCCATAGCCCAGCAGTAGAATCGCCAACTGACGCCACTTTCAATCCTGGGTTAAAAGCAATCGGAGTCTAACCGTACTGATGAGCTGTGATACAGCGAAACAGATCTGTCTGCGGATGACTATATATATATATATATATATATATATATATATATATATATATGAGAGAGAGATAGATAGATAGATAGATAGATATTAGTCATCCACATACAAGTCTGTTTTGCTGTATCAGTTTGGCTAGACACATCCACTTGCTTCTAGCCGGGATCAAAACTCAACCAATTTGGTGTCAGTCGGAGTTGCAACCCTCTAAGCCATAGAAGGAAAATTTTAACATACTGTATATAAGTATATACACATGCCAGTCACCAAAAGAACTAAATTCATTTCTGAAGAGTAATGCATATATCGCAGAAGTGGAAACTGTTTTGAAAATTTTCTTCTCTAGAGAGTTCAACCGTAATGAGAGCATAAGAAACACACACACACACACACACACACACACACAACTCAACACATCTAAAGTTGCTATAAATTATTTCAACAAGTGAATATACCCTCTTTAGACAATGATTTCATCTGAAGAGAGATGTATAGTCACACATTAAAATAAATTATGATTTATAACTACTTTAGATGTTCAGTTGAGTTTTCCTTTATGTATAAGATATTGCGCTGACTAATATCCATTGAGCTATATATAGGTCTATCACAATATTTTATATTAAATATCTTTTTGGATTATCCAACACAATTGATGTTGCATTTAAATTTTTTTTAAGTTCCACAGGTAGGAAGCATGAGAAAAGAAACTATTGAAGTAAAAATGGCAGTTACAATTAACTATTTCAACAGTAAAAGGATGGGACCTAAACGCCAACCAAGTAGCATGTTTAAATTCATGTGGTTGGGGGCATCAGAATAAAAAAAAAAAAGCTTGTCAAAATATTTGTAGAAAAGATAACAGAAGCAATATCACATTGGTGAGAAAGTTGAGATGCCAAGTCGTGATTTAGTTGGCAATAATATGATCGACAAATGGCTCCAAAAAGCAGTGTTGATAATTTACAGGCAATTTGTTTAAATAATGCACCGAATACTCGGTAAAATGATGCACTAAAATAAGTAACCAAGTAATGTAAGTTCTTTGAACATCGGTGCCTTTTTATTATAAGTGTTGTAAGAAGTCTTTCCTGTCTGAAACCATCCTGCACATATATAAATCTACCATCCGCCCATGCATTGAATACTGCTGCCATATGTGGTTGGGTGCCTCTGCTATCCACCTAGGGGTCCTTGACAAAATTCAACGAAGAATCTGTAATTTGATCGATCCCGACTTGGCAGCTCAGATACAGTCATTTTCACACAGGTGCAATGTGGCTTCCCTGTGTCTCTTCTACAAACACTTTCACGGCTTCTGCTTTGATGAACTTAGTTCCCTGGTGCCCACTATATAAGAATTTACTTGAGCCACAAGATTAGCAACTAGGTCCCACCCTTTTACTGTGAAACCAATAAAATGTAAATATGAATTCTACTCCGGCAGCTTCTTTTCTTGCACTTCCAACCTGTGGAATTCCCTACCGTTCACTTGTTTCCAACATCTACAATCTGAAAGAATTTAAATGTAAAGTCAATAGTCATCTCCTATCTCACTAACCTGCATCCTCCCTCTCATGCTCCTTTCTCCATCCACTCCACTCATCAGTATTCTCATCCTTCTCTTACCCACTTCCTGACACCTCCTATAACCTGTCACTCTTTCTCATAACTTTCCTCCTATGTAACCCCCTGCACACCAGTGGAAGTAAAATGCCTTGCTTGGGGGCGATATGATTATTTTTTCTGCATAAGAAGCCAGCACAGCCAGGTAACAATGCAGGAGTGACAATGTTCATCAAATAATGACATTTGCCCTGCTCATTCACAGAACCATAAAGGATTCTTCATCGTGTTCTATAGGGATTCTGAAATTTGAATCTAAGATGTCACAGAAAGGGATATATACATTATTCGAAGTAGCTAAGTAGTTTTGGCAATGTATCCAGTTAAGGCAATCTATCAAGCAGCCATAATGGACTGGTACTCGTCGCAGTCGTATGCAGTATGACTAGGTGTAGACTTATGCAATAGACGTAGTCCTAGGTGTCCCCGCCTTAGTCTGTATTTATGGTTGACACTAATCAATTATATTAATGTGAGGGGGGGGGAACCAAGATGTATGCATATTCATTACATCAGAATCAGTCTTTAATTTTCATTCTGCTGGGACATCATTCAATGCCGGTTAGTAACTGTAAGCTAACGCTGATCATCACCAGGTAAAACACACACACACACTTCCATTTCACCACAACAAGATGACAACTTCTAAACACTGTGCCCCTTCAGGACACTAGACGATCATAGCTCTCCACATCTTCCTCTCCCTTGTTGCTCTTAATCCCCCTTCTCCTGTTATCCCACTCAAGCCCCACTTCACCATCCGTCTGCGCAAGCCCACCAAGTATGTCATGGGCTGCTTTCCCTTGTTTTTCTTCCCTTCTACCGAACTCATGAGCATCAGGTTCTCCAAACCCTCCTGCCTCGTATGTCCCAAAAACTTCAACTATCTTTTCCTGATGTTAGATATCAGTTTCCATTTTGTGTCCATCCTTTCCAAAACCTCGTCGTTACTCACATGTTTCAACCATAATATCCTCAGCATCCTTCTGTAGAACAACATTTTGGTTGCTTCAAGTCTTTCCTTCATCTTTGATGAGAAGGTCCAGAAATCACATAACAATCCAGTACTCTTTGTTTTCAGCAAAATTTTCCCATCCCTTAATACTGTACACAACTTCTAAAAGGCCTCATTGGCCAAGTCAATATGTCTTCGGATCTCTGTATCACACTTTTCGTGCTCTGTTAGAACATTTGCCAGGTATTTAAATTTCTGCACCTGTTCGATTTTAGTATTCCAAAACTTGTAATTTTATGCTCCTCTTTATTGCATATAATCAATTAAACTCTTTTTGCAATGCTCTTGCGGTTCAAACATTTTGTTTTTTTGTAATGATATTTTCTTTGGCAATTTCATGCACTGTTGATACCTCAGAAGCATAATAATACAAAAAAAATCCAAGTTGCATAAATTGCTTAAATCAATGATGATTATGACTAGATTGACAAGGTCACAATTTCACATTTAAAATGGCTAGATATAACCATGAATCCTATGCTATCTTCTCATTTGTGAAACTTTCTTTCGGATCCTTACTTCTCAATCAGCTCTTTCAATCCATGACTGACTAGGAAGATTTTCCTGCAGTAGGTTGCCATTTCTTCTCGCATTGCCAACCAAGGCTATAAAACCCAGTTTGTTCAGCTATTCAACCCATAGCTGGAGGGAGAAGAGATGGATTCATATCTTTCCCAAAGGTATTTGCACATAAGTGAATGCGACAAATTCAACCAGAATTCGAACTTGAATCTCTGTATTTTTTTTTCTATTCAAGACAAAAAGCAAAACAGAAATCTAAATTTCTTATAAAAAGTGATCCATCAGTAAACCTCTATTAAAAAAAGGTCAGAGTTCAGTAGCATTAGTAGTAAGGGCGGCTCAAAATAACCATTTCAGAGATTTGAGGAGTTGAATCTTTTGGCCATGACAAAAACCAATGACGAATCATTGGTCATCATCGTTAACTCTTGACAGTCTAACCAATGAGGTTTTTTTTTTGCTGTTGAAGCTAAATTTAAAATAAAAAAAGATTCTATGTTTAATTTTCAGGTTATATAATGGAAAGAAGGAAGAGCAAAAATCTCCAAATTTTAGAGACACTTGTGGGGGAAAAAAAAATTGTTGTTTGGTTTAATTTTGAAAAATTCATTGGACAGAACTTTTCACTTAAAGTTATAGTTAAAAACAAGTATTGAAAATGACAAGGCAACAGACGCAGAAGAGGAAAAAGAAAACAACAACAACAACAACAGACGCAGAAGAGGAAAAAGAAAACAACAACAACAGACGCAGAAGAGGAAAAGAAAACAACAACAACAACAGACGCAGAAGAGGAAAAAGAAAACAACAACAACAACAGACGCAGAAGAGGAAAAAGAAAACAACAACAGACGCAGAAGAGGAAAAAGAAAACAACAACAACAGATGCAGAAGAGGAAAAAGAAAACAACAACAACAGATGCAGAAGAGGAAAAAGAAAACAACAACAACAGACGCAGAAGAGGAAAAAGAAAACAACAACAACAGACGCAGAAGAGGAAAAAGAAAAAAACAACAACAGACGCAGAAGAGGAAAAAGAAAAAACAACAACAACAGACGCAGAAGAGGAAAAAGAAAAAACAACAACAACAGACGCAGAAGAGGAAAAAGAAAAAACAACAACAACAGACGCAGAAGAGGAAAAAGAAAAAAAAACAACAGACGCAGAAGAGGAAAAAGAAAAAAACAACAGAGAAAGATTTTTTCAAATGTTAATTATAAATTAAAAAATCCTTTAAAAACCTCAAACAGTTTATTAAATTCTATTCCCTTGTCTTGCCTGAGGACTACATAGCACAAGTCGGCTGTCACACTTACCTAACTTGCCTATTATAACTTTACTTCATTTTTATTTTTAAAATGGACATCTTCTAAAAACAGAAAATTAATTAAGTTTAGAATAATATTTTGAAATCTCCATTTACTATTCAAATTTACATCAACAAAACTTTCTCATGAGAAATTTGCATTAACACTTCAGTGAAAGGTACTACGACTGATCCTGGGCATGACAATTTACTGCATCTGGCAGCAAGGCATCTGATTGGGGATTGTGAGGAGTGTGGAACCACCTCTTAGTGTTATTCTCAGATCCACCCTAATCCAAGCTGGTAGCACCTCTTGGGGGTCTCACTATATAAGTATAAAAAACAGACTTTTATAATGGAAATTCCAGCAATAGTTTTTTGGCAAAGGAAACGGTACTAGTTTCTGAAGAAGAAAAAAAAAAATACTACCAAAAATATTTTTTGGGATCAGGGAAGACTACGTACTCGTACTACATCTATCCACAGAAAATTCTTTACAGAAATACATAAAAAAATCCCTGATCTATATACTGATTTCTTACAAAGAATACATGTTTTATTCATACGAATCTATTGTAAAAATCTTGTCAGCATTAATTCATTTAGGTTTCTCTAATCTAAATCTAATCTTATTTATAAATGGAACTTTGTGTGTGTGTGTGTGTGTGTGTGTGTGTGTGTGTGTGTGTGTGTGTTACCTATAGACTCCGAAACGGCTGAACCGATTTTATTGAAAATTTACAGAGTTGTACTATAAGCGTCTGCAAATATTCTTAGTTAGGTTTTGTGTCGAGGTACCCACCGATAAATACTGATAATAAAAAAAAAATTAAATCAGGTTATAGGAGTGGTCTGGTTTCAATCAAATTTGATACACTCATAGAAAAAGACATAAGAAACGATATTCAGAAGGTTCAAGACTGCAGTTCTTACAATAGGGCAGAAAATCGATTATATATACACACACACACACACACAATATATATATATATATATATATATATAAGGCAAGATGTTTGTGTGTGTGTTTATCTGCCTGTATGTATGTATTTTTTTCAGCCCTTTTATTTTAGTTTTTGCTTCAGGTTTGGCTCTAAGTAGGTATAGTTGTAGTTCTTAGTCTCAGTCATGATACCATTTACTCAGAGGACTTATTTAGCCTTCAAAATTCAGTTTACAACAAAAAAAAAAAACTTATTTGATATCTATAGCAGGAAATCAAAATTTGGCTTATATTCATTCATTTTTCTTTCAGTCTACAGTTTCGCTTTAACTGAAAACAACTACTGCTTTTTAGTGTTTCGTGCCAACGTCCAAAGGGTCTGAGCTCTAGGACCATGGATTAATTTTAAAGCTTTCATTACACCCGAGCAACACCAGGCTATACTGCTAGTATGCCGTAAAACAAACTACTTGTTATTTTGCTGGCTTAGCCTTAACCCTTCTCTCAGTTCTATATTCTCTGTATGTGAAGAGAACTCGTACATGAGAGGTGTACAGAAGCAAGGGCCTTTTCTGCTTATACTACTCTATTAATGTCACTTGTTCACAATTTATTATAGGTTAGAAAATTGTGAATGAAAGACGGAGAGTAAACACTTAACTAACTTATCTTGAAAAATACATGAAGCATGCAAATCTTCCTTTGCTACTGATTTCTGTTATTGAATTATAAAACCATGAGATAAAAGGAGCTACCAGAAGAGAAAGTGGATAAGAAAAAATAACATTTTTATGAAAGGAACTAAAAACACAATCCTAAACAGCCAACAAGGGATAAATTTCTAATCCTGTTCAAAAGATGGGATAAGTGTGAACTGGATTTGCACCAGTACAACATCAAAAATACTGTAATTTTGTACAAAGAAAACCAGGATGAAATTTACTTTGAATAAATGGCAAATATCTTACTTAATTTTTAACAAGAAAAGCTTATTATTCAATATTTGTTGGAAGTGTATAAAGCTGATGTAAAAGACTATTTTTTGCTCTATACTCATTTCCTTCTGGGACTCAACCAGAGACCTAAGGTCAAAGACAGCATTAAGTCAAGAGTTAGCAAGTGACATTATTGTAATGAAGGGGAAGGAGTTTTCATAATATGCACCAAGTGCATATTATGAAAACATGTAATATAGTATAGCAGAAAATTAAATGCAGACAGACCTGCCAAAAGCTACTAATGATAGCACCAACCCTCATCGGTTGAAGAGACATTGTTTAATGTGTTGTCTCTGCAGAAAAACAACACATTGCTGCCCTGCCAGAACAGAGCCCTTGCAAACACTAGAACATCAAGTCATGGAGAAAAAGTATTTGCCAACTCACCCAAGAGATAGTTGAAATGGCAAGCTCAGTGGCATTAGTTATGCAAATGATTGTGTTTGTTAGTCAATCATTAAAGTTTTAGGTCTCATAGGATGTGTGTTGTGGTGCAGTGGATATCGACTCGGACTGACAAATCAGGGAGCCAAGTTCAAATTTCTGTTGAATTCCTTGCATTCACTTACACACAAATACCCTTGGGAAAGGTATTAATCTGTCTCTTCCCTCCAGTTATGTGTTAAATAATAAGATAGCCAAGGCTATAGAACCCAATCTAACAACCAGTCTACAGCAGAAAGCAATGGCAACCTACTGG
Organism: Ascarosepion bandense; assembly: GCA_037127315.1. Taxonomy (NCBI): domain Eukaryota; kingdom Metazoa; phylum Mollusca; class Cephalopoda; order Sepiida; family Sepiidae; genus Ascarosepion; species Ascarosepion bandense. The sequence goes on from JBBBDQ010001853.1 coordinate 977,737, forward strand.
GCATAAAGTGGGGGATCAGTTTATTGTTATGAAATAATAAACTGATTTCCCACTAATTACTACTTAATATAATACAACTCTTCTACTTCCAGTTATGGGTTAAATATCATGATAGATTGGTTGCCAGCCAAGGCTATAGAACCCAGTCTACAGCAGAAAGCAATGGCAAACTTCTGTGGATAATCTTCTGCCCAGTTAGTCATGTCTCTTTCAAGACATGATCACCCAAAGTGTGTATCACTTAACTGACTGAAAAGCAGGCACATTTTCTGGGAAGACGAGGAGCCTGGCATTATGCCATGTTGACTACACAAAGAGATTGAGAAAGTGTTATCAAGGATTTTTGTTCATGTTACCCAGCTTGGTTTCAAATTGATTCCTCTTCCTTGATTGGTTCTGGTGTCTTGGCTGCATTCATCCCGTACACGTGATGTTCCCATGTAGAAGTTTTGTCCTATTCATTGGGTTCCAGTGTTTGATTCTAGTGCTACCAAGTTTACTGTCCCTCTTCATTGGCAGACCAGTCTGTAAATCAAGTGCCATACGTCATACATGCTTGGAGGATCATGACTTTCTAGGCATAAGATTTTCATGCAGTAGGTTGCTATTTCTTTCTGCGGTAGAAATCTATCCAACCGAGGCTACAGAACAATTTTTTGTTAACCAACCGTGATGTTTTAGCTCACTCATTTTCCGAGAAGAGTCACTTTTGGCACTTTGCTTTGTTGACCGGATTGCAGGGTATTGCCAAAGATTTCTGTTTGTGCCACCCAGTATTGTTTAAAATTCATTCATCCCATACATGAAGCATTCCCATGTGGAAGTTTTATTCATGCCCTACCCATTCTTACCCGTCTTTGGCTCCTTTGGAGTGTGATTCCAGCGTTGGTGATTTTCATTCCTCTCCTTTGGCAATACCCAAATAAATAAAGATAGATATCAGTTGACACTGGACTTGAATAGGCTAAGGTTGTAGTGATCAAAAAAGCATCTGCTTGGGAGGCTGTTCCACAAAGTAACTTATGGTCAGAAACAGCATCATGACCCACCCCCAACAACCACCACCACCACAAAAAACAAGTGAAAATTTAAAAAAAAAAATGTATAAGTTGGGTCAGTGTACTAGGACATGTCTTTCAGGACATAGGCGATCATGGCCTTTCACATCTCTATCCCTGGTGGCTCTTAGCACGCTTTCTCCTGTACCATCTTGCAGCCTCCCCCCCCCGTTCTGTCATCTACCTGCTCAGGCCCTTCAGATATGTTATCCACTGCTTTCCTGTCTCTTTTTCCCCTCTATCTGGCTTGTTAGTATCAGGTTCTCCAAGCCCACCTTCCTCATTCCATGTCCTAGGAAATTCAGTTTTTCTCTTCCTGATGCTCAATATTTATTTCCTTTTCATTCTTTCCAGCACCTCATAATTGCTCACATGCTTGGTCCACGATATCCACAGCATCCTTCTGTAGAACCACATTTCAGCTGCTTCAAGTTTTCCTTTCATCTTTGTTGATATTGTCTAACATTCACTGCCATTTTGAAGAACTAACATCACATAGCAATCTAGTTTTCTCTTCTTTGTTTCCAGTGAAAGTTTACTGTCTCTTAATATTTACTCAGCTTCTGGAACACGTCCTTCACCAATTCACCTTTGGATCACTGTGTCACTTTCCATCTTCAGTTAGAACATTTCCCAAATATTTAAATTTTTGTACCTGCTTGATTTTAATATCCCCCACCTGTATTTGGCATTTTGGGTTGCTCTTTTTGCTGATGACCATGCATTCAGTTTTCTTGCAGTTTATTTATAGCCATTTCTTGTCACTCTTCCGCTACCTTCTGTAGGAGGTCTTGTAGTTTCCTTTCCATGTCTTCAAACAGCACTGTGTCATCTGTGTATCTTATGTTATTCAAATTGTGGCCTCTGATAAAGCCTGGTAAAACATCAAGGGCCCCCAAAATATTCTTGCTGTACAAGTTAAATAGATCTGATGAAAATACACATCCTTGCCTTACGCCCCTTTCTATCTTTGTATATCTGCTGAATTTGTTACCTGTCTGTATGCAGTCAAAGCAGAAAAAAAAAACTGGGAGATGATGCTGGTATTTAAACTGAAACGGTGTACCATTTGCAGCATTGGAACAAAGAATTTAAAAAGATAGGGGTAATTAAAGAAAAATTGCTATTCAAAAGGGGCAGCAGTATATGTGTTAAAAAAATGACTGGTTCATTTTGTTTGGCATTTTTGATTTTACTTTTCATAATTAAAAATTAATTAAAACAAGCACTTTATTGAATTATTTCTTTACATGTGAATTAATTTTATTAAAAAAAATAAAAAATAAAAAAGTAAAAATAAAAAAGTAAAAATAAAAAAAAATAAAAATAAAAAAAAATAAAAAATTTGAATTAAAAAAAATTTCATGATTTAATTTATTTTCCACCCATGCATTGAATACTGCTGCCATATCTGGTTGGGTGCTCCTGTTATCCACCTAGAGATCCTTGACAAAATCCGACAGAATTTAATGTGATCGATCCCAACTTGGCAGCTAGGATACAGTCACTTTCTCACCAACGCAATGTGGCTTCCCTGTGTCTCTTCTACAAATACTTTCATCACTTCTGCTCCGATGAACTTAGCTCACTGGTGCCCCCTATATATGAATTTACTCAAGCCACAAAATTAGAAACTAGGTCCCACCCTTTTACTGTGAAACCAATAAATTGTAAACACAAGTTTTACTCTAGCAGCTTCTTTTCTCGCACTTTCCGCTTGTGGAATTCCCTTCTGCTTACTTGCTTTCCAGACAGCTACAATCTTTAAGAATTCAAATGCAAAGTCAGTAGTCATTTCCTGTTTCACTATCTTGCATCCTCTCTCACATACTCTTTTCTCCGTCCACCCCACTCCCATCAGTTTTCTCATCCTTCTCTTACCCTCTTCCTGACACCCCCATGACCTGTCACTTTCTAACTTTCGTCCTATTTTACCCCCTGCCCAACAGTGGCAGTAAAATGCCTTGCTTGGGATGACATGATTATAGAAAAAAAAAAATTATTTCCTTATAAATTGGTAAATAATAAATATTAGATGAAAAGATTTAAATTAAAACTTAATAATACAGATATTTCTATCAGAGTCTATATCTATACAGATATTTCTATCAGAGTCTATATCTATACAGATATTTCTATCAGAGTCTATATCTATACACAGATATTTCTATCAGAGTCTATATCTATACAGATATTTCTATCAGAGTCTATATCTATACAGATATTTCTATCAGAGTCTATATCTATACAGATATTTCTATCAGAGTCTATATCTATACAGATATTTCTATCAGAGTCTATATCTATACAGATATTTCTATCAGAGTCTATATCTATACAGATATTTCTATCAGAGTCTATATCTATACAGATATTTCTGTCAGAGTCTATATCTATACAGATATTTCTATCAGAGTCTATATCTATACAGATATTTCTATCAGAGTCTATATCTATACAGATACTTCTATCAGAGTCTATATCTATACAGATATTTCTATCAGAGTCTATATCTATACAGATATTTCTATCAGAGTCTATATCTATACAGATATTTCTATCAGAGTCTATATCTATACAGATATTTATCAGAGTCTATATCTATACAGATATTTCTATTTCAGAGTCTATATCTATACAGATATTTCTATCAGAGTCTATATCTATACAGATATTTCTATCAGAGTCTATATCTATACAGATATTTCTATCAGAGTCTATATCTATACAGATATTTCTATCAGAGTCTATATCTATACAGATATTTCTATCAGAGTCTATATCTATACAGATATTTCTATCAGAGTCTATATCTATACAGATATTTCTATCAGAGTCTATATCTATACAGATATTTCTATCAGAGTCTATATCTATACAGATATTTCTATCAGAGTCTATATCTATACAGATATTTCTATCAGAGTCTATATCTATACAGATATTTCTATCAGAGTCTATATCTATACAGATATTTCTATCAGAGTCTATATCTATACAGATATTTCTATCAGAGTCTATATCTATACAGATATTTCTATCAGAGTCTATATCTATACATAAATCATGTCTTTCGATCGAGGACTGATCAGATAGATTTTCTTGCAGTAGGTTGCCATTTCTTTCTGCAGTAGATTGGTTGCCAACCAAGGCTATAGAACCTCTGTCCTGCTAATCAAGTCAGTTAAGTGCCATACAAGATACACACTTGTGCAATCATGTCTCTTTCAATTCATGACTGATTAGACAGAAGATTTTCCTGCAGTTGGTTGCCATTTCTTTCTCCATTAGACTGGTTTTCTGTTGTGGCGTAATGGATATTAGCTCAGACTGAGATAATCGGAGAGCTGTGTTCGAATTCCTGTTCAATTTGTTACATTCCCTTATACACAGATATCCTTGGGAAAGGCATGAACCCAATGCTCCTTCCTTCAGCTATGGATTGAATAGCAGAATAAACTGGATTCTATAACCTTAGTTGGCAACTAGTCTACTGCAATACAGCAAATTACCTGGCCTTTTAGTCGAGATCAAAGTGTGCTACTTGTTCTTAGCTCTATCGCAATGACAATTTAAAAATCGTCCAGCAGACAATGTTATTTCATTTATGGTAATCAGATTTTTGGCGATTGCCTTGCACAATATCTGTCAAGCAACTGTGTGTCTAAAAAATTAATGCTTTTATTGGAGTTAGGATCAAAGAGTAGTATCTGTCAAGCAGATAAACTACATTTCATATCATTTGTTTGTCTTCAAGACAGGGCACAACTGAAAATATTGAGAGGTTCTTGGAAAAAAACAGCTGCTTGCTGCAGTACCTCCCTTCACAGTACTATAGGCATCAGGGAGAAGGGGAAATTGGTAATAATACTGATGCCAACACGAACAGTTGCAGAGACTGGGATGAGCTATTTTCAGACCTGGTTCGAATGCACATGCTCAGGCTCCCCACATTAAACTGACCTTGTGTCACAACCTGCCAGTATGGGGCAGCAAGTAAATACAATTGCTTCTCTTTTTTTTTTTGGTTAAGATCAAGATGTAGTATCTGTTCTCATGATCTGATTCTTATTCTCTCTCAAAGCAAGTAATGCCTTTGCCCCGCTTTCTACATGATCAAAACAGAATAGTTCATTATTTATAAAAGTATTGGCAGGGCATAAAGGTCGTGCAAACTAACAAAGGACGGAGAAAGCATAATTATAATAGGATTGTATTAGCCACAGAGTATAAGCAATCCTGTGAGGGTCATTTTTGCGTTGCAAACTAAACCCAGTTCAGAGATACTAAATGTCTGATTCTGCAAAGAAATAGTCAGGGGGTGGGAAACACCCAAACCCATTTCGATTTATGGAAAAAGATGCCAGTCTTACTTGAAACGGTCAGTTACAAATGGATAAGCAGATGAAGAGTTTGAAATAGTTCAGTGCCCAACAAGAAACAGCAGATTTATTTAAGAGGGCGGAAAGATATTAGTGGTAAGATCAAATCTTGTGCCAGAAAGCTTGAGGGCTGGAGATAATTGTAATCTATCATTGAACCAGAAGCTATGGGGAGAGGGGGAAAGGAGAGGGAAGGGAAGAAGAGAAAAGAAGAGGGAAGGGAAGAAGAGAAAAGAAGAAGAAGGGAAAAGAAAGAGAAAAGAAGAAGAAAGGGAAGAAGAGAAGAAGAAGAAGAAGAAGAAGAAAGAAGAAAGAAGAAGAAGAAGAAAAGAAGAAGAAGAAGAAGAAGAAGAAAGAAGAAGAAGAAGAAGAAAGAAGAAGAAGAAGAAGAAAGAAGAAGAAGAAGAAGAAGAAGAAGAAGAAGAAGAAGAAGAAGAAGAAGAAGAAGAAGAAGAAGAAGAAGAAGAAGAAGAAGAAGAAGAAGAAGGGAAGAAGAGAAGAAGGAAGGAAGGGAAGAAGGAGGGAAGGGAAGAGAAGGGAAGGAAGGGAAGGGAAGGGAAGAAGAGGAGGAGGAAGGAAGGGAAGAGGGAAGGGAAGGAAGGAAGAAGAGGAAGGGAGGAAGGAAGGGAAGAGGGAAGAGGGAAGGAGGGAGGGAAGAGAAGAGGGAGGGAAGGGAAGGGAGGAGAAGGAAGAGGGAAGGAGGAAGAAGAGGAAGGGAAGGGAAGGGAGAAGGAGGAAGGGAAGGAAGGAAGAAGAGGAGGGAAGGGAAGGGAAGGGAAGGGAGGGAAGGGAAGGGAAGGAGGAAGGGAAGGGAAGGGAAGGGAAGGGAAGGGAAGGGAAGGGAGGAGGGAAGGGAAGGGAGGAGGGAAGGGAAGGGAAGGGAGGGAAGGGAAGGAGGAGGAAGGAGGGAAGGGAAGGGAGGGAAGGGAAGGGAAGGGAAGAAGAGGAGGGAAGGGAAGGGAAGGGAAGGGAAGGGAGAAGGAGAAGAAGGGAGAGGGAGGGAGAAGAAGAGAAGAGGAGAGAAGGGAGAAGAGAGAAGAGAGAGAGAGAAGAAGAGAGAGGGGAGAAAGAAGGAGAGAGGGGAGGAAAGAGAGAGAGAAGGAGAGAAGGAGAGAAGAGAGAGAGAGAGAGAGAGAGAGAGAGAGAGAGAGAGAGAGAGAGAAAGAAGAGAGAGAGAGAAAGAGAGAGGAAAGAAACAAACTAACCTTTTCACAAACAATTAGTCTTTTGATGTTTTGTTTATGATTGACATACTTTACAACTCTATTTTGATGTTCTTTTCTTTTATAAACAATCATGGCCCTCCACATTTTCCTGGTTTTTGTAGCTAAGTTTTATTTCTCTCAAACACTGTTCTACCATCAAGCTTATAAAGTATTTTACACAAAGCTTTCCTCCATCCCTCAATCTGTCCTGTGAGTATCAGGTTTTCAAAGTTATAGGTTAAATAACAGAACAGATTGGATTCTACAGCCTTGGTTGGCAACCAGTCTACTGCAGAAAGTAATGGCATCCTACTGTGAAAAAATCTTCTGCTCAGTCAGTCAGGTCTCTTGTGAGACATGGTCACTCAAGCGCACATGGCACACGGCAAACTGGCTGACTAGTTTAGCAGCAAGGTCTCATCAATTTACAGTTGAATTGGCTAGATCTAACCAAGTTCTATTTTAACAGGTTCTTTTGCTTGTGAAACTCTTCCAGCTTCTAAGTCAACTTTGATCTTCAAAAATTTAAATTCAATGTCAATGGTTATCTTTTGTCTTCTTAATTCTTGTTTTTTTATTGTTCTCTCTCCTTAATTATGTTTTCTTCTTGTCATATTATTGTACGTCCTATGTTAACAGTTTCTTCTCTCCCTTGTAGAACTCTCTTCCGGCTTCTTGTTTTCCACTCAACTTTGATCTTAGAAAATTTAAATGCAATGTCAGCCATTATTTACTATATTCTTGATTTCTCATTTTTTGTTGTTATATCTCCGTAATAATCTTTCAGATTGAGTAAAAATTAAATGGAATTTCAATCATTATTTACTGTCTTCTTGATTCCTGTCCTTTTATTGTTCTCTCTCCTTAATTATGTTTTCTTCTTCTCATATTATTATAAGTTCTATGCTAACAGTTTCTTCTCTCGCTTGTGAAACTCTTCCTGCTTCTTGCTTCCCAGTAAACTTTCATTCCCAAAAGTTTAAATGCAACGCCAATCATTTTCCTCATTCCTCCTTTCATTATTTCTGCTACTTATTATTAAGGGCCTTTTTTTTTATTATTATTATTTATAATGGCTTCATTTACTTTGCAATACTGTAATGTAATACCCTGCTACCCTTTCTATAAATATGTTCAAGGCAATTGCTCTGATGATCTTTCTGTAGACTTTAGAATTCTAAGGGCAGTACTTGTTAAAAGGGCTAGATATAACCGTAGGTTCTGTGCTAACAGTTTCTTCTGTTGCATTTCCCGCCCGTGGAAATCACTTCCGGCTTCTTCAAAAATTTAAATACAATGTCAATTCTTATCTAATGTCTTTATTTCTGTTCTTTTATTGTGCTCTCTCCTTAATTATGTTTTCTTTTCATATTATTATAAGTCCTATGCTAACAGTTTCTTCTCTCATTTGTGGAACTCTTCTGGCTTCTAAGTCAACTTTGATCTTCAAAAGTTTAAACATAATGTCAGTTGTTATCTAATGTTTTCTTGATAACTATTTTTTCACTGCTTAATGTCTTTTTCTTAATATTTTATACAAAATATTAATGCCTTGTGTCTTAGTGGCTTTATTGTCTAGCATGGGGGGAAATGATTAAAGACGGATATAATTTCTAACCAATTTTTCTTGCTACTTTATTTTATTCTCAGCCAAAAACAGGTCAGTGAAAAGGTATATATTAATAATTATCATCTCAGAGTAAAAATAAGGAGCAACGTTATTATTGTTTGAGTTTTGTACAAATTAGGCCTACAAGCATAGTTATCTCATTAGACAGCATTTTTGAATGCTAGTCATCTAAAGTCATTATTTACAGTTTCTTGCTCTTTCACACTCGGTGGCCCCCTTGTATCTTAGGGGCTTTACTGCCTTGCATTAGGTGCTCAAAAAAAAAAAAAAAAAAAAAAAAAAAATAATTATATATATATATATATAAATAAAAAGTTGGGTCACGGCATTGTGCCAGATAACTGTTCATACCAGAATCCATCTTTCATGTTTATAAATCTATCATTCATCTATGCATTGAATATTACTGCCAAATTTGGTTTGCACCTGCCATATATCTCCAGATAAATCTGATATTGCAACCTAAATCCAGTCAGTTTCTAATCACCATAATGTAGTCTCACACTGTCTTTTCAATGAATATTCTCATGTTCTAATGAGCTGAACCCCTTAGTACCTCAAGCAGACAAATTAAAGCATTCTACTAGACTGAATGTGCATTGGGGTGCAGTGGATATCTACTCAGAATGACAAATTGGAGAACAGAGTTCAAATTCCAGTTGAATTCTTTGCATTTACTTATGCACAAATACTATTGGGTAAGGTATTAATTCATCTCTTCCCTCCAGTTATGGGTTAAATAATAGGACAGATTGGGTTCTATAGCCTTGGCTGGCAACCAGTCTAACACAGAAAGCAATGGCAACCTACTGCAGGACAATCTTCTGCCCAGTCTTTTTTGAGACATGAGTGTCCAAAGCAGGTATCATGTATGGCACTTGACTGACTGAATATAATTATTGGAATCATGAATAATGCTTCTACTCGGCCTAACGTAGGGGATCAGTTTATTGTTATGACATAATAAACTGATTTCCCACTAATTACTACTTAATAATATAATACATTTCTTCTACTTCCAGTTATGGGTTAAATATCATGACAGATTGGGTTCTATATCTTTGGCTGGCAACCAGTCTACCGCAGAAAGCAATGGCAATATACTGCGAGACAGTCATGTCTCTTTCAAGACATGATTGCCCAAAGTGGGTATCATGTATGGTACTTGACTGACTAGATTGACAACTAGGTCTTATAGAACAGAGCTTATGGTTACAGTAAAAGCTAAGATTCTTTTCTCACTATTCTTAATTGTAGAATTCCCTATTGATTTGTTACTTCACTACTATTTATAAGCTTCAAAAAAATTTAAATGCAATGTCAATTACCATCTATTGCCTTCCTGAACCCTGTTCTTTTACTGTCCTTTCTCATTAAAGCCTTTTCATTCCATCACGCCCAGTAACCTTTTGCGTCTTAGTGGTATTATCACCTTGCCTTGGGTGAAATAAAAGCAAATAATAGATAGCAACTTGATGGGATATTCATAAGACTACAAAAAAAAACTGAGTTTAGGAGATGGTGGCATTTGTCCAAGAATTTTCTGGTAATTATTATAAAATTCATAAAACCCCAATTTATTCACTTTTTTAAATAATCATTTTACCCCAAGCAAGGAGATAAAGTCACTAAAACACAAGGGAGTCAGTGAAAGAAAAGACTGAAAAAAGGGTGGACTGAGGGGAGAAAAAAAAAGAAGAAAATGTGACAGGGTTCAAGATGACAAAAGATGATAATAGCATTTCAATTTTTGAAGATTGTAGGTGATAGGAAAGCAAGGAATTGGAAAGGAGTTCCACAGTTAGGAAGTGCAGGAAAAAAAAGGCTAGTTCAACAGCAAGACCTAATTGCCAAACTAGTAGCATGCTTAAATTCATGTTGCCAGGGCTCCAGAGGGGGGGGGAGTCATCACATCAGTTGCCATGGACATATTTGTAGAAAAGACAGAGGGAAGCTATAACATATTGGTAAGAAAGTGACTTAAGTCAAGATACCGGATCAGGATTTATTTCATTGCAAATTCTTCAGATTCTGTCAAGAATCTTGAAATGAACAGCAGATACAAAAAAGGGGGGGGGAGAAAACCAGCAACAATAGCACCATAATGCTACAACAAATGTCTGACACTTCGATCAAACTGATAATTTGTTTTAAAACCCATTATGACTAATTGTCAACATACTCAACGCAAAGCTATTGGTGAGGGTATAAAAGGGTTTTACTTTTCAAATATGCCCTTTTTGATTGATTATTTATTCGTTTTTTTTTTTTACGTTTTTTCAACTTTTTGTGAGTTATTTAAAGCTGAAACAATTTTTTGGATAGTAAGAATATTTTTTTTTTTTTTGCAAGTCAATATTACAAGTTTTGAGAACAACAATGGTTTCTTATTTTTCCAGATATAAGTTCTGTGTTTAACCGATAGCTGGAGGTGAGATGGATTCACCATCCTTTTTCACAAACGCAGGAGTAAAAATATAAGTTTAACACGAATGGAATTCAAATTAGCCTCCCGGGAATTCTGAACCTAGGGTAGGGATGGCGATTTCATTTCATCATATATATCGAAAGAAAAATTTAACATCGCAAAAACTGGCGAATTATATTTCCGTCCCAGGGTCAGATTTTCTAAGAAAACCGAAATTGTCTGTGTGGATTTGATTTTTTTTTTTTCAGTAGTATTTTAATTTCTTTTTTTTTTTTTTAGTCTCGCAGTTTTTATTTTTAAAAATATAATTGTTTTCTCGTTTAACGTTGATAAGCAACGTAAGTGAATAAAAATGTAAAAAAATATAAAGTGAATCCTAATTTTATCTACGAATAACAAACTGGTTTCAACGTCATTGTACGTTACACGTGATGTTTGGCGGTAGAAATCGATAATAATCGAATCAACAAGTGGTGGAAGTTCAACCTTTGACCTTTTCATTGTTAGTTGTGGAGTGTACAAGCGAAAAAAAAAACAAAAAAAAAACGAGAATTTGTCAGCATTAAGTTTTGGAGTCATTTGCAAACGTGTGTGTATTTGTGTTTAATGTGATAAAAATAAAATAAGATATGAAAAATGTACTGTTAAAAAAAGTGTGAAATGATAAACCAAGCACACACGCACACACATATGAGAGAGAGTGTGTGAGTATGTAATATATATATATATATATATATATATATAAAATTCTCCTTCGACCCTTTATAAAGTTTTTAATCATAACTCTAAAAATAGATAGGTGTGCGTGAAAGGCTTGACTACTAAAAAAAAAAAGTGTTTACTCACTGGATGACACACAAATTAATCCTGTACTAGAGATAGACGTGAAGTGAACGACTTTAAAACATTTGACTAAAAATTTAATTAATTTAACTCAAATAAATTGACTAAAAAATTGGGATGCGATCATCGCAACATTTTTGACACGTACCCCTCAATATGCGTTACTATTTTTTTTTTTTTAATCTACTCTACTTATCAACGTGTAATTAGGCTGAAAAATATTTTATTGAAGACGGATCAATAGGAGAATTATTTTAATTTTCTAGTTTTTAAATCTGGATTCAAATCTTCGTCACCGTCAAAAGAAAACTAAAACATCAGAGATGTATTTGATTATTGTAATGTAAAAAAAAAAAAAATGATGTTTTTCAATTCTGTTAGTCATTGTCTTCTTCCGTGATCGTGTAATAACTAAAACGGTAGAGATAAGATAATGAAAATTCCATAATTAAATGACAATTCCATAATTAAAAATAAAAATCATGTAATTCTCTAGTCAGGTTTGATTTAAAAAAAACCTGATGTTAAAAAACGCTTGTCGTACGTGGAGTACACTACAGTAACGTAATGACATTTTGACAAAAACGGGATAAAAACGCGTACAAAATAGATTGTGGAATTTTAACACCAGATGCATTTAAAAATTCAAATGTCAAGCAAAATAACATGACTTCACTTGAAAACTACAATAAAAAAAAGTCAGGTCATTTTTTTTTCTGTTAACAATAACATCCACATCACTACTTTAAAAAAAAAAAATAAGCACAAATTATTTAAATTTAATACTGCATCTAAAGCTATAATTCAAGATTTTCAATATTTACCAAAATAGGTACTCATTTTTGTTAAATAAGCAATTAAAAATTAAAAAAAAAAAATGAACGAATCTAGAGCGCAACGATAGCAATAAAGACATTTCGTCCCCGATGAGTCACCATACTTTGGCTCACAGGGGGAGATAACTCGCTGGGAAACATGACTTTTTCAGTTGCCATGTACAAATATTTATGTTAGAATCACGCCTTTGATTAATATTTACTAATTTAATTTAATCTATGTAGGGAGACGTAACGTTACATTCCTAACAACAGAAAGATAATAGGGTTAAATGACTTCTACATTAATCTATGATATTATAACTGATACGTGTAATTTAAAAACAGGAAGGCATAAGGCTTTTTTTTTAGGATAGGGGAAGCGAAAGATTTTATTTTAAAATTTGATTAAGGGAAAAAAAAATAAAATAAAATAAAGTTTTAAAAAGTAACAATTTACAAAAGGAAAACCAGACAATTTTTCCCCCCTTCAGAAGAGGAAAATTATTTTAATTTTCATGTGACTAGAGAATAAATTATAAATGAATTTATAAAAAAAATAAATAATTGTGAGCCGGTGAGCGGATTTCCGTAAAAATAATCAGTGAAATTGAAATTTAAATATTTTCTTAGTCTCTCTCTAGTCAATTTAAAAAAAAAAAAAAAAAACATGGAGTGAGGGCTTTTTTCTCTTTGGATCTCCGAGATTTTTATTATTAATTTAAAAAAATTAAGGCAGAAAAACTAGAGAATGAATGCCGGGCGGTGGAATGCAGTGCGCGCGCCTCCACAGACATCATGAAACATGCGCCTTTCTTTTTAACAGAAAACAAAAATATGAACAAAATTTTTGTCAAAATTAAACTATTTTTAAAAGTACAAAAGATAATTTGGCGGACCTGTACGACATTACCACCACCTGTAAATTTGTTGATTATCATTTTTTTTTTTTACTTTTTTGTGCATTCTTATCGATGAGTACATAAAGTTTCCGATTTTCAAAAAAGAATTTGGAAAAAATTCAATATTTAAAGATGGGTGCTTAGTTTCTCATACAACGGTATAGTAAATCGATCCTCCATTTGGGAAACACTCGCTTCGAGTTGTTGTCCTTTTTCTTTTTTTCCAAAACTTGTAGGAAATTAATGAAAAAAAAATCTTTCCGGAAATACGCTTTTTATTCAAAATTTTTTTTTAGAATAGGAATTATTTTAAAGAATTTTTTTTGAGGAAGGTTAAAATAGTATTAGAGTTTATTTTTTCGAAAAGATCTTTCAGGTTGTTAATATTATAGAGGGATTGCCGGATATAAAGTCACTGAAGTCGAGTAGAACATGTTTTACACAGTATATAGGGTTCTTGACATGCAATGTCTTTCAGGAGGTTATTCATTTTTTTAGGAGATAAGAGTGGGTTATGTGTGTATGTCCTATTCGAATAGGAGATATTATCACTTCTTTGCAAATATAAGTTGTAAATGTAAAATAAACAGGTGTCAAAATGAAATATTTGCTGAGAAATTGAATGTGTGTGCCGTTATAACGAAGTGCTAATAACGACGCACATACTTCGTGAGAAGTTCTGTGGCGGCATAAGTTTTTTTTTTTTTTTTTTTTTTTAGTAAAACCACGTTATTAACTGTCCTTCATTGAAAAGGACAGTAATTGAAATCTATTTCTGTAGTTTTGTGTACATGAATTTAATGAATTATTCAAACAAAAAAGTAGTAATTATTAATGTTTTATGTCTTTTACTTGACAGAACTTGTAGTCAGTCACAAGTACCATACGTGATACACGCTTGAGCGAGCATGTCTCGAAATAGACATGAATGGCTGGGCAGAATATTATCCCTCAGTAGGTTGCCATTACTTTCTGTGGTAGACTGATTTCTAGCAAAGGCTATATAGAACCCAACCTGTCCTGTTATTTAACCCATAACTGGGGGAAGAGATGGATTGCGGATGTGCGTTGTAGTACAGTGGATATCGGCTCGGAACGAGAAACCGGGGAGCCGAGTTCGAATTCCAGTTGAATCCATTGTATTCACTTACGTTCAAATACCCTTGGGAAAGGTATTAATCCATCTATTCCTTACAGTTATGGGTTAAATAGCAGGACAGATTGGGTTCCATAGCCTTGGTCGGCAACCAGTCTACCGCAGGATAATCTTCTGCCCAGTCAGTCATGTCTTTTTCGAGACATGATCGCCCAAGCGTGTATCACGTATGGCACTTAACTGACTGACAAGGGTATTTGAGCGTAAGTGAACGCGGGGAATTCAACTGGAATTCGAACTCGGCTCTCCAATTTCTAGTTTCGAACCGATATCCATTGCACCCTAAAACACATACCCAGAAGTGGTAACTGGTGTTTTAACAATTAGTATCCTGAAGGATAACATTATACGGTGTTGACGCAAGGCTATCCCCACAATCTATGATACGGTTCCCACTCAGAGATAGGTACCTCCACTCATTTTCGATAACTTAAATTATAATTAATAAATTATAATTATAAAATTTTTAAAAATTTTAATGCTTTTTTTTTATACTTTTATTTCAGTTTTAATTGAAAGCTAATTTACTATTTCCAGTAAGCAAAATGATCTGGTGGTGTATTTCAAGGAGAAATTCTATTGAGTGGAATCTAAAATTTTTCAAAATCTCAATTTGGAATGTGCGTTGTGGTACGAAAGAGGTATGAACGAGAAACCGGGGAGCCGAGTTCGAATTCCAGTTGAATCCATTGCATTCACTTACGCATAAATACCCTTGGGAAAGGTATTAATCCGTCTCTTCCCTCCAGTTATGGGTTAAATAGCAGGACAGATTGGGTTCTATAGCCTTGGTCAGCAACCAGTCTATCGCAGAAAGCAATGGCAACCTACTGCGGGATAATCTTCTGTCAGTCATGTCTCGAAAAGACATGATCGCCCAAGCGTGTTTCACGTATGGCACTTAACTGACTGAATCTCAATTTTCATAAGTTATAAAAGAAATGTAAATTGCGTACAAGGACGGACCGTAATATAGGTGAACTAGAAAAATTAATAAATACAATCATTATTGTATATGTATACAAATTAGAAAAAACTTGAAGTACCACCGGCAAGCAAAATTATCGACGCGAAACCCGTTATACCTCATTAACCACAGAAACAACATTTCAAAACAAGACTTGGCAAGTATTTTAACAGGTTCACATTGCAACAAACCGATTTTTAAGTTTATTTTCTTGAAATAAATAATATAATAGCCTGACAGTGATAAGCAGAAGTCACAATTAAAACTTCTACAAGGAATCATAGCAACAAAGCTTAAAGGCTTCCGGCCATAATAGGTTGAATCAACGGCTCTCGTACAATCACTGAAGTTCAGCAACGTCGAGTCTGGCCAGTACCTAGGCACACACCCTGTTTTGGAATACCGGGTGCTGTAAGTTTGGATATGCGGATGTTGTAAATGGTTAATGGCTCAGAATTATTATTCTGTGAGTATATAGTTCGAATTCCGGGCATGGTCGTTATTTTAAGTGCAAATACCTATGGAAAAGGTGTTACTATACTTTTACACATATCCCCTCAGCTATTAGTAACAATTATATCAGTAAAAAAACATTATCTTCAAAAAATTCTTACAATGTGAAAATGTTTTTTCTTGCTCAAAATAACCTGTAAGAAGTTAAGGCCGTAAAAAAAAAAAAATTAAAAAAAAATCAATCATAGCTTAAAAATACGAGCGAGACTTTTTCTCGCTTAGATGAGTAAAAAAAAACAAAAAAAAACGAAACAATTTCGAATGTTACAGAAAAAGAAAGGATGTTTATAATGTAAAATAACTGGATTATTTTCAAAAGGTGGATTTCTTTTTAAACACTAGCAGGAAATTAAAATATTTTAAGCAATTATGTACAGGATAATTGCTTAAACCGTGAAACTGACAATCTAACTCACAATCTGATTGTGACAATCACCAACGTTGATTTCTACGTCCGTAGTCTTATCTACAAATGCACAACCTCCTGTTATTGAACATTCATCCCCATGAAATCTAATACCACACGAACACTGGACAGCAACCTTTAAACATGGAAAGACACAATAAATAAATAAAACTGATATCTTCAGAGTTGAATCACTCATTTCCTTCAGGTTCAAAAGGCAAAAGAAATTTAAACTCAGACAGGTAAAAGTCTCACGTCGGTGCTTCTCATTCAACCTCACCATTTCGACAGTAACTCCACTTTGAGTGGCTCTCGGATCTTTTGTTATTTCACGCCGAATAATATACATTTATCGCAAATATTAATTCAACCCAAGAAATAAATATTAAAACAAAGTTTGTTTGTTTCTTTTTTAATAAATTTTTTGCACTCTTTTGAAATTATCTAAACTTATTTATAAATGGAACTGTGTGTGTGTGTGTGTGTGTGCGCGCCCGCTACCTATAGACTCCGAAACGGCTGAACCGATTTTCTTAAAAATTTACAGTTGTACTATAAGCGTCTGCGAGTGTTCTTAGCTAGGTTTTGTGTCGAGATACCCCCGACAGATATCGAAAAAATCGGTTTATAGAAGTAGTCGTCAGATTTTAATCAAATTCGATACACTCATAGACAAAGGCATAAGAAATGATATTCAGAAGTTTCAAGGTTGCAGTTCTTACAATAGTGCAGAAAATTGATAATATATATATATCTCAAAGGTAAGATGTTTATGTGTGTGTCTGTTTATCTGCCTGTATGTATGCTGTTTTTTTTTTCAGCCCTTTTAGATTTTGCTTCGGGTTTGGCTCTGAGTAGGTATAAATGTAGTTCTTAGTCTCAGCCATGATACCATTTACTCAGAGGACTTATTTAGCCTTCAAAATTCAGTTTACGACAAAAACAAAACATTTGATATCGATACCAGGAAATCAAAATTTGACTTACATCCATTCATTTTTCTTTCAGTCTACGGTTTCGCTTTAACTGGAAACAACTATTGCTTTTTAGTCTTTTGTGCCAACGTCCAAAGAGTCTGAACTCCAGGACCATGGATTAGTTTTAAAGCTTTCATTACACCCGAGCAACGCCGAGTTATACTGCTAGTAAATTTAAAAATTTGTTTAGCTTGCCTCGCGATAACTCCAACCCCCAGAATGAAATGAAAAAAAAATAAAACAAAATAGAGATGTTTTTGGCTTGTCTACAGTGTTGGCCTCGAATGTAGACCCCAGTTAGATATACGACACCCGAGTCGCCTACATTTGGGACGATCTCAAATGTCAACCCAACCGGAGTTCAATGGAAGGGAATCGTTCTAAGAGAATAATATGTGAAGTTTAGTAAATATAAGTTCTTTTTTATTTTAGGGTGTATTAATATTTCGGTGTGAATTAACAAAAAAAGATCCTATCTCCCTACTGCGGGAAAATCTTAGTCAGTCATGGATCGAAAGAGACATGATCGCCCAAGCGTGTATCACGTATGGAACTTAACTACGCTTTTTTTCCTAAGAGCTTTCCTATCTTTTAAACCGCGACATCAGTCATCAATTTAGCTAACCTCGACTGTAAATGACATCAAAATATCTGCCGATTGAAAGCTTGGTTATGTCACTCACTCAAAATTGACTAGGGAAGATCATATTATGCCAGACTGTCATATTTGAAAGGATCAACTAAACGAATTATACATGGAAATAAAATATACAAAAAATAAATTGGAAAATTTATAAACCTTGAGTTCTCATCGGATTACGACCCCCTGTAGAATTAACCTTACAAATTACCAAGGATACTGATATTTTAGATCCAAAAAAGGAAGTGTATATAGGTAAAATCCCCAAAACCAGATATTAATATTATCAATATTAAAAATGATCCAGGTGGAGGGCTCAAGGTAGATAGTATTATTTATTTACAAAGCCAAATATGTATATTACATCAATAAATTCCGAAATGTACATTCCGTTGAATAGCTATTTCAGCAAGAAAATTCTCGCTTCATCAGCAACGATCAAAAACAAAAAATTATTAATTCAAATATGGTACAAAAATGGTATGTGAACTTTTGTACCATATTTGAATTAATGAATTTTTTATTTTGATCGTGCGTTTCATTAAAAATGACAAGGTATTACGGTTAAGTTTTTTTATGTAATTTTTCATGTGATCTTATGAATGTTTCTTTTCAGAACATAATTTATATAAAAATTGTCGAAATGTTTTGTGTGCTTTCCATTACACGTTTAGCCATTATCTAGGATGGATTTCATTTTACGTGTGACATAATGCATGCAGTATTATGTATGTTTATAGACTCATGTGTATGATTTATATTCCGAACTCGGTAAGCACATTGTTAGCGTGTTTGTAGTTGATATTATTGGGTGTTTGAGTTATTCTTTTTATAAATAACGCTTCCATTATTTTTAGTCATCTTTGCATGTGGATGATGCTATGATATTGGGGTTGTTAACAAGTGACGGACAGGGTTTGGTAGGTCTCTGCGAATGTGTGTGTATATATATATATATATATATATATATATATATATATAAAAACGTAGAACACTTGGTATATTAGTTAGGTAAATTCCGATAGAGACGAACTCAAAAGAACTCAATGTTAAATTCATTCATTTATTTAATTTAACAGAGTAATATAATTTTTTAAAAAGTTAGATATTCTACAATTTCATGGGTAATATGTATTTCGCCGCCGGATGACTTTGCGGCTCGTCAGACCCAAATGATACAACAGTTAATCTTATAAAATATCCCCAAAAACATTATACACAGACGCTCACATGTCCATATTTAGAATAGACATTTGTAACGGTGAAATACGTATTACACATGAAGTTGTAGAACATCTAATTTTTTTCTAAATTATATATCTTACAGAAAAGTTAAAGAACACGTAGATTAAAAAAAACACTGTTCAAGCATTTACTTTTATAAAAAGTGCTCAATACAGAGTAGAGCTTAATATTTAAAAAATAAATCATTTTCACCATTTATTTTAACATATCACCTGAATAGGAACAGTTTTGTTCTGAAACATGAAAATGTGTAGTGATATCATGCTTTTATAAACTATTGTAATAATAAAATTACAAATACCTGAACTTATTTATAAATGGAACTGTGTGTGTGTGTGTTACCTATAGACTCCGAAACGGCTCAACCGATTTCCTTGAAAATTTACACAGTTGTACTATAAGCATCTGAGAGTGTTCTTAGCTAGGTTTTGTGTAGAGGTACCACAGATAAATGTCGAAAATCGATAATCGAAAACAATCGGGTTATAGAAGGAGTGGTCCGATTTTAATCAAATTTGAGTGACTCATAGACAAAGACATAAGAAACGATCTTAAAAGTTTCAAGGTTGCAGTTCTTACAATAGTGCAGAAAATCGATAATATATATATATATATATATATAGAGAGAGAGAGAGAGAGGGCAAGGTGTGTGTGTGTTCATCTGCTTGTATGTCTGTATTTTTTCAGCCATTTTATTATAGTTTTTGCTTCGGGTTTGGCTCTTAGAAGGGATAATTGTAGTTCTTAGTCTCAGCCATGATACCATTTACTCAGAGGACTTATTTAGCCTTCAAAATTCAGTTTACACCGGAAAAAAAAAAAAAAAAAAAAACTTATTTGATATCGATACCAGGAAATCAAAATTTTACTTACATCCATTCATTTTTATTTCAGTCTACGGTTTCGCTTTAACTGGAAACAACTATTGCTTTTTAGTGTTTCATGCCAACGTCCAAGGAGTCTGAGCTCCAGGACCATGGATTAGTTTTAAAGCTTTCATTACACCCGAGCAACGCCGTACTATACTGCTAGTATATATAACCTACAGGTGCATATTTCAAACTGAACTTTTTTCGACGTAGGATATATATAATAATTCTATTTATACGACATCGAGCACCCTTTTGTTAACACCTGAATAATGTTTTTACACATGTGTGTATACTTATTGATTTACACACACAACCATGATCAGCAGCTAGCCTACCGGACACACACACGCATCTAGAGTACTACGTCGATAGCAGGTCTGAGTTTCAAGCGTTTTGCAATCATCAACGTTTGTTATATGCACCTGATGATTGAGGTTAAGAACTTTCTTCAGACAGGTCGTTTATTATTATTATTAAGTCATTTTTCATCATATTTCGATTTCTGCTTTGATCTCACTACCAACCAAGTCTGCGGGGAGACCTAAGGCAGGTCGTGGCGTGTTGTTATGACTCCATTTCATGTTTTTCTATCTTCCCTATCATCCCCAGCATGACATAGATAAAGTTTTCCTTAGTGTGTGGGCTGTACTTAATAAGACAATTTTTTGTATATCTCTTAAGCTGGGGTTTCCAGGGATTCTTTCTATGTGTTGTTTTGTTCCATTTTTTATCATTCCAAGTGCACCTACTATCACTGGCACAACTCTTGTTTTCAATTTCCACATTTTTCCTATTTCAATTTCCAGGTCTTTATATTTTGACAGTTTTTTCAAATTCCTTGATTGCTATGTTACAATCCGCTGGACAAGCCATATCAATTAATAAACAAGTTTTGTCCTTCTGGTTTTTAACAATAATGTCTGGCCTGTTTGCTTCAATTTTTCTGTCTGTGTAGATGGTGTAATCCCATAGAATGGTTACATCTTCTATTTCTGTAACCGGTGCTGGGTGATGTTCATACCAGTGTTTGTTTCCAGATTTTCCATAATGTTTGTACATTGGACAATGTAAATATTGCCCAACTCTATTGTGGCGATTTTTATATTCATTTGAGGCAAGCACAGAACAGCCTGAGATTAGGTGGTCTATTGTTTCTTGGTGTTTATCACAAAACCTGCATTTTTGATCCATATTATTATGCATAATATTTGCCTGAAAGTTTCTAGTGAAAAGACTTTGGTCTTGTGCTGCAAGAATAAAGCCTTCAGTTTCAGACTTTAATCCAGATGCACGTAACCATCGATGAGTATTAACTTTGTCAACATTGGATTTATTGGCACGTTCTGGATATTGGCCATGCAGAGGTTTGTCTTGCCAGCGCTGTTTCATCTGTTCAAGAGCTTAATCTTTGGCTTTCATTTTCATATTTTTTGCCGCAATAGTTAGTTCTTGGCTTCTGTTTTGCTTTTCTACAGAATCTACTAACTGTAAATCTTGTTTGAATTTACTGCCTTCTTTTATTATTGAATATTTTTTCTTTCTTTCTTTCTTCATGTTGCCTTACTAATTGTATCATCCAATCCTTTGTTGTTTCTATGTATGTTAGTAAGCCAATAGTTGTTGTCTTGTATGACAATTCCAGCTGAATAAGACCTCTTCCGCCTTCTTTACGGGGTATGTATAGACGGTCTACATCAGCCTTTGGATGATGCATCTTATGCTTAGAAAGAAGCTTTCTTGTTTTAGAATCCATTCGCCTGATGTCGTTTAGAGTCCAGTTTAAGATGTTGAAGCTATATTGGACAACTGGGATTGCAAGGCTATTAATGGCCATAACTCTGTTCTGAGAATTCAATTCAGTTTTTAATATCATTCGTAGCCTTCTATAGTACTCTTTACGCACTATTTCTTTCATTTTTTTATGGTGAATGTTTTCACTCATTTACACCTAGGTATTTATAAGCTTCTTCTGGTTTCAATTCTTTTATTGTTACAGCAGGGTCTAACCTAATTGAGGATGTTCCTTGTATTGATCCACGTAAAACTGCAGCTTTAGCACATTTATTCAAGTTGAATTTCATTCCAATGTCTTCGCTGAAGCATTTTACAGTTTGCAGAAGACCTTCCAGCTCATTATCATTCTTAGCATATAACTTCAAGTCATCCATGTAAAATAGATGGCTTATTTTCTTTTGTCCTATTTTATAACCACATTCTATCTTATTAAGTTGACTGGTTAGTGCTATTAATGATATGCAGAATAGTAATGGAGACAAATAATCACCTTGAAATATACCTCTTTTGATGTTTATTTCATCAGACTTATAGGTTCCATTTATATGATTGAGGTAAAGGGTTGTTTTCCATATAGACATGCACTGTTTGATGAAATTGATGATGACAGGTGATATATTGTATATATTTAAAGTCTTTAAAATCCAGGAATGTGGCACACTATCGAATGCCTTACGATAATCTATCCAGGCCGGACTAAGATTTTTTTTGTACTGTAGCAGTTTTCCAAGATCATTTTGTTAATAAGCAATTGGTCTTTACATCCATAACAGCCACGTTTGCACCCTTTTTGTTCAAGCGGTATCATGTCATTTCTTTCTAAGAATAAATATGCCTGTTTTGTTAAAATAGATGTTAATAATTTATATGTTGTTGAAAGACATGTAATTGGTCTGTAGTTTTTCGGGTTGTTTGTGTCACAAGTCTTGGGTAGAAGAAATGTAATTCCTTTGGTCATCCATGCAGGAATTTTAGTGGGATCGTCAGCCATTTCTTGAATTTCTTTGGCTAGTTTTTATGTGCTGTATTTAAATAATATAGCCAAAAGTTAGGAATTTTATCTATACCTGAGAATTTCCAATTGTGTGCTTTTTTTAATGCAAATTTAACATCCTCTCCTGTAATTCTAGCCCATGTCTGTTCTGGTTTATTTTTCATTCGTTCTATCTCTTGTGCAATCCAATCTACTTCCTTGTTATGTTCTTTAGGGCAAGCCCATATCTTTTCTCAGAACTGTGTAACTTCTTCCATTCTGGTGGGGACTGTCACTTCAATTCTTTTTTTTACCTATTTCCCTGTAAAATCTCTTTGCATCTGTTTGAAAAATCTTGTTTTTTCTGTAAAAAAATTATTATTCTTATTATTATTAATATTATTAATATTATTAAATCTGTTTTCCAATTTTGGGGATAGAGTGGCGCCTAGTGGCTTAACAAAATAAATTTCCTTGATGCTTTGATTTCGGGTGCTGAACCTGAAGAGAGACACTCAAGCTAGTGAGTCATTAAATGAAGTGATTGTATGGACGTGAGAGAGGGAGAGAGAGAGAGAGAGAGAGAGAGAGAAAAGTACAAATCATGAAAATGTGATGTATAGATAAAGTTTATTTTTCGTTTTAAGTCGAATAAAAGCGTATTGGATGAGAAATGTTAATAGTACATTCGCTTATTAAATGAATTAAAATTCCGAAGTTGTATTTTCTAGTTTAACGTTTCAAACGTTTTTTTGCATACCAAAAACTGTTTACCTTAAATACTAAGACCCGTTGAAACAGCTAAAGGTGCCTTCTAAAAGTTAAGCAAAGTATTTAGAAACAGGAAAAAAGTTAAGAATGCTTGGAAATGTTATGTACAGTATTGAATACTGGACTATTTCCTCACAGATGAAGAAAACACCTTAAGGCAATGGAGATGCGGTTCTACAGAAGGATGATGAGGATGCTATCGATGAAACATGTGAGCGACGGGGAAGTTTTAAGGAAAACAGGGACCAACACGAGTTCCATGCTTAAGATCAGTAAGAGACAACCGATTTGTGACTGATAATGTGTGTTGTGTTGTACAGTTGATATCGGCTCAGAACGAGAAATTGGAGGGCTGAGTTCGAATTCCAGTTGAATCCCTTGCATTCACTTACGCGCAAATACCCTTGGGAAAGGTATTAATCCGTCTCTTCCCTCCAGTTATGGATTAAATAACAGGACAGATTGGGTTCTACAGCCTTGGTTGGCAAACAATCTACCGCGGGGTGAATTTTTGCCCAGTTAGTCATGTCTCATCTGAGATATGATCGTCCAAGCGTGTATCACGTATGGCAGTTAACTGACTGACTGAATGAGGAAAGGGAGAGCGGAGAATCTGACGCTCACATGACATGCTGAAGGCAAGAGATGCCGACGGTAACAGCGAGTAACCTATCTAATGAGCGGGTGTAAATGGATGGCAGAACGAGGACTGAGTGGGTCAGAAAATGAGGATGCAGTGCTAAGAAGAGTTACAAAGGATAGGAAGTTGAGAAGAGCCATGATCGTCCACGTCCTGAAGGGATACAGTACATAATATAAAGTTTATTTATCACCCTGAACTTCTAGAATTGGGAGCAAGTCAGACATCTAAACTTATTTATAAATGGAACTTCGTATGTGTGTCCGTTACCTATAGACTCCGAAACGGCTCAACCGATTTGCTTGAAAATTTACACAGTTGTACTATAAGCATCTGCGAGTGTTCTTAGCTAGGTTTTGTGTCGAGGTACCCCCGATAAATATCGAAAATCGATAATCGAATAAATTTGGTTACAGAAGGATTGGTCCGATTTTAATCAAATTTGATACACTTCTAGACAAAGACATAAGAAACGATATTCAGAAGTTTCAAGGTTGCAGTTCTTACAATAGTGCAGAAAATCGATTATATATATATATATATATATATATATATATAAAGGCAAGATGTTTGTGTGTGTGACTGTTTATCTGTCTGTATGTCCTTTATACAAATCCACAATTTTTATCCGATTCTCACCAAACTTCACACAAATATTGTTTAGGCTGAGTCTGAGCTCCAGGACCATGGATTAGTTTTAAAGCTTTCATTACACCCGAGCAACACCGGGCTATACTGCTAGTTAGCAAGAAAACACAAAGAAGCAATTTAAATGCAAGACAGATTCTGGAGAGAGAAACTATAAGTCTATCAGCGAACCTCGGCGTGGTGTAATGGTTAGCAAGCTTGTCTTGGTAGCACCTATTACAACTGAGTAGTGAGTTCGATCCTCACTGGGTACCCCCATACTTTCGGCCTTATACCACATCTAACCGGTACTTAGGAAAAAACTAAGTCTACCATTTGTCCATGCTTAAAATATTGCCGCCACTTATGGTCCGGTGCTCCTGATTTATATCTAGAGATCATTGATAAAATCCAAGGAAGAAGCAATATTATTGGTTCTGCACTGGTGGCTCGGCTTCGTTGAAAAGTCGGCTCTTTGTGCCTATTCTATAAATACTTCTATAGTAACGGTTCCGGTGGGTATTTCGCAGTGGTATGTGCGTTGTGGTGCAGTGGTTATCGGCTCGGAACGAGAAATCTGGGAGCTGAGTTCGAATTCCTGTTGAATTCATTGCATTTACTTACGCACAAATACCCTTGGAAAAGGTATAAATCCGTCTCTTTCTTCCAGTTATGGGTTAAATAACAGGACAGATTGGATTCTGTAGCCATGGCTGGCAACCAGTCTACCGCAGAAAGCAATGGCAAACTACTGCGGCATAATCTTCTGCCCAGTCAGTCATGTCTCGAAAGAGACATGATCGCCTAAGCGTGTATCACGTATGGCACTTAACTGACTGACTGAATATAATAGTTGAAAACATAATTAAGTCTTCTGATGGGCATAAAGTGGGGGATCGGTTTTCTATTATGAAGTTTTAAACTGATCCCCCACCACTAGTTACTACTTAATAATTTAATACATCTCTTCTCCCTCTAGCTGTGAATCAAATAACAGGACAGATTGGGTTCTATAGCCATGGCTGGCAACCAGTCTACCACAGAAAGCAATGGCAACCTACTGAGGGATAATCTTCTATCCAATCAGTCATGTCTCGAAAGAGACATGATCGCCCAAGCGTGTTTCACGTATGGCACTTAACTGACCTAAATTTAGGAGGAGTGTTAGACTGTTGACGTAAGCTTTTCAAAAGGGGTTCAGCATACAAGTCTTCTTCACGAGTTGAAAAGTTAAAGTTTTCTATACAAATTTTTGAATTGATGTAGTCTTTCGTATCAAATCATGAAAGTTATCCTAAATGACGATTCTTCTAGATTCTTTTCTGTTAATGCAGATATCATCGCCACCCCCCATGGTTCTATCCTTGGTAAGACATTTTTAATTCTTATTAATGATCTTGCTGATGACATCATCTCTCAACATAGTATCTCTGCCGATGACAACCATCTATTCTTGTCATGATGGTAAGTTTGATCAGTTAAGTGAAATTGGCAGTTAAATTCAAAGACGACCTTTAATCTGTCGTTAGCTAGGGCAAAGGATGACTTAATGTTAACACTTCCAAAAATAAACAGCTCTATTAATCATCTGAGAGTCCTCATTCTGCCTACCATCTACATGGCTGATGCTAACCTCCGGAAAAGTGACTCATTGCATATTCTTGCATTAATGTTCACCGCTAACCTGAAGTGGAAAGACCATATTGAATCCATTGCTAGCTAAGCTGCTAAGAAAGTTGGTTCAAAGTTTTGTGCAAGACAATTTTTCTCTCCCAAATCTATCTTGCATATCTATGTTTACCAACCGTTTGCCTAGGCTTAAAAAATTGCTGCCACTTATGGTCCAAAGCTACTGCATTTTATCTAGAGATCTTTGATTAAATCCAAAGAAGAATTAGCAATATTATTGATTCTGACCTGGCAGCTCGGCTTCAATCACTTTCTCACTGACGTGAAGTTGCCTCACTGTGCCTTTTCTATAAAGACTTTCATGTTAATTGATCGGATGAGATCTTCGCTATGGTAATACAATTTTATTTAGTTTCTTATAAATATTGTTTGTCATTGTACATATTCATCCGGAAAATTTTTAAAAGGTTGTTATTTTCTGCTCAAGCCCTCCACACAATATTGTACATATGGGAGTTAAGTAGGATTTCATAGAGTATCTGAGGTATTTTGGTGGACCTGTTAAGAATGGTAATTAAGAATGTGGTATTATGGTGTAAGGATTATTGTAGTGTGCCAGGGTCGACGAAAGTGAATAGCTAAGTTAAACTAAGACAGATGATGACCAACTTTTCCATCTCCGTATTTGGCCTTGTGCTATACAGGATGTCTCAAAAATGTACTCACTCTTTAACAGTCTCTAACATGCTTTTTATGCAGGTGTAATTAATTAATCACAGCATGGCAGGAAAAAAAAACTTAGTTTGGAAGAGAGAAAGTTTGTCTTGAAATGTTACTGGAAGACCGCAAACGCCATTGAAGTGCAAAGACGATTCAGAAGGGAATTCGCAAAACCGCCCTCCAACGCGCCGGACCATTGCTTGCATCAGAGACAAATTTGAAGCAGATGGAACCATCCAGAACGTCAACAAGAAACGCTCTGGACGAACACGGACATCCACGAGCTCTGGAAAAAGGAGAGCAGGTGCAGTAAAGACTCCTTCGATCACCACAGAAATTACTTCGACAAACTGGTCGGGAAACCCACATCTCAAAAGATAGCGTCTATCGCATCATGAAGCGTTGTCTGGACAATAATGGTCATCAATTTGATCATTTGCGAACATGATTCTTCAATTACATTTTTCTTCTGTATTTGGAGCTATTCCGTTTCACTATGTTCATAAATAAGGGTTCTTTCAAATAAAGGGTTCTTTTTAATTTTTTATATATAAATAAGGGTTCTTTCAAATTCATTTTCCAAATAAGGGTTCATAAATAAGGGTTCATAAATAAGGGTTCTTTCATCATTCAAAGTGTGAGTACATCTTTTTAGACACCCTGTATTTGTACTTATATGTACAATAAATATTGATCTTCGCTATGGTACCCAGACTTTAAGCACAGTACTAGACTGGCGTTGAGGTCTCAATCAGTTTACAGTTGGATAGGCTGTAAGCGTAAGTTCTTTTCTCGCACTTCTTTCTTGCGAAGTCTTCCGAGTCCATATATTAAAAAAAAAAAATTAAATGCAATGTCAACAGCTATCTACTGCCCTTCCGATTACTTTTTTTGATAATGTTTTTTAATCCTTAATCCTTAAGGGTTTAATCCTTAAGGGTCGAGTGTAACCATTTGTGTCATCGTAGCTTTTCTGTCCTGCTTGGAATTATCTCGATTAAAAAGCAAGTAGTGTTTTTAACTATTATTTTCCCTAAGCAAAAACGAAAATTTAATCTCTAAGTGCGTGGGGGTAGTATTATAAATAATGCCACCACCCGAATGATGTCACCAAATGGGGATGGGTTGACTATTCTGTGTAATTTCCCAATCCTCACAAACATGAATGCAAATGAATAGACCAGTCTTAAGATTTCTAAAATAAAAACAATAAATTGCTAACTAATTGATATAGTATTCTCCACAGAATTCCAATGTTTCTAATAAAAAGTAACAACTCAAATTATTAGGACTTACAAATCGAAGTAACAACAATGAAGCATTAGGTTGTGGTGATACCGAGCAAGCGAGGGACCGTATGTTTGCCCTCAGCGGTCCAGATAGCAAATGACCAAAACTGGTCTTTGCACATCTGGGCTCCACGCAGATGTTCCGGTGGAAAACCAAAAATAAATATCAAATTCCTTTTACGGACCCTTTCCGCGAGCCGACGTGAATTTTGGTTAACGTCCAGTGGGAAGCCCAAAATTAAATCCGGGTCTGAATTCCCCAAATGACTTGTTCGGAGCCCCGAAGACGAAATAAAAGTACGACAAAGAAAACTATTCCCAGTTGAGAAAATACGAGCATAATTAACACGTCCCTTGACCACGTCAAGCGATCGTATTATGTTGCCTCTCCTTATCTTCTTCACTGTTCATTGAGCCACTTAATAACTGACCGGTACCCGAAGGACTGAGCAGAGACTTCAAATACACTCCTAACAAACGAACACACACACACATACGCATAAACTCTTTTCTGCAATTGCTGCTATGAACATTTTTAACGATCTTTGTACTAACCAAAAGACATTACTTTTATTTGTAAAAAAAAACCTTAATTGATTATATATATATATATATATATATAATACACACACACACACTAGTAGTATAGCCCGGCGTTGCTCGGGTGTAATGAAAGCTTTAAAACTAATCCATGGTCCTGGAGCTCAGACTCTTTGGGCGTTGGTACGAAAGACTAAAAAAGCAATAGTTGTTTCCAGTTAAAATCGAACCACTCCTTCTATAACCCGATTTTTTCGATTATCGACATTTATCGGGGGTACCTCGACACAAAACCTAGCTAAGAATACTCGCAGACGCTTATAGTACAACTGTGTAAATTTTCAAGAAAATCGGTTCAGCCGTTTCGGTAACGAACACACACAAAGTTCCATTTATAAACAGGTTTATAATATATGTTGTTTCTATACACAATTTGATTTTATACCCCTCCTTATAGTGGGCTATCTACTAACAAAGCCAAATTCAGTTAGTCTGTTTCAACACACAATACACTTTACTATAACGGATAACCCACTATAAGGTGGAGAAAAAAATGGTACCGAAATTTATGAGAGTACAATTTCTGGGCACATCAACACATTAGATTTACAAAGCTTTATGCGGAACTGCAGGTATCAGTCAAACGACACTTCCCAAATGTGCATAGATAACTCTCCTACAATTGCCCCTTCTTTTCCCTCAGACCCCAGTAGGGATTGGTAATTAGCCACTTAAAATTACTCCCTGGAAAGAGGATACCACACACAACAACAATAATAATTCCTGGATATTTCAGCTTATAAAAAAGGTGGGTACATTTTCGGCGAAAAAGAACAAGAGAAAAAATATAAAATGGCCTTTTTAACGAATACTTTCCCCGACACAAATTCCCATCATGCAGGATGGGAATTAGTAGCCTTAGACTTGGTTTGCTTTCAAACTCCAGGCTATTTTACGTGGTACTGATCAACACAAATGATAGATTTCTGCAGGACTCTGGATTTAAAATTACCTCCTGGAATCACAGAATATGAGGCTAGTTTAAAAGACAATTATAGGGAATGTAAGGGAAGTAAGTTGTTCGAATGAAACGTTAAACCTAAAAATACCTGCATTTGTTTTGAATACGATGTAGTTAAAACTGATGAGCTTTTTTTAACGTTAACAAAAGTAAATACCACTTCCTTCGTAAGGACAAACAAAAAAATGCTCCATAAAAGAATTGAATTTTTTTTTTTTTTTCCAAATTTAAATAACCGAATCGGTAAGAATAGTTTTTTTAAGCCAAAAGATGCTTTAAAAAAATATTCCCCTTTGGTTCAGTGAAAAGAAACAATAATAAACGTCCATGGAAGAGACAGCTGAAATTCCTTGGACACATATATACTGAGGAAGGAGGGCTAGGAGAATTTGACAACCACAGGATATACCGAAGGCTAAAAGGAGGTCAGGGTTGAGGAGGCAGCGAACCACTTGACAAATTTATTGTGTGAATATGGCATTATGGCGATATGGGACACAGGAAGTGCGGCAAAAATCAAAGGTAAACGGTTAAAAAATACGAATAAACCTTGGTAATTACTACAAGAGATAGGAAGACCGTCAGGGCCATGATCTCCCACGTCACATAGACCGACTTTTAAGGACTTTTTTTTTTTTTTTAAATTTGATTTTCAATTTTATTTTTGTAGATTAATAAACGAATCCATAAATTTAATAACGTCACCTTAAGCTTTAAAAAAAAAAAAAAAAAAAAGTAAAAAAATAGTTTACTAATCAAGAAGGAAATACTAGTGGGGGTGCAGATAGAACGCGGTTGGGAAGGGCAAACGGCTCAATATCGAAACTACGGATTCATTGTTTATTGAGGAGACTTTATCTGGGAGGATCGATAAATGTCTGGTGATCAAAAAAAAAAGTGGGGGTTCGATAAATTGTGGTTACTTAGGAAACTTGAAGAGTAACACTTAAAAAAAAATATCTAAAAACCCACCCATTTCTAACTAAATATCAACGCCCTTACTGCTGCTCATCAAATACACCGATCCCATCGTAAATTTTGTAGAAAAACCGATATTATTTTAAGCTTTTCTTTCGTTCATTAACAAAACAAACCCGTTTTTAATTTTTATAGACGTGTTTGTTTTGAATAACAAGAAACAGAAGAAATAAACTAAAACGAAATTTAGCGAAAAATAATGAAATATTTCTTCTTCTACCGTTAAATAAATAAAAATTATTTAAGTTTATTTCTGGAGGGTGGTCGATGAGGGGGTCAAAGATTTCATGAAAGTGGTTGAAGATGTTAAGTTTGAAGACCCACCCCCCAAGACAGACGAATGAATAACGAAGACTTCGGTAGGGCCAGCTTCATACTCGAGGATGCTGTTAAGTGTAAGAACGAGTGGTCAGAATTGCTATAATTGAACTTAGCCTTCTCATGAATTATGCGTAAACCGTACTGGGAAAAAAAAAATCTAAACGTGGTTAAACAATCCTTTTTCAGAACAACAAAGACATTCTCTTTTCAAATTCAAGTATTAATACAACCGCCAGATATTTAAGGATTACGATTTAAGAAGGAAAGAAGAAAAAAAAACAGTTGAATGAGCATAAAACAGACATTAATTAGCACAAGCAGTAACAACTAACAAGTAAAAACACGTCCGGCTAGATTCGACAGAATACAAGTCTTTGTAACATTAAATTATAATTATAAAGAAAAATCAGTCAAGCAATTTATATAGACTGTATTAAAAATTCTAGATTCGAAAACAGTAAATGTTACGTTGAAATACTATGTCAATTATAGACATCCGTAAAAAATTGAAAAGTGATCGTCATGATGGTTTCGGTTTATCATGGATACTGTTGTAATTCGGAGATCGTTACCTTCCTCCCTAGTAAATAGACAAAAAGAAAAAAAAATGAATCGAAAACAATTTAGAGTCATTAATTTTTAATATAAGTTGGTAAATGTCACTGACCATTATTACCGAATGTGAACGGACAAAGTGTTGATTTTTTTTTTTAATTCTTTTACACTAATTTTTGTTAAGCTCATGATTTAAAGATTAAAAAATAAAATGAATTTAAATTTGCAGATAAAGAAAAAAGAAAGAATCATCGCACATGATAATGACGATTTTTATTTTTGTCTCTGACCACAAGAAACCGAGGGAACAGTGAACAAGAAATGAAAAAAAAAAAGGTTCGTTTTTTTGTTTTTTTTTTTTTTTAGTTTTTAGCGAAATGTTATGAGAAAGAAAGAAAAAAATAAAATAAAACAGTATCTAGTTGTCACAAAAAACTGGAACGAGACGTTAGTTAATAGAACTAATAAAACGAATGTACATTGTTCAATATTAAAAACAGACGGTCTGACGTGACCATAATGACAGACAAGTGCGCGTTACACATTGTGTTTTGGAATGACCCCTACCCGCAAACTCAAGGCATTTTTTTTTTAAATTCCGTCACATATCAATGAAATTAATTATAAAAGTCACAGATTTTTGACAATAGTCAAGTTAAAAAAATAATTTTTTTTTCTGATGAAAGTAAAATCAATTGCTACTTAAATTTAATTAAAAATTAAAATATAATATCTGACGTTGAGGCTAAAAATGTGAAGAGGCATTTTTAAGGTAAGCTAACTAAACTAAAGTTAGTACATATTTCAATAACTATTCGAGCATGTTTACTCATTGGAGTCATAAAGTAGCCGTTGATAAGATTATTGTTTAAAATAAAAATAAATGAAACAGAAAAAAAAACGTAAAGGAAGAAAAAAAAACTGTCACCGTGTGAATATAACATTAACAATAACACCGACCTGTCCGGTTATAGGCAAGATCTCAAACTTAAATATATATATATATATATATATATATTTTAAAGGACTAAAATCAAAACAATTTTTTTTTAAATATAATGCGGAAAAAAACGCCGGTGTGGTCAAAAAAAGAAAAACAATTATTACGGAAATATCAAGCAAGCCCTTTAAACAAGAAGAATTTTCTACTAGTTCCTCCCCCAAAGGGGGAAAAACGGGATGGGAACGTCCTAATAGCAAAACTAATTTAGATATGTAATTGTATTCATTCATTCGTACACTATTTTTCTTGCTTGAATGCTAAAATAAAAGAAATAACTTGACACACTTTCGTATAAGTGATTTAAATATATATATGTATATAAAAAAAGAAAATAACCTTATGCAAGAACGCTATGAAGGCAAAAATAGATTAAATTAACAAAGTTAAAAAGATGCAACCTCAGATATATTATCCTTCGGTCTTCTAACTCATCACTGAGCCACTAAAAAAAAAAAAAAAAACGTCTAACAGTAGTTGACGATTATATATATATATATATATATATATATATTATACGGTAACCTTTTTCAATAAAAGTTATCACTATCTCCCGACTTGCAAAGTGACTTAAAATTAATAAATCTAAGACGAGTCTTCGTCATAAATTAGTAGCGATTTTTAAATCATTAAAAAAAAATTAATAAACCTAAGAAGGCACACGAATGAAAAAAAAAATAAACAGTATTTTTTGTTGCTAATTATTAAATTAATATTACACTTTCGTTAGTGTAAAAGGCGGATTGTTTTTCTTGTTAATTTAAAAATACAAAACAAAACTTACCTCAATCGTACACCTAATTTTTCCATATTAAACCTTTTTTCTTTTTTATCAGTGAGTCGGTATCCGACGCGAGGCATTTTACAGTTTTGATGTTAAGGCACTGAGAGTCGGTGAATAAAATTCTCTGGTCTTACACTTTCTCTCTTTCTTTCTTTCCTGTGTCCCAGAAGAACTGGTTCTCTGACCGTACGTTAAACCTCAATAATGTATGTATATAACAAGTGTGCTTGAGCCGATTCTCCCTATGCATCTACGGATGTACAACAGTGCTATCTCAAGATTCAAACAAAGCTAAGCTCACGACTAAAACTGAAGCCTACCGTGTCTTTGCTTTTGCTCACAATACCAAATCAGTAACACTCATTACCAGGGTGTGTAGAAATGAAAAGAATTTAAATAAACCATACAAAAGAAAAGACGGGGCGTTTTTTTTTTTCTCTCTTTCATGTAATCCGTATTTCAATTAATTAACTTTTAAGTAGACTGAAATTTAGACAAGTTATGATTTTTTTTATTGTTTAATGTTTACTTTTTACAACATTATTACAAAGTGACGCTTGCTTGGTTGACAAAGGAAGAAGCAGCAATAACATTAAAATCGTATCTATATCTTTCCGACGTTAAAAACCTTCTTAAAGTTGATAAATTAAAAAAAAATGAAGGAGTATTTTAAAACGTGACCTGTTAATCACCAATTAGCCAATCTTTTTAAATGAATTCTCAGCCTTTTACCGGTAATCTGCACTTTTTCCTTTACCCTAAAAAGGGTGAAATATTCGAGGATAGTGTTCTGTTTACTGGGCACGCTGTACTATAGAGTAAGCTATAGATGTGCCGTGTCCTTATAAGACGCTGACGATCATGGCTCTCCACGATTTCCTGTCCGTTATAGCGCTTAACAAATTTTCTTTTTTTTTTTTTTTATCTCTCCTAAACACTATTATTCTGCCATCCGTTTATCCTTCTGCTTCTATGTGCCGTATCCCTTCAGAACGTAGTCGATTACAGCTCTCCACAATTTCCTGCCCTTTGTAGCTCTTAACAATTTTTTTTTTTAATTTTATCTCTCCTAAAACCTGTTCTGTCATCCATTACTCAAGCTCGGCTGTTTCATTCTGATCCCCTCTTGTCTGCAATCCGTTTTAGGAGTATTAAAATTTCCAAACCTACTTTCCTCTTTATATGCCCAAGAAATTTCAGTTATCTCTTTCTGATGTTAAGTAGCGGTGCTTTTTTTATTCCCATTTTCTCTAAAGTTTCATCGTTGCTCGACCTCTGGTATCCTCAACATCATCCTGTAGGACCACATTATTGCTGCTACTCTCTTCTTCATCTGTTAAAAGATTGTCCAGCATTCATTGCCATATGGTGCAGTGGATATCGACTCGGAACAACAAATCGGGGAGCTGAGTTCGAATTCCAGCTGAATTCCTTGCATTCACTTACACACAAATACCCCTGGGAAAGGTATTAATAATCCGTCTCTTCCCTCCAGTTATGGGTTAAATAACAAGACAGATTGGGCTCTATAGCCTTAGTCGGCAACCAGTCTACCGCAGAAAGCAATGACAACCTACTGCGGGATAATCTTCTGCCCAGTCAGTCATGTCTCGAAAGAGACATGATCACCCAAAGCGTGTGTCACGTATGGCATTTAAATGACTGACTAAATATCATAGTTGGAAACAGAATTAAAACTTCTACTGGGCATAAAGTGGGGAATCGGTTTTCTATTGTTATGAAGTAATAAACTGATCCCCCAATAATTATACTTAATATATTAATGTAATATAATCTATCTCTTCTCCCTCCAGCTATGCGTTAAATGGCAGGACAAATTGGGTTCTGTAGCCTTGGCTGGCAACCAGTCTACCGCAGAAAGTAATGGCAACCTATTGCAGGATAATCTTCTGCCCAATCAGTCATGTCTCTTTCGAGACATGATAGCCCAAAGTATGGCACTTAACTGACTGACTGAATATTACATGACAGTTCAGTTCTCTAGTAGGTTTTGATTGTTTATATTCATGGTGAGTCATTTTGGCAAGGAGAGGCCTAGAGCAATCGTAGCAGTTGGTCGTCAAATGCAACGTGTGTGGGAAGGAAACTAGCGCAGACTGCAGCATAGTATGGCCTTAGGGTTGCCCACCGAGGGTGCTTGAAAAAACACCCATCCATGCACGACATGGCACTGCAAAATTCATATTTTCAGGGTAACTACTCTGACGTGAAAATTTTCCCTGAGTGCCCGACGGCATAAAATTAAGCATACTACTAGATTGGCACCTCGGTCCCACCCGTTTATTATTCAAATAGTCAAACATAACCGTCACTTCTACTCAAATAGTTTCTTTTCTCTCACACATATATAAATCTACAATCCGCCCGTGCATTGAATACTGCTGCCATATTTAGTCGGGTGCTCCTGCTAGCCACCTTGACAAAATCCAACGGAGAATCTGCAATATGATCGATCCCGACTTGACAGCTCAGATACAGTCACTTTCTCACCGGCGCAATGTGGCTTCCCTGTGTCTCTTCTACAAATACTGCTCCGATGAACTTAGCTCACTGGTGCCCCCTATTTACTCTATCCACAAGATTAGCAACTAGATCCCACCCTTTTACTGTGAAACCAATAAAATGTAAATGTGAATTCTACTCCAACAGCTTCTTTTCTCGCACTTCCAGCCTGTGGAAATCCCTTCCGTTTACTTGCTTCCCCGACAGCTACAATCTCCAAGAATTTAAATGTAAAGTTAATAGTCATCTTTTATCTAACTTGCATCCTCTCTTCTCTCTCTCTCTCTCTCTTCTCTCTCCACCCACTCCACTCTCATCAGTATTCTCATCCTTCTCTTACCCACTTCCTGACACCCCCTATAACTTGTCACTCTTTCTCATAACTTTCTCTCATGTTCCTTTCTCCGTCCACTCCACTCTCATCAGTATTCTCATCCTTCTCTTACCCACTTCCTGACACCCCCTATAACCTATCACTCTTTCTCATAACTTTCTCTCATGTTCCTTTCTCCGTCCACTCCACTCTCATCAGTATTCTCATCCTTCTCTTACCCACTTCCTGACACCCCCTATAACCTATCACTCTTTCTCATAACTTTCTCTCATGTTCCTTTCTCCGTCCACTCCACTCTCATCAGTATTCTCATCCTTCTCTTACCCACTTCCTGACACCCTCTATAACCTATCACTCTTTCTCATAACTTTCTCTCATGTTCCTTTCTCCATCCACTCCACTCTCATCAGTATTCTCATCCTTCTCTTACCCACTTCCTGACACCCCCTATAACCTATCACTCTTTCTCATAACTTTCTCTCATGTTCCTTTCTCCGTCCACTCCACTCTCATCAGTATTCTCATCCTTCTCTTACCCACTTCCTGACACCCTCTATAACCTATCACTCTTTCTCATAACTTTCTCTCATGTTCCTTTCTCCATCCACTCCACTCTCATCAGTATTTTCATCCTTCTCTTACCCACTTCCTGACACCCCCTATAATCTGTCACTCTTTCTCATAATTTTCCTTCTATGTAACCCTCTCCACAACAGTGGTATTAAGCTGCCTTCTTTAGAGGTGATATGATTATAAAAAAAAAAAAAAAGAAGTCTTCTCACCCGTGAAACTCCCTTTCGTTTACTTGCTTCCCTGATAGCTACAATATCCAAAACTTTAAATGCAAAGTCAATTGTCATCTTCTATCTTCTTGAATCGCATTCATCTTTTATTATTTCCTTATTTTTCTCTCAGAAACCCTCTGTGCACTAGTGGCGGTCTCACTCTGCTTGAGGTGAAATTATGAAAAAATAAAAAAAAATGTTTGGGTAAAATTAAGTCAGCATTATGTTGCAGGTATCATTATTTTGGTTGTGATCTGCATATACGTTTTATATTAAATATTTGTATGTTGCTGGAACATTTGTTTCGCGAACAATATTAGCGAACTCGATGTCAGTCCCGGTAAAATAAGTTACACAAAGCAATTAATATAAAACAAACAGCAATGCATGTTATTATGGAAATTAAATAATTATTATGGAAATTATTATGGAAATTAAATAATTATTATGGAAATTATTATGGAAATTAAATAATTATTATGGAAATTATTATGGAAATTAAATAATTATTATGGAAATTATTATGGAAATTAAATAATTATTATGGAAATTATTATGGAAATTAAATAAAGAAATTGAAAGTAATGAGACTGTGTTTGTGTGTGATAGAAACGTGTGTGTATGTGCGAGAGTTCAAAAGAACTATAGAAGTAGGAAAATAGTTGGATGCTTATTGAATTGGCCTTTTGTCAAACATAACCTTACAACTTAGAATTATTCGCTATCATCAGAAGGTTGGAGATTTGAATGTGTGGAAGAATAAAAGTATACCTTTTGTATATTTAATTATAAATTTATTAATGGAAAAGAATAACATGAATTGCTAGAAGTTAATGTTCAATGAGAACCAGTATTAAAAAGTTAAATGTATCAAGAGTTCGTAGTAGTCCTTGCTAGAGTCACTTTATGTGTACGTAGGTCGGAACGTATGTATGTATGTATGTATGTATGAGCGTTTATTGTTGGGTAGGATTGTCTTTGAAGTTATCACTCAGGGTGAATGGCGAAAAGGAAGGAGGTGAGAGGTGTGAGTGAAAGATAGAAACAATAATAATAACGATCGCTTGACGTTTGTCGAGGGACGTGTTAATTACGCTCGTCATCTTATCTCTGGCGGCGGTCGAGCTTGCTCCGTCTTTTATTTCGTTTGTGAGGCTCGAAAAGATCATTTGGGAATTCACTCCCGGATGCGATTCTGGCATTTCTGTCTTGTGTTTAGATGTTCCTTGGTTTTCTATTGGCCGAAAAACATTTCGCATCGAGGTGTGAAATTTCGCGAGTTTTGTTTGTGCTAAGCAAGGTTTTGTAAATTCGAGTAAATTCGTTTATTAGATCAATGGGTCAGTACTTAGTATGTGAATTTTTAATTCTAGAACTTGTTTTGTTCACTACAGACCAAGGAAACAAACGCGTCCTGTCGGCAGTTTAATTTACTGACGTCGACTATATCTGGAAGCCAGAGTTAAAAAAAAGCTAAAAAGAGGAAGAGGGACTATCTTTGCTTTTTAAAGACTTAAAAAGCGCAACAAAGAATTGATGGAGATGCTTGGCAGCCTCGACATATTTGGGAAAGACCTAAGAGTAATCAAGAATCTCTACTGGCAGCAAGCTGCCTGCATACGAACAGATAACAAATTCAGCAATTATACTAAGATTGAAAGGGGCGTAAGACAAGGATGCATCTTTTCACCGGATCTATTCAACTTATACAGCGAGACTATTCTGAGAACCCTAGAATTTATTCCAGGATTCGTCATCGGAGGCCACAATTTGAACAATATAAGGTACGCAGATGATACAGTGCTGCTGGAAGACACAGAAAGGAAACTACAAGACCTCCTACAGAAGGTAGCTGAAGAGAGTGACAAGAAAGGACTAGAAATAAACTGCAAGAAAACCTAATGCATGGTAATCAGCAAAAAGGGCAGCCAATTACAGGTGAGGGACTCTAAAATCAAGCAGGTACAGACATTTAAATACCTGGGAAGTGTTCTAACAGAAGACGGAAAGTGCGGCACTGAGATCCGAAGGCGAATTGGCATGGCGAAGGAAGCATTCCAAAAGTTGAGTAGAGTATTGAGAAACAGGACAATTTCACTAGAAACAAAGAGGGGGGTACTGGATTGCTATGTGTTGTCCGTCCTTCAATATGGCAGTGAATGCTGGACAATA
This sequence comes from Ascarosepion bandense, assembly GCA_037127315.1. Taxonomy (NCBI): domain Eukaryota; kingdom Metazoa; phylum Mollusca; class Cephalopoda; order Sepiida; family Sepiidae; genus Ascarosepion; species Ascarosepion bandense. The sequence goes on from JBBBDQ010001853.1 coordinate 1,017,232, forward strand.
TCATCAAAGATCAAGGAAAGACTTGAAGCAACTGAAATGTGGTTCTACAGAAGGATACTGCGGATATCATGGATCGAGCATGTGAGTAATGAGGTTTTGGAAAGGATGGAAATGAAAAGGAAATTAATACTGAGCATCGGGGAGAGACAACTAAAGTTCCTGGGACATGCAATGAGGAAGGAGGGCTTGGAGAATCTGATACTAACAGGTCAGATAGAGGGAAAAAAGAGAGAGGAAAGCAGTGGATAACATATTTGAAGGTCCTAAGCAGGTGGATGACGAAATGAGGGTTACATGGTGTAACAGGAGAAGGCATGCTAAGAGCCACCAGGAACAGGGAGATGTGGAAAGGACATGGCACATAAAAGAAGAAGAAAGAAAGAGTGCCACCTAGTAGGCGTCTTAGCAAAGTTAGGTGTGATAGCCCACACTCTTTTCTTTGTCTCTAACGAAATTTTCCCGTTTTCTTATATTTTGTTCAGCTTCTGTTAGGCATCTTTCGCTATTCCATCAGTTAGTGTTCAAGAAGTCTCTGTTAAAACAAGGGAGCCCGAGAAGAATTTTACGAAAACTGTTTCGTAGAATATCTAAACTTATTTTTAAATGGAACTTTGTGTGTGTGTGTGTGTGTGTGTGTGTGTGTGTGTGTGTGTGTGTCCCCGTTACCTATAGACTCCGAAACGGTTGAACCGATTTTCTTGAAAATTTACACAGTTGTACTATAAGTGTCTGCGAGTGTTCTTAGCTGGGTTTTATGTCAAGGTACCCACCCCCATAAATATCGATAATTGAAAAAATCGGGTTATAGAAGGATTGGTCCGATTTTAATCAAATTTGATACACTCATAGACAAAGACATAAGAAACGATATTCAGAAGTTTCAAGGTTGCAGTTTTTATAATAGTGCAGAAAATCGATAATATATATCTATATATATATAAGGCAAGATGTTTATGTGCGTGTTTATCTGCCTGTATGTCTGTATTTTTTGAGCCCTTTTATTTTAGTTTTTGCTTCGGGTTTGGCTCTAAGTAGTTATAATTGTAGTTCTTAGTCTCAGCCATGATACCATTTACTCAGAGGACTTATTTAGCCTTCAAAATTCAGTTTACGACTAAAAATCTTATTTGATATCGATAGCAGGAAATCAAAATTTGACTTACATCCATTCATTTTTCTTTCAGTCCACGGTTTCGATTTAACTTGAAAAAACTATTGCCAACGTCCAAAGTGTCTGAGCTCCAGGATCATGGATTAGTTTTAAAGCTTTCATTACACCCGAGCAACGCTGGGCTATACTGCTAGTATTTATTTTAAAAAAGTGGACCTCTGATCTGAAGAAGATGAAAATTTCGAAAGCTGTGCCCAGCCCAAATAAAGAAGTGGAGGAGACAGAAAACAGAGAGAAAGATAATGATACAAAACTAAAAGATGTTGAATTTAGGAAATTTGATTCAATTTAAGAACGTAGAATAAGGCTGCCCCTCCACAGGTCCAACTCTGCGTGCGCAGTGAAATCAGATTTCTGCTGCCGCCATTATGTGGAGAAAAAACGAAAAGCAAGAAATTAATGAAAAATGAATATCGATGGATTTAAGAATCCAGTGTAGTCGCAATCTTAACACAGTCCTGGGTATGACGATAAACTACATCCGGCAGCAAGGTCTCTGATCGAGAGATTGGAGATCGTAAGGAGCGTGGAAGTACTTCTTAATTGCTATTGTTTGCAGGTCCACTCTGACCCGGAATGTTAGAACTTGTTATGGCCACAGCTATAAGCAAATAGTGAAATCCCAAGCAAAAATAAAATTCGACGAAAGCATAAAATACATTTTATATAGTAAAATTACCAACCATACCTGTTTATAGCAAAATGATCAAAATATATTTTATCTGTAGTTGAAAGCATACAATTATATTTCAAATATATTGAGTTGAAGTCATAAAATTGTGTTCAAAATATTTAGATTTTGGTATAAAAAAAAAACAATAGAGGTTGATATGCCACTAAACAAAATCAACCAACCTAACTAAGAAAAATATTTAGATTTCGGCATAAAATAACCCATAGAGGTTGATATACCTCGAAACAAAATCAACCAGCCTAACAAATTAAAATATCCAGATTTCGGCATAAAATAATCCATTAATATTGATGTGCCGCTAAACAAAATCAACCAACCAACAGTGTTAACAACGTTAGACATACAGATGACACAGTGTTGATAGCAGACACAGAAAAAAGCTACAAAAACTCCTCCAGAAAGTCAATAAAGATAGCGAGAAAAAAGGATTAAGTATCAACTGCAAGAAGACAGTATGCATAGTACTTAGCAAAGGCATGAACCCGAAATACGAATTGCAAATCAGGGATACCAACATCAAATACAAAAATTTAAATGTTCGAGAAGTGTTCTAACAGAGGACGAAAAGAGCAACATTGAAATCCAAAAAAGCATTGGATTGCAAAAGATTGATTGCAAAATCTAAGCAGAATATAAAGAAACCCAAAAAATTGTTAGAAACAAAATCAGTATCAATCTTCCTACATGGAAGTTAATGCTGGACAATCTCCTCACAGATGAAGAAAAGACTTGAAGCAACAGAAACAAAGGAAAGAGTACTGAACTGTTACGCAATATTAATCTTCCTACATGGCAGTGAATGCTGGACAATTTCCTCACAGATGAGGAAGAGACTTAGAGCAACAGAAACAAAGAAAAGAGTACTGAACACGTCTTCTCTTGTATGATGAACGACATGGAGACAGTCGCATTTCTGCTCGTTTAAAGTAGAAATCTGTGCGATTTTTCAATAATTTTTCCCCGAAAGTAAACTTGAGAAAAATAGAGTTTTAGTTTTCTATGGTGAATTTCTAAGAGTAGATGTGGCACAAGGCCGAAAATATCGAGCACTCAGTGAGGACCGATTTCACTACTCAGTAGTAATTGTTCTAGCGAGACAAACCTGCTATTATTTTTCTCTGATTGGTTAAATATTTCCCATTAGGATGTTCATTTGTAACCAATAGACACTTTCGTTCAATCGGAGTTTGTTGTATCGTAGATTTTTGACATATACAGAAATACACATCAGTTGGGGTATATTTGTGGATGATGAGAAATAAGTTTAATGTTATAATTAAAATAGTCCATAAATGTAGTAAATAGGCTCTCGGGATTACTAGTGGCTCTGTGCCCGGTTATTAAATAAGTTTAAGTCTCTGTTCTTCTCCTCTTCAATCAATTTGAGGTGTTATCATCTCCTGTTGATAAAGTTGAATATTGTAATAACAATCAGAAATATGAAGGCTAGTCATTATTTTAAGAAGTGGGTACAAATGAAAAGATTTAAAATTGACTATTATTTCCATTTCACTGAAGCAGTCATTAAACACTTTCTTTCTTTTTCTCACAGAAATCAAGTAGCGTCTCTGATATGTCATTTCCGTTTTTGTTTTTCACACAATCAAGCGGAATAGTCCATTATTTCGGAGGTATCATTGTGACCCTAGTAAAATAAAGAAAAAGAACCGGTAAACTATATCTTGAACAGGGAACAAATAATGAACCACTACTCTTGTTCAATAAACATGGGAGTAATTTGGGTCCGGTTGATAGGTGGGGATATATATTCCTATTAAACCTGCAAGAAAACAAACAAATTCAAAAAGTGAGAAAACTCACCAAATACAAAAGTTGTGATGTCCACTAAACACAATGGGGAAGGGTCGAGGTGAGAGGTTTAATAATTAATAACAATGAAGAAAAAACATTCAGGACAAAGAAGGACGGAGAAGTAAAAACATCAGTAACAAAATTATTGAAGTTAATGATTGAGCAAGCTAATGGCGAGTTTTACGCCAATAAAATATCCATAGAAATTACCCTGTCTCATCGTTCAATATTTGAGCTTAACAACTCAAGCAAATAATCCGAAATATGAAGGCTAGTCGTTATTTTAAGAAGTGGGTACAAATGAAAAGATTTGGAATTGACAACTGTTTTCCATTTCACTGAAACAGTCATTAAACATTGCTTTTTCTCACTGAAACCAAGTAGCGCACTAGCAGTATAGCCCGGCATTGCTCGGGTGTAATGAAAGCTTTAAAACTAATCCATGGCCTTGGAGCTCAGACTCAGCCTAAAGAATAAAACTTTGAAAAACAGTAGCTACTCTGGCATGTACGCATCGCTCATTCAGTAATGAATTAGAGCACTCTGGCTATTGGGCGTATATAATGATAATATACACGCTAAAAAGTCTGCCTTCTTCTACCGAGCACCCATAGCCCAGAGGTAGAATCGCCGACTGACACCAATTCGGTCGGGTTTCAATTCTGGGTTAAAAGCAATCGGAGTCTAACCGTACAGATAAGCTGTGATACAGCGAAACAGATCTGTATGCGGATGACTATATATATATAAACTAGCAGTATAGCCCGGCGTTGCTCGAGTGTAATGAAAGCTTTAAAACTAATCCATGGTCTTGGAGCTCAGACTCTTTGGACGTTGGCACGAAAGACTAAAAAGCAATAGTTGTTTCCAGTTAAAGCGAAACCGTAGACTGAAAGAAAAATGAATGGATATAAGTCCAATTTTAATTTCCTGGTATCGATATCAAATAAGTTTATTCGTCGTAAACTGAATTTTGAAGGCTAAATAAGTCCTCTGAGTAAATGGTATCATGGATGAGACTAAGAACTACAATTATACCTACTTAGAGCCAAACCCGAAGCTAAAACTAAAATAAAAGGGCTCAAAAAATACAGACATACAGGCAGATAAACAAACACACAGACACAGACACACACACACACAAACATCTTGCCTTATATATATATATATATATATATATATATATATATATATATATATATATATATAATCGATTTTCTGCACTATTGTAAGAACTGCAACCTTGAAATTTCTGAACATCGTTTCTTATGTCTTTGTCTATGAGTGTATCAAATTTGATTAAAATCGGACCACTCCTTCTATAAGGCGATTTTTTAGATTTACAATATTTATCGCGAGTACAAAACCTAGCTAAGAACACTCGCAGACGCTTATATTACAACTGTGTAAATTTTCAAGAAAATCGGTTCAACCGTTTCGGAGTCTATAGGTAACGGACACATACACACACAAACACACTCACACAGACAAAGTTCCATTTATAAATAAGTTTAGATAGATTTAGATTTCCGGTTTTGTTTTGCACGCAATCAAAGCGGAATAGTCCATTATTTATTAGGTATTGTCAGGAGCCTTTAAACACTTCTATCTATTTTTTTCTTTTATTCATTTTCCCACTAAAACCAAATAGTGTCTTTCCTCCGCTTTCTACGTGATCGAAACGGAATAGTCCATTATTCATATTGCATTGGCAGGAGGTAATGATCGTGCGAACTAAAAAAGGGAAAGACTGTCAGAATTATAATTGGATACCTTTTTTTTTTTAATCGTATCATCCCGAGCAAGGCGGTAACGCCACTGATGTACAGGGGGTTACGTAATAGTGAAAAAATTGGAAAAGAGAAAGCCAGAAACCACATCCTAAACAGGTAACAAGGGATGAGCCTCTTAACCTGTTCAATAGACGTGGGTGGAGTGTGAACCGGGCGATAGATAGATCTATCTACTCCAATTGAAAAAAAAAGAAACCAAAGTGAGAAGATTGGAAAAGAGAAAGCCGGAAACCACATCTTAAACAGGGAACAACGGATAAATAATATAACTAATAATATTTCTTTTATAGGAGGACGCGTCTCTTCAGAACGTAAGTGATCGTGACTTAATATATTTTTAAACAGTTTCAAAAAGATATGAACATATCCTTCTCACCCTGCGCGCTTACGGAATCAAAATTTATCTTATTATTTATTTATTTATTTATTTATAATATTTTCACCCCAAGCAAGACATGAGTGCCACTGTGGCGCAGGGGGTTACAGTGAGAGGAGAATACAAGGTACAGGGGATGTCGAAGAAAGGATAAGAATGAATGGGAACCAAGTAGGTAGAAGATAGTAACTGAAGTTCATTTAAACTTTTGGGGATTGTAGCTATCAGGGAAGCAAGTAAATGGAATGGATTTCTGCGAACGGGGAGTACGAGGAAAAAAAAGTAGAAGAAGCGGTTACATTTAAATATTTTAACGGTAAATTGATGGTCTCTTGATGCAAATCTAGTAGAACGAGTAAATGCATGTGGTCGGAGTTAATCCTGCACAATGAACAGGTGAAGTGGCTTATCCCAATCCTGTTTCCTGTTTAGGATGCGGTTTCCGGTTTTCTCTTTTCCAATCTTTTCACTCTTTGCTTTTTTTTTCTTCTTCTTCAATTGGAGTAGATAGACTAAACTATCGCCCGGTTCACACTCCACCCACGTCTATTGAACAGGTGAAGAGGCTCATCCCTTGTTCCCTATTTAGGATGTGGTTTCCGGCTTTCTCTTTTCCAATCTTCTCACTTTGTTTTTTTTTTCAATTGGAGTAGATAGACTAAACTATCGCCCGGTTCACACTCCACCCACGTCTATTGAACAGGTGAAGAGGCTAAGCCCTTGTTTCCTGTTTAGGATGCGGTTTCCGGTTTTCCCTTTTCAAGTCTTTTCACTCTTTTATTTATTTTTTTTTCCAATTGGAGTAGATAGACTAAACTATCGCCCGGTTCACACTCCACCCACGTCTATTGAACAGGTGAAGAGGCTCATCCCTTGTTTCCTGTTTAGGATGCAGTTTCCGGCTTTCTCTTTTCTAATCTTTTTACTCTTACGTAGCCCCCTGCGCATCAGTGGCGTTATAGCCTTGCTTGGGGTGATATGATTAAAAAATAAAGAAAAAAAACAATGACATGTGCATCAAATGAACTGTTCTGGTGTCCAGTTTTTGTGCTCTCTTTCCCCCTTCTTATTAGCTGGCCGAAGCAAAGGCATCCTGGCTACCTTGTAAAATTTTGCAAAGTAATAATAACAAAAGAACCATTCTATTTTCATTTAGAATTATCCACTTAGTAATAAATACTAAAAATAGTATGAAATACATCATTTCTTTTAAAAATCTGGGATTGCCTAATAATTAAGGTCGAAAGTATATATATATATATATATATATATATATATATATATATATATATATATATACAGCGAAACAAATCTGTCTGCGTATGACAATAATTTACGCTCTCACACCCTGATTAAGCACTCTGGAAGAATGGTAAACTTTGAAAAACAGTAGCTACTCTGGCGTGTACGCATTGCTCATTCAGTAAAATGAATTAGAGCACTCTGGCTATTGGGCGCGTATAATGATAATATATGCGCTAAACAGGCTGCCTTCTTCCACCACCTTCTTCCACCGAACGCCCGTGGCCCAGAGGTAGAATCGCCGACTGACGCCAATTAGGTCGGGTTTCAATCCTGGGTTAAAAAGTAATCGGAGTCTAACCGTACTGATGAGCTCTGATACAGTAAAATAGATCTATCTGCGGATGACAAAAAAAAAAAAAATATATATATATATATATATATATATATATAGGGTGTGATGGCCAAATTGCCGCTATTTGCATTGTAAAATTTTGCAAAGTAATAATGACAAAAGAACCATTCTATTTTCATTTAAAATTATCCACTTGGCAATAAATACTAAAAATAGTATGAAATACATCATTTTTTTAAAACTGGGATGGTCTAATAATTACGACCGGAAGTATATATATATATATATATATATATATATATATATATATATATATGAAATCATAGCTTCACTTGATGTGGAAAACCTTTTTACTAATGTACCCGTCAGTGAAACTATTGATATAATTATAAGAAATGTTTACAGTAATCCTTCATAACCCCCACTCAAAATTAATCCCAACATCTTAAGAAAAATTCTACTAGCTTGTACTACTGAAGTGACTTTTGTTGATCCAAACAACATTATATATATACAACGTGACGGAGTCTCCATGGGTTCAGTGCTTGGTCCGACTTTTAGTAATTTCTACATGTCTAACCTTGAAAATACTACCTTTGCAAAATTTAAGAAACCATCAATATATCTAAGATATGTTGATGATATCCTATTATTAATTAAAAATACCGACAAAATCTTACAACTTCAAAAACAGTTTCAAAATAACTCAGTTTTAAAATTCACTTATGAATTTAGCAATGATAACAAAATTCCTTTTCTTGATATATTAATTAACACTGACAACAATAAATTTACTATCTCACCGTATCAAAAACCCACTAATAAAAATCCCTCCACACTCAATTATATTAGTGAATGCCCCCACTATTACAAAATAGCCATTATAAAAAATCTATTTATATTTTATATAAAATATCGTGCAACAGTCAATTCATCTACAAATCAGATCTTCCACAGTGAACTGAAACACATAAAACAGACACTCATCAATAATAATTTTCCCAACTACATAGTTGATGAACAAATACGTTATTTTCTTAAAAAGCTTAACAAGGAAAAAACAACACATGATACTAACCCAACCAATCCTAAACATATCACTCTCTTATACCGTAGCCAGATGCACTCCAACTACCAACTAGATGAAAACATCCTAAAAAAACTCATAAATACTAATATTTCGCCGACAGACTCTAACAAAAGAATTAAGTTTATTATATATTACACTAAATCCACTACATCTAATTCATTCGTTCGCAACGACTCTTCCCCCACCGTTAGTGATTTGCAAAAAACCAATGTAGTATATAAATTCATATGTCCATTTAGAGAATATATCTCTAACAACCTCAATAATATCTACATTGGCCACACTACAAATTCGCTCTCACGGCGTCTGACGTTGCACTTAAATGAAAATTCAAATATATTCCGCCATTTAAAACAACACGGTTATCAACGCACACTTCTGAGAAAAACGCTTGTTGATAACACGTACATACTTAAACAAGAAAATAATAAACAGAAACTAAAAATCCTCGAAGCAATCTACATAAAACAATTTAAACCTGGTTTGATTACAATCAATTTTGATATTTCCAATAACGTACTAAAATGCCTGTAAATCAGATCAGGGACCACAACGCCACTATTTTGTCACTGTCTTCGGCCATCCGCCACGGTAGGGATGGACTTATATTTTCAATTCAATTCTCTTTATTGTTAATAGCTTAAATGTTCTATGTTTACTGTGTGTTAATATTTACTCTTTGATAATGGCTTATGTGAGCCGAAAGCTTAGACCCGATAAAAAAATCAACAATTACTGTGATTTTTGTTGTCTTTCAACGATATCACCATCAAGTATATCAGATGGTATGAACGGATCCTACACAAAATTAATAGACAGAACTTGTCTATATTATTCAATGAAACCTGCATATATATATATATATATATATATATATATATATATATATATATATATATATATATATATATATATATATATATATATATATATATTAAATACAAAAAAAGAAGCGTATATAGGTAAAGGATGTGCGTTGTGGTTCAGTGGATATCGGCTCGGAACGAGAGATCGGTGACCCGAGTTCGAATTCCAGTTGAATCACATTGTATTCACTTACGCGCAAATACCCTTGGGAAAGGTATTAATCCGTCTCTTCCTTCCAGTTATGGGTTAAAAAGCAGGACAGACTGTGTTCTATAGCTTTGGCTGGCAATCAGTCTACCGCAGAAAGCAATGGCAACCTACTGCGGGATAATCTTCTGCCCAGTCAGTCATGTCTCTTTCGAGACATGATCGGCCAAGCGTGTATCACGTATGGCACCTAACTGACTGATATAGGTAAAATCTCAAAAACCAGACCAGATCCTTTTTCCCAAATTTTTCTTTTTTGTTAAAGTTTCAGCAGAGATATATACATATATTGTCTCTAGTCTTTCCTCCTGTTTCCTCTCTCTCTCTCTCTCTCTCTCAAACCCTGTTATCTCGGCCACTGAATAGTTCTTCGTTAACTTCCCTCGTCGACCTCCTTTTACTTTCCCCCAACATTTCTTATTACTTTCTTATTCCTGTGACACGTTTAATTTTTTATTTTTGATTCCTTAATACAGACGTAATCTAAAAGTGTTCTTCTAATATCGAGTCATGAATCTCTGTCTCTGCACCTTTTTTATATCTAGACTAAAAATTTCAAATAAGTTTTTTTCTTTCTTCATCTTTCTTTTCTTTTCTTTTTTTTAAACTTCCTGTGTGTGGATATATCATGGTTTTCTTCCGGTATGTGAATTTTTGTACCATATTTGAATTAATAAATTTTTGTTTTTGATCGTTGCTGATAAAGTGAGAATTTTCTCGCCGAAATAGCTATTTAGTGAAATGTAAATTTCAGAATATATATATATATATATAAACAAAGATTTGTAGTACAAATATTTGTAATTTGTTGTTTCTGTGGGTACAAATTTCAATATTGTTTAAAGCAATTTGTTGTTTCTGTGGGTACAAATTTTGTACCCACACAAACAACAAATTGCTTTAAACAATATTGACGTCATTTTTACTAACCTAACCTGAGGAACCTTTCGGCCAACACTTTTCAAAGGTATTCGTTGGCTTAATTATATATAGTAAAACAGGACAAGGAAAAACAACGAAAGTTTAACTGACAAAAACGGGTGAAAGGTGGAGCTCGTCTAAAAATAGATTTTAATCAAATAATTAAAATGTAAGGGGATTGTAAATACACATCCCCATAATAGTGATAAAATAGAAAAATATAACACTCACAGCGCCTCCAGTAATTGTAAGGAGCGAATAAATAGCTCTTTTTTGCCTGCACAGGCTCGGCTGATGAATTTTAAGGCAAACAGCTTCCAAAACTCGAAAATGTTATGCTTAACGAGCACTGTGCAGGACAGAAAACCATGTGTCCGCGTACACAGAAGCACACTCCTGATTGTCGAGCAAATGCTGACCTAACACATATATAAAATATGTGTTATAAGGAGGTGATGTGTTATCCCCCGTGGGGATTTTCACATCGAAATTGTCATTCAACATCATTGAATTAATCCTTTTTTAATTTATATTTGCTCTGTAATATTTTATTACATGGAGCTCTCTTCCTGTATCATTTTTTAATATTAAAATAAAATTTTTAATATTAATTAGGATCGGGTTTTTGGAATTTACCTTCCTGCTTTTTTCACTTGGATTAAAGTATCTGATTTAAAATATATATATATATATATATATATATATATATATATATTCCATTGGTAAATGACTTATTACGCGACCTAGGTTTCTACCATGAGTGCTGTCTTCAGGCGATTTGCAATAAATCTTTTACAAATGGAAAATATTCAAAGGTTCTACAATATAATTGTATTGAACACTTTTTATTACATATGTGCACTGGTCTAATCTTATTAAGACCAGAAACTAAGTAATTAAACAATCAATCAATCAATCAATATATATATATATATATATATATATATATATATATATATATAAAGAAAGAAAGTCAAGAATGTATGTTGCCGCAAAAAGTATGACAGAAAAGAGTCATGATCTACCCCGTCTGCTTTTAAGAACGCCGATCACGACACCGTCAGCAGTTGCAGGCGAACAGGCAAGCTGTCAACATCACCACCTGTGACTTCGGTCAACCACCCTGATACACATATAAACTCCAGACCCTACCGACTCCACCCATCCACTGTCGCTTCCTTCGCCCACAAAGAGACATTCAGCCCTGATCCTCTCTGTCAACAATACAAAGAGCTCTTGCCCTCTTAACTTCGTACATTATTTCGTCTGTTCTCTCGTGCAGTCATACGCGTCTATCAAAAAGCTAAGCATTTCTCTATATGAAATTATAAGCACTGTTATATGTCTTAACCACTTCAGTCTATTCATAAGGCTGATTCCATGGATTAGCCTGAAGAAGTTTCTTTTCGGAACGAAACGTGTTAATAAGGAATGTTTTTTTTTCCATTTGTCATATATTTTCCAAAAGAAAAGATCTAAGAATGAATATTCTGACGTATTTGGATTAGTCAATATTTACATTAAATGTTTGGATGAAAATGCAAATATTTGTGTGCGTCAGTATTGTTTATGAGTCGTGATTCTCGACCATGTATAATATCTTGTATGTGACGCATACGTTAAGACCGTTTTCCCACTGTGGTTTGTAAAATACACTCAAACATTCAAATAAAAAACATTAAACAAAATGAAATGTTACCTTGGGTACCAAAGATCGTCAATTGTTATGGCAATGAACAAAGTCTTGTCTGCGTCACACACGCATACATACTGAGACGCTCTCTCTCTCTCTCTCTCTCTCTATCTATCTATCTATCTATCTCACACACACACACATACACACACGTCATTCTTCTACTCTTTTACTCTCTGTCTTTATCATATTTTTCTTTTTTACTTTTCACTTTCTTTTGTTTAATAAATCGATCTCATTTTTCTTCTTTTTTCATCTCTCTCTCTCTCTCTCTCTCTCTCTCTCTCTCTCTCTCTCACTCTCATCCTGGTTTCGTTAGATTTTTCCTTTCTTTCGTTTACTTTCTGTCTTTTATAGGCATGTCTATATTCCGTCCTTTCTTTATCTTACCCTTTGCTTCTCTCTCTCTCTCTCTCTCTCTCTCTCTCTCTCTCTCTATCTATCTATCTATCTATGTTTTTGCTTGCTTGCTTTCTTTTTTCTTTCACTTTGCTTTTCTCTCTTTTTCTTACTCTCTTTTCGTTTTCTTTCTTTCACTCTCCACTTTCATCACTTTCTCCCACCCTTTTCCTTTCTTTCTTTCTTTCTTTCTTTCTTTCTTTCTTTCTTTCTTTCTTTCTTTCCAACAGTATGTTTCTTTTTTTTTTTCACTCTCCGCTTTTCTCTTCCCCCCCACACTAATTCTTTCTTTCTTTCTTTCTTTCTTTCTTTCTTTCTTTCTTTCCAACAGTATGTTTCTTTTTTTTCACTCTCCGCTTTTCTCTCTTCCCCCCCACACTAATTCTTTCTTTCTTTCTTTCTTTCTTTCTTTCTTTCTTTCTTTCTTTCCAACAGTATGTTTCTTTTTTGCTTTCACTCTCCGCCTTTTCTCTCTTTTCCCCCACACTAATTCTTTCTTTCTTTCTTTCTTTCTTTCTTTCTTTCTTTCTTTCTTTCTTTCTTTAACTCACTCTATACTTTTCATTCTTTTCCCAACTTTGTTTTCTTTCTTTCTTTCTTTCTTTCTTTCTTTCTTTCTCACTCTCCGCTTTTCTCTCGTTCTTCCACCCTTCTTTCTTTCTCTCTTTCTTTCTGTCTTTCTTTCTTTCTTTCTTTCTTTCTTTCCAACAGTATGTTTCTTTTTTTTTTCACTCTCCGCTTTTTCTCTCTTCCCCCCCACACTAATTCTTTCTTTCTTTCTTTCTTTCTTTCTTTCTTTCTTTCTTTCTTTAACTCACTCTATACTTTTCATTCTTTTCCCAACTCTGTTTTCTTTCTTTCTTTCTTTCTTTCTTTCTTTCTTTCTTTCTTTCTTTCTTTCTTTCCAACAGTATGTTTCTTTTTTGCTTTCATCTCCGCTTTTCTCTCTTTTCCCCCCACACTAATTCTTTCTTTCTTTCTTTCTTTCTTTCTTTCTTTCTTTAACTCACTCTATACTTTTCATTCTTTTCCCAACTTTGTTTTATTTCTTTCTGTCTTTCTGTCTTTCTTTCATTTTTCATTTTTGTTCATTGTTTTCTCTTTTTCGATCTTTCTTCCTTTTGATTACTCCCCGGAATTATTTTCTTTTCTTTCTTTCCCTTCGTTTCTTTCTCTCTCCCCACTCTCTCTCTCTTTCTCACTCTCTCTCTCTCTCTCTCTCTCTCTCTGTGTGTGTTCGTATCTTTCTTTCTTTCTTTCTTTCTTTCTTTCTTGCAAAGAGTTTAGCTCTTAGCCGTAGCCTTGAAACCATGACCCCCTTCTTGTCCTCAAGAACACTTAAATATACAATTTCCTCAGGAATCAAACGACTGAAAGTGGAGTAGAATCGGCTGTGGATACACCCTGTCGCAAAAGCGTGGGCACCTCGCCGTAAAATAATCGTGTATGAGTATGTGCCGTGTCCTTTCAGAAGGTAGGCGATTATGGTCCTCCACATCTCCCTGTCCCTGGCGTCTCTTAGCACACCTTCTCCTGTCACCCCGCCCAAACCCCGCTCCACAAACGACTTACTCAAGCTCATCATGTATGGTATACACTGCTTTCCCCTGTCTCTCTCGCTCTCTATCTGACCTGTGAGTATCAGATTCTCCAAGCCCTCCTTTCTCATTACCCGTCCCAGCAACTTTAACTACCTTTTCCTGATGCTAAATATTAGTTTTCTTTTCGTTTACCTCCTCTCCGGATGTGCGTTGTGGTGCAGTGGATATCGACTCGGAACGAAAAATCGAGAAGCCGAGTTCGAATTCCAGTTGGTATTCCTTGCATTCACTTACGTGCAAATACCCTTGGGAAAGGTATTAATCCGTCTCTTCTCTCCATTTATGTGTTAAATAACAGGACAGATTGGGTTCTATAGCCTTGGCTGGCAACCAGTCTACCGCAGAATGTAATGGCAACCTACTGCGGGATAATCTTCTGCCCAGTCAGTCATGTCTCTTTCATGTATCACGTATGGCACTTAACTGACTGTCCTCCTCTCTAAAACCTCATCGTTGCTCATATGGTCGGTCCATGGTATCCTCAACATCCTTCTGTAGAACCACATTTCAGTTGCTTAACTTTGTTAAATATTACTAGTAAGTTCTATTCTCAATGAGCACCATATATCTCTGGCCTTTTACCATAAGTAAGTACAGTAGACTATATAAGATACTTGATGGGTTTGAGCAAGTGAATGTCAGAGCATGGTTTGGGAGGAGTAACAAGAGAAAAGATGATGATGTGGAGGGCCATGAACGCCTTCATGCTGAAAGGACACAGCACAGAAATGAAGAAGAAGACAACATAAACTGTTAATCGAGCGGAGACATAAATAGCGAAAACGCAAAGGTGATTTTTTTTATCAAGCTTCATATTGGGAAAGTCCTGGGTATGACGATAAACTACATCCGGCAGCAAAGCCTCTGATCGAGAAACTGACAGGTTTGAGGAGCGTGGAACCATTTCTTAACCGCTGCTGTTCCCAGGTCTACCCTAACCCGAGTGGAAGCTCCTGTTAGGATCCCAGGTATGGGAAAACAGTGAACCCTTAAAAAAGAAAAACCCTAAGGAGTATAAAAATCCATTTTTTTGGTAAAAATGCAAGCAATACATTTTTTTAATTATCAACAAAACGTATTTATAGTAAAATCACCAACAATATATATTTAGGGTAGAATTGACAACAATACATTTCATAGTAAAAATAAACTAACAATACATTTTTTAGGCGAATGACCAACAATACATTTCATAGCAAAATACCAACAATACATTTTATAGTAGGATTACAAACAATATATTTCATAACAAAATAACCAACAATACATTTTATAGTAGAATTACCAACAATACATTTTATAGCAGAATGACTAACAATACATTTCAGAGCAAAATACCAACAATACATTTTATAGTAGGATTACAAACAATACATTTCATAACAAAATAACCAACAATACATTTTATAGTAGAATTACCAACAATACATTTTATAGCAGAATGACTAACAATACATTTCAGAGCAAAATAGACAACATTATATTTCAGAGCAAAAGAACCAAAAATACATTGTATAGTAGAATTACTATACAATGCATGTTATCTGTACTTGAAGCCATGGCCGTATCTGACTACCGGGCACACCGGGCACGGGTCCAGGACGATCCGTGCAATCATAATGAAAACCGGGCAAGGAAAAATATCTTCGTCAGAAATCAAACTAAACAATTCACGAAGAAAGAAAGAAAGAAAGAAAGAAAGAAAGAAAGAAAAACTAAGAAGACATCCGAATGAACACAGTAAAAATCTGTTTGTTTATCTATTAATTTGGGTGAAAAGACTGGTTATACTCAGAAAGTTCGAACCCAATTTCCTGCTTTCTTTCTGTGCCTAATTTCTATTGGAATAGCCGAAAAAATCCGCAATAATCATAGTTTCTGGAAACGGATGACACTGATGACGTCATCACATTGTCAACTAATAAATCCGGGCAATTTTCTCTGTGCCCGGTGTTTTTTAGCATCAGCTACGGCCCTGATTGAAGCTATAAAATTGTGTTTAAAATATTTAGATTCCGGCATTAAATAACCTGTGGGGACAAAAAATAAAAGGACCGGAAAGGGGTAATCTGCCCTTGGGCAGTGTAGGATTGGGAGTGAGCCTTTGGACAAGGAGGTGAACGGTAGCGTTGAAAATTTCCAACATAAGTTGAGCTACAAGAACACTAATTCCACCACCTTTTGGTGAGTCTTATAAACTCTAAATATTTCCGATTGATGTAAATGTTTTTGTCTTATATTCGGTGACTATTTGGCCTGTAATAAATGTGTAAATGTACCTTGGGTTTAGTTTCCTTTCATGTTGTTTTAGTTTTAATAACTTACTTTAGAACTAACAAACCCATAGGGGCGTGTATTCTGCTAAACTAAAGCAACCAACCAACGTGAAAGAACTCAGTCATGACATTAATCCATATAATATCAAAAGAATTCAAACCGTAGTCTAAAATGTAATTAAAAAACTACAGCATGAAACACACATAATACCTGACCCAGTTGGTAGCAACTGTTAAGGTTCCAGCAATGCACAAGTAGTGATCCAAACAAAACACTTTGAAATCATGAAAATACATTTATATAGTAAATCACCGACATTACATATTTATAGTAGAATTACCAACAATATATTTTACAGCAACAATAAGGTCTATCTGTAGTTGAAGGCAAAAATTGTTTCCAAAATATATTTATAGGTAACCAATAAATTGAGTACAACATATTTTGATTTCGCCATTAAATAGCTCATTGAGGTGTTGATATACCGCTAAACAAAATCGACCAACAATTTAACCAGGGTGGGGCTATGTAATAAAACCGACACAAATTTCATTGTGTCATTAAACGAAGACCGCTTTTTTTCTCCTAACGAAAGTTTCTTTCTTTTACTTCAGATGTGAAACAATTTATATTTGTCGCAGTGGTTAATTTACTTAACGATCTATTTTTTTCTGTCTATCTGTTCAATATGTATGTATTTATCTGTCTCGGTCTGTTCATAGCAGTCTATCTATCTCATTATATCTATCTATCTATCTATCTATCTATCTATCTATCTATCTATCTATCTATCTCGGTCTATTCATAGCAGTCTATCTATCTATCTATCTATCTATCTATCTATCTATCTATCTATCTATCTATCTATCTATTCTCTTATTCTCTTTATTATCTATCTATCTATCTATCTATCTATCTATCTTATCTTCTCTTTATTATCTATCTATCTATCTATCTATCTATCTATCTATCTCATTCTGTTCCTATCTATCTATCTATCTATCTATCTATCTATCTATAATTCTGTTCTATCTATCTATCTATCTATCTATCTATCTATCTATCTATCATTCTGTTCATATCTATCTATCTATCTATCTATCTATCTATCATTCTGTTCATATCTATCTATCTATCTATCTATCTATCTATCTATCTATCTATTTGATATGTATGTATTTATCTATCTCGGTCTATTCATAGCAGTCTATCTATCTAATTCTCTCTATCTATCTATCTATCTATCTATCTATCTATCTATCTATCTATCTTATTCTTTTTGTTATCTATCTATCTATCTATCTATCTATCTATCTTATTCTTTTTGTTATCTATCTATCTATCTATCTATTCGATATGTATGTATTTATCTATCTCGGTCTGTTCATAGCAGTCTATCTCATTCTTTTTATCTATCTATCTATCTATCTATCTATCTATCTATCTATCTATCTATCTATCTATCTAATTCTCTTTATTATCTGTCTATCTATCTATCTATCTATCTATTCGATATCTATCTATCTATCTATCTATCTATCTATCTATCTAATTGTTATATATATATATATATATATGTACACACATACACACACACACACACATACATACATATATATATATTAAAATTTGTGTATTTAGGCAGCACATTTTCTTTTAGACGTGTCAGTCTAATATATATATATATGAACAGAAGATAGATAGCTATGAATAGGCTGCTATATCTTGCAGTTTCAGTACTCGATACGTGATAAACCGTTACTCCAAACAGTTAGCGGCTTAGCACTTAAATACAACTCAGTTTATTTGCATAGGATACCACACCCTTCCTTCACCGGAGTTGTTGTATTCCCTTGGTTTTCCTTTCTCTACGACTAGCATCACTTGATTTATATAGTTCTTGCTTTTGCTTCTCTCTTCCACTTTTTAATGGCCACCTTGGTCGTTCTTCATCCTCTTCTTCGTCAGTTTTTTCTTCTCCTCTTACGTCCATTTTTTGTTTATCCTCATCATTGTAACTTTCCCTCTCTTTATTGCCATTGCGTTTCTGTTCTCTGCTCTGCTTCTTCGTTGTAGTTATCTTCCTCCTCCCGACTTTGGTATTCCATCTCCACATCGTCCGACATGATCCGCATGAGCCAAAACATACTGCCCCTTCTTCCCGGCCAAAGCCGTGTTATTGCTTCTCTGAAAAAGGAAGTTAGCGTCTTCGGGATTTGCACTTTTGATTTTCTCGTACCATACTCTCTCTTTTGTGGCGAAAGACATGGCAATGGGGGCTCTAATCTGTCTACCCATTAGGGCCGATGGGCTCAACTTCCTCCCCGCGTGTGGTATCGACCTATAACTGAAGAGCATTTTTACTAGAAGCGCCTCAGTGCTTTCTGGGACGGACGAGAATGCCTTCGATGGTCATTTTAACTTTTTGTACCATTTGCTTCATGATTTCGGTGGATTGAGGCTGGTACGAGAAATTGGGGAGCAGAGTTCGAATTCCAGTTGAATTTCTTGCATTCACTTACGTGCAAATACCCTTGGGAAAGGTATTAATCCGTCTCTTCTCTCCATTTATGTGTTAAATAACAGGACAGATTGGGTTCTATAGCCTTGGCTGGCAACCAGTCTACCGCAGAATGTAATGGCAACCTACTGCGGGATAATCTTCTGCCCAGTCAGTCATGTCTCTTTCGAGACATGGTCGCCCAAAGCGTGTATCGCGTATGGCACCTGACTGACTGAATATAATAGTTGAAAACATGATTAAGTCTTTACTAGACATAAAGTGGGGGATCAGTTTATTACTTTAAAACAATATAAAAGTGATCCCCCACTTATTGCTACTTAATAATATAATACATCTCTTCCCCCTTTAGCTATGAGTCAAATAATAGGACAGATTAGGTTTTATAGACTTCGTCGTCAAACAGTCTACTGCAGAAAGCAATGGCAACCTACTGCGGGATAATCTTCTGCCCAGTCAGTCATGTATCTTTTGAGACATGATCGCCTAGGCGTGTGTCACGTATGGCACTTAACTGACTGACTGAGTTTTGTAAGACACACAGATTATCCGCCTCAACCATGTACACAAATTTTCGTCCCAAAATTCAAAAGTATTATCTAACCTTAACCTTTAACCCTCTAGGGCCATTCGTATCATATTTGATACAGTATTTCCCTATAAGGAAACATTTGGTATTTCCCTATAAGGAAACATTTGGTATTCATTGACTGAGCAGTCAGTACTGCTTTCATTTGAAATTTATAAAATATTTCTCTTAAAAAATTTTTCAGGAAAATATTTCTTTCAAGGCTTGTTTTCATACTGTATCAAATATGATACGAATGGCCCTAGAGGGTTAATAATATAATATGATTAAGGCTTCTACTTGTCATAAAGTGGGGGATCAGTTCTATATTGTTATGAAGTAATAAACAGATCCCCCACTAATATGATACGAATGGCCCTAGAGGGTTAATAATATAATATGATTAAGGCTTCTACTTGTCATAAAGTGGGGGATCAGTTCTATATTGTTATGAAGTAATAAACAGATCCCCCACTAATATGATACGAATGGCCCTAGAGGGTTAAGGGACTCAATTCTTTGCAAATACATATCTCAAAACTTGTTTGACTGTGGACGTTTCTCCGGTCTTTAACCTTGATTACTTCTAACCAACCACAGTACGCATTCACTATCATGAGAAATGGTTCTATGCTACTGTCGTGTGCATGGTTCATATATATTCTAAGTCATGGTTGTGCCTCTTTAGGCCATGAATGAAGCTCTTTTCGCCTGAACCTTCTAATTTCATTGCATTTTAGACGTTCTTTAATAAATTCTTCGTTACCCTTTGCATAAAGTGGCCACCATGCTTTTAATTTTAATCTTCTACGTGTTACCGTGAAACCGCAATGTACGTCATGTACTCCTCTCAATATGTCTATCTTTAACGTCTACGGAGCTACTATCACTTCTCCATTGCATATAATTCCAATTTCAATTGACTTATGCCGTATCTCCTTAAATAGCCGCTCGACAATTGAACAATTGTTCCACTTATTCTTTACTAGCAGTATAGCCCGGCGTTGCTCGGGTGTAATAAAAGCTTTAAAACTAGTCCATCGTCCTGGAGCTCAGACTCTTTGGACGTTGGCATGAAAGACTAAAAAAGCAATAGTTGTTTCCAGTTAAAGCGAAACCGTAAAATAAAAGAAAAATAAATGGATGTAAGTCAAATTTTGATTTCCTGCTATCGATATCAAATAAGTTTTTTCGTCGTAAACTGAATTTTGAAGGCTAAATAAGTCCTCTGAGTAAATGGTATCGTGGCTGAGACTAGGAACTACAATTATACCTACTTAGAGCCAAACCCGAAGCAAAAACTAAAAGGACTGAAAAAAATACAGACATACAGGCAGATAAACAGACACACACACAAACATCTTGCCTTATATATATATATATATAATCGATTTTCTGGACTATTGTAAGAACTGCAGCCTTGAAACTTCTGAATATCGTTTCTTATGTCTTTGTCTATGAGTGTATGAAATTTGATTAAAATCGGACCACTTCTTCTATAACCCGATTTTTTTTCGATTATCGATTTTCGATATTTATCGGGGGTACCTCGACACAAACCCTTGCTAAGAACACTTGCAGACGCTTATAGTACAACTGTGTAAATTTTCAAGAAAATCAGTTCAGCCGTTTCGGATTCTATAGGTAACGGACACACATTCACACACACACACACACACACACAAAGACAAAGTTCCATTTATAAATAAGTTTAGATTCGTTCGCTTATTTTACTCAATACGAGATCTTGCTCGGTCTCATTTTATAACCGTCTCTACCCATTGAATTATTTTGTCTTCCTCAGTTCTATGTTCATTGTCTGTTCCTTTTACAAACGGTAATCTCGATAAAGCGTCTACATGAGGGATAGTATTTCCCTTAACATATACAATGTCTAAATCAAATGCCATGATTTTAATGGCCCAGCGTAAAATTATCGACGACATAATCTTCGACAATTCTTTCATTAAGTTAAAAATAAACTCCAACGGTTTATGGTCTGACTTTAGTCCAAATTTCTTACCGAGTAAAAAAATTCGTGTTGTATTCATACACCAAACAATTGCTGGGGCCTCTTTTTCAATGTTTGATTAATTTATCTCTGCCGTTGTCAGTCTCCTAGATAAGTGGATTATCGGATGATCTTCCTGCAATAGAATGGCAGCAATCCCTTTCTCGTGATTAACGTTATCTCTTTCGTAGGATCAAATTAGTTATTGGTTTCTTTTTCATCAATGCTTTCAGTATCTTGAAAGTGTTATTTTGTCTTTGTGCGAATTCAAATACTGTTACGCAACTCTGACAATGATTCAGTTAGTTCTTTATATTTCAGGATGTATCTCCTGTAAAAATTTATCAACCCTAAAAAAGATTCCAATTCCTTTTTTATTGGTTGGAGTCTCTACCTCCGTAATCTTTGTTGTCAGCCTTTCGTCAGGTGCTAAACCGGTCTTTGATATTTCGTAGCCCAAATATACCAGGATCTTGCAATCAAAGTTACATTTGTCTCTATTAATGGAATATTTATTATTGTAATATTACAAAAAATGTGGCACAAGTGGATGGGTTAAGATCGCTCTTCACTTTCTATCCTATACCTAGTGTAAAGATCTTATGGAAAAACCAGCCAGTACTCAACGAGAATAGAAGTTGGGTCTGACTGACCAAAAACACCCTGGGGCAAATTGGTAGGTGGTTTAAATAATAACCTGGCAGATTCCATTCTGTTACAGGCAAGTCTATTCTGTAGGTAGTGATTGGCTGATAATTTCATATGGAGCACAATATCCACCATTTATCTTTGGGCCACATAGGGACATGTATTCAGTTACAACCCTGTTTATTTTTGTCTGCCAACTGGACGCTAGTTGGAAACATCAGGAAGGTGAGTTTCACAATCTTGAATGTTCACCTTCCCACAGGGAGACAAAAGAAGACCACCATGTTGAAAGGTAAGTTATTTGACTTCTACACCTAGCTAATCAGATTCATGACCCAATCAGTCATTACACTTTATTCATTCACTACAAGAACTCATCCATCACCTCCCAATTCTCCATATACCATAGTACCACATATTTACAGGGGGATCTAAAAAAAGGGGGTTAACAAAATCCAAGAGATAAAAATTGTCTTCTGTATATGATATTTTCTAAAATATATTTAAAAATATAACGATATGAAAATGAAAAGGGGGGGATGAATAGCCAAAAACAAAGTAAAATATAACAAATTATTCAAAGTAAAAATAAACAAGTGTTAGTAAGGGTCGTTGACTCGGCTAAGAGTTCAGCAAGAAATAATACAAGAACAGCCAAAATAGGAAATAGCGATATATATATTAAACACAGCAAAATACAATACTTGGAACTCTGTTAGTAGAACGATAATTACGGGTTAGCTAATAATTACGAGTTAACTAATAAATACGGGTTAGCTAATAAATACGGGTTAGCTAATAATTACGGGTTAGCTAATAATTACGGGTTAGCTACGAGTTAGCTAATAATTACGGGTTAGCTAATAATTACGGGTTAGCTAATAAATACGGGTTAGCTAATAAATACGGGTTAGCTAATAAATCAACCCTCGAACTGGGACTCACAATGGTCGTTACGGTAGCAGTATTGGCTATCTACTGGCTACTCACTCTATCTCTCTGCCTATCTCTGACATCACCACTTGTGAGGAGGAGTATATGTCGTGGTTGGAAGAGTTCAATCCGTTGTATGGGTGATGACAACGTGACAGTAAGATCCGTCTACCCCACAAAAATTCCGAGTGGCTGCTTTATCTCGCCTAACGGCGAAATTGAGTAACACACACGCTAACGGAGAGGGAAGGAATAAAATAAATTATGGAATGGGAAAATCAAAGACTGACCCAGTCAAGATTAAAAGTGGGGGTCAAAAACAAACTGGGGAGGTTGGGAATCCCGACTCGGATCATAACAAGAGAAAGTCGGGAACAGGATGGAACAACATTTATTCACATTAATTAGGTACACAAAAGAAGGCTAACTTAACCATGGGAGGGTTTATTAAAGATCCCAAGGTAAATAGCAGGGACACACACACACACACACACACACACACACATATATATATATATATATATATATATATTTATATATCAAGAACTATTTTATCTTTTATTACTTTCTGCGGTAGACTGGTTGCCAGCCAAGCCTATAGAATGCAATCTGTCCTGTTATTTGACCCATAGCTAAAGGGGGAAGTGATGTATTATATTATTAAGTATTAATTAGTAGGGGATCGGTTTATTAATTCATAACAATATAAAACTGATCCCCCACTTTATGCCCAGTAGCAGACTTAATCATGTTTTCAATTATTATATTTAGTCAGTCAGTTAAGTGCCATAAGTGATACACGCTTTGGGCGATCATGTCTCTCTCGAGACATGACTGACTGGGCAGAAGATTATCCCGCAGTAGGTTGTCATTACTTTCTGCGGCAGACTGGTTGCCAGCTAAGGCTATAGAACCCAATCTGTTCTATTATTTAACCCATAACTTGAGGGAGGAGACGGATTAATACCTTTCTTAAGGGTATTTGTGAGTAAGTGAATGCAATGAATTCAGCTGAAATTCGAACTCGGCTTCCCAATTTTTCGTTCCGAGTAGATATCCACTGCACCACAACGCACATCCGATAAAGATAAGAATGGACAAAAATCTTGGAACCAGTGAGTGTGCGCATATCTTCAGATGTGTAGACATCTACTTAGTTCATCTTCAGCATTAAATTTCAAATTTTAAATTAACTGAGAGTAAAAGTTAAAAAAAATGTTCTAATATGGCAGCACTGTTGACCATCAAAGACGTAGTTTCTTGCAACTAGCCATTGCAGATGAAATTGGCCGTTGTAGAACTGTCATTGCTAACTTATTTAAAAATCCGGATGCGTCTGCTTCTAAAAATCAAACGGTCACCCCAATAAAATCTCACCGCTGACACTACAATATACTCCCGCTTGACACTACAATATACTCCCGCTTGACACTACAATATACTCCCGCTCCAGTAAGAAACCTGTCGTGGCGGACAGAAATAATCTCGCTGCCGACCTTGAGCGGGATCTACACTCTGTGGTGAACTGGGGCAAGAAGTGGCTTGTCAACTTCAATTCATCTAAGACCAAGCTGTTGTCTGTCAACCATTACAGGCAACCTCTTCTGCCTCCCATAAGCATGGACCAAGTGATTCTCCCTGAGAGTAATACACTACGCCTCCTCGGACTTACCCTGTCCTCAGACCTCAAATGGAACCACTATATTGAATCCATAGCAAAATCTACTGCTAAGAAGATTGGGTCACTATGTCGATCCAGGATGTTTTTTCCACCTGAATCCATCCTGCATATATACAAGTCAACCATCCGTCCGTGCATGGAGTACTGCTGCCATTTATGGTCAGGTGCCCCTGCCGTTCTCCTCAGTGTTCTTGACAAGCTCCAAAGGAGAGTCTGTAATGTGATAGGTACTGATCTGGCGACTCGACTGCAGCCACTTTCCCATCGTCGAAATGTGGCCTCCCTTTGTCTGTTCTATAAATACTTTCATGGCTTCTGCTCAGACGAGCTTAAGTCACTGATGCCTCCTCAACAGATGTTTACCCGTGCAACCAGACTGGCAACTGAGTCCCATTCACAGTCAGGTTAGCCAAATGCAGACGACAATTCTACTCCTGCAGCTTCCTCTCTCGCACTTCCCGCCTGTGGAACTCACTCCCGTATTCTTGCTTTCCTGACGGCTACAACCTCCAGAAATTTAAATGCAAAGTTAATACTCATCTACTAACCACTGGCCTCTAGCTCTCTCCCCTCCCCTGTATAACCTTCCCTTTCTCTCCACCTATGTATCTGTCATCGCACCTGCTTTCTCAGCTTTCTATTGTTCCTTTCTAACTAGCTTGTACTCCTCACTCTTTTCTAATTAATCTTTATACATTTATGTAACCCCTGCACATCAGTGGCGTTTCCGCCTTGCTCGGGGTGAAATGATTAAAAAAAAATCTCGAAACAGACGTATTAAGCGAGCAGTTAAGAGAGATTCAAGTCTAACATCAAATCAGATAAAAGCAAATACAGATGCTGAATGTGAATCTATAGGGGCTGGTTCACGTTTCTTCGATTTGGCCTTGTGTCAGACTTAACCGAACTCCCTACAGCTTACAAGTGTTATCCAGAATTATCATTAGCAGAATTATCAGAAGGTTTTCATCAGAAGGTTATTTTATATCAGAACGTTGGTTGTCGGCAGGTTCAAATATATGGAATTGTGTGGAATAATGTAAGAATATAATACGCATTTTGCATTCTAAAATAGAAATTTATTAAAAGGAAAAAATAACGCAAGTTGTATGAGTTAATGTGCAATTAGAAAAAATATTAAGAAGTTAAGCGTAGAGTTCGTGTTCAATGATAAAGTTGAGGGTATCAAGAAATGTAGAAACTGTTCGTCTTATTAATTGTTGAAAGATATAAGGAGAAAGAGAACAAGGTGCGACTTGACCTTATTTCCGGATCGATTTGAAGTTGAAGTTACATTTTAGTTGTTTTGTCTCGCTACTCCCATCTGACTCTGTTGACCGGTCACAGAATATTCTTAAGTAATTCAATCTGGTCATGTGACCGGATCCAGCGAGCTTTTTCGCTTTTAGATGTGAAATAACGTCATTATGAATTTTCTGTTTTTAATCCAATCAGGATTCAGAATTTGGCTTTTCACACTGACTTGTGAAAAAGAAAACCTTTTAGCCGTTTCAATCCTTTTTTTTTTTTTTTGCGGCTGTGTAATTTTACTTTGAGTTTTTCCCAAAATGTTTTTAGTTCTTAATTTTTTATCCCTACGAATGCAGCTCTCGAACAATTCGACGGGATTTAAATAAGTCAGTCACTTAGTTTAAGTGCCATACGTAATACACGCTTGGGCGATCATGTCTCAAAAGAGACATGACTGACTGGGCAGAAGATTATCCCGCAGTAGGTTGCCATTGCTTTCTGTGGTAGATTGGTTGCCAACCAAGGCTATAGAACCCAATCTGTCCTATTATTTGACTCATAACAAGACGGGGGAAGTTATGTACTATATTATTATGTAGTAATTAGTGGGGGATCAGTTTATTACTTCAAAACAATAGGAAATCGATCCCCCACTTTATACCCAATAGAAGCCTTAATCATGTTTTCAACTATTATATTCAGTCAGTCAGTTAAGTGCCATACGTGATACACGCTTGGGCGATCATGTCTCGAAAGAGAGATGACTGACTGGGCAGAAGATTATCCCGCAGTAGGTTGCCATTGCTTTCTTCGGTAGATTGGTTGCCAACCAAGGCTATAGAACCCAATCTGTCCTGCTATTTAACCCATAACTGGAGGGAAGAGACGGATTAATACTTTTCTCAAGGGTATTTGCGCGTAAGTGAAAGCAATGAATTCAGCTGGAATTCGAACTCGGCTCCCCGGTTTCTCGTTCCGAGCCGATATCCACTGCGCCACAACCCACATCCTCATTTAAATAAGAAGGGGTTTTAAAAACGTAAAACGGATGCAGAATAATTGCTCGTTTTCTTCCTTGCCATAAAACCTTCTGTTTACAATTTTCTTCCAATTATCAAACTTTGGATGTGGATAAATAAAAGAAAGTGTTGTTTCCAGACGAGAAAGAATTCAACCTTGATGACCCAGACAAATTTTAGCGTTACTGACATGCAAAAGATGTCAAAGATGTAAAGATGTAAAAGATGTCTCAAAAGAAATTTTCTCAACACGAAACAGCGGAGGTGAATCAATTATGGTCTGGGGTTCATTCTCGTACAAAAGATCTCTTGATTTCGTCTTCATGTGCCGTGTTCCTTCAGGACGTAGGCGATCATGGACTTCCACGTGGCTCTGTCTCTTGTCGCTCTCAATAATTTTTCTCTTGGTATCTCTTCTAAGCCCCTCTCCGTCAACCGTTTTCTCAGACCTAACAAGTACGTATCGCACTGCTTTCCCTTGTCTCCTCTTCCATTTATCCGACTTGTGAGTATCAAGTTCTCCAGGCCTTTCTTCCTCATTACGTGTCCCGGGAACCTCATTTGTCTCTTCCTGATATTTATTATCAGTTTTCTTCTCGTTTGCATCCTTTCCAACACCTCATCGTTGGACACGTACTCTGTCCATAGTATCCTCAGCATCCTTCTGTAAAACCATATTTCTGCTGCCTCAAGCCTCTCCTTCATCTTTGATGAGATCCTCCAGCATTCACTTCCATACAGAAGGACAGATATCACATAGCAATCCAGATCTCTTTGCTTTGTTTTAATGAGATTTTCCTGTCTCTTAATACTCTGCTTAGCTTCTGAAATGCCTCTTTGGCCATACCATTGCGTCTTTAGATCTCCATGTCGCACTTCCCATCCTTTGTCAAAACACTTCCCAGGTATTTGAAGTTTTTTACTTGTTTTATTTTAGATTCTCCAACTGGCAGTTAGCATATTGGTTCCCTCTTTTTGCTGATGACCATGCATTCAGTTTTCTTGGGGTTTATGCTCAGTCCTTTCTTTTCACTTTCTTTTGCTACCTTCTGTAGAAGGTCCTGCATTTTCCTTTCAGTGTCTGCTATCAGCACCGTGTCATCCGCGTATCTGATATTGTTGATATTGTGGTCGCCAATGGCGAATCCTGGCAAGGCTTTTATTTCTCTCACAATTGCTTCGCTATACAGGATGAAACGTTCCGGTGAGAAAACACATCCTTGTCTTGCGCCCCTTTCTATTTTTGCATACCTGCTGAGTCCACTTCCTATCCATACACAAGCGGTCTGCTGCCAGTATAGATTCTTGATTATCCTAACGTCTTTTCCGAGGTTGTCGAGCATCTCTATCAAGTCCTTGTGTTGTACTTTGTCGAACGCCTTCGCGTAGTCTATAAAGCACAGATAAAGGTACTTCTGAATTTGTATTATTCGTTCAGATTCCTCGTTCTGGTATCTTTAATGAACCCACATAGTTCTTGTCCTATCTTCAGAGCGATTCTGCTGTGCGCTCTGTTCGTCAGAATCCGGATGATATGTTTTAAAATCTGATTTACTGTTACAAATTGTTTTGTTATTCACATGTGGGTAACGATCTGGTCGAAGGGTAATTTTTAAGCCACAAGAGTTTGACTAAAAGAAACCGTATCCTGTCAATAAACATGGTGGTTGGTCTGGTCTAGCTACCTCTACTGATTTTCGATAACTAATTTTTAAATTGAATTTTTAAAAATAAAAAGTTTTCTTGAAACATTTATTTTAGTTCTAATTCAAAGCTAAATGATTGAATTTACTATTTCCAGTAAGCAAATTACTCTGGTGTATTTCAAACAGAAATTATATTAATTGGAACCTACAATTTTGAGATATTTTTTTTAATTTTGCAATTTTCCGGCCATTTTTTAGCGATCGACACATTTGTAAACAAAAGTTAATTCTCGGTTTTAAAAATCTTTCAAAATTAAACTATACATCTGTGACACATTATTTTTAAATAATTAACAAATTTAATGTTAAATTCATCTAGTTTATATTAGTAGTACTTATTTATAGCATGAAATTTAGAATAAAACTATTTCTTAAACACATTTTCCCCGTATTTAATATGTGATGATAGCTAAACAAATGCGAAATAAGATATGGCAACTGGAATTTACAAAATTGTCCATTTTTTTCCTGTAAGGGGAAGAAACCGTGAAACACATGACTTATGCAAAAAAAAAAAAAATTCAAATACACACACAAAAAAAATTGAATTATATTAAAAATACAATAGCTCGATTATTTGAGTTAAACTTTTCTATTTTCGATTAGTAAATATAATCTTCACTTAATAACCTTACGTCTACAAGTCTTTGAAATATTTTAAAAATATTTTTGAAATTTTATAAATTATCATAATAAAAAAAAATGAAAACAATTCTTTTCAAATTTCATTATTAATCGAAACGCATTTTCTTCAGTCAATTTTTCTTCATGTTCTTAATTTATATTATTTATTAAAGCAATGAAAAGCTTATCTAATTGAATAATGTCATCGTTTTATCGCATTTTTTATTTTACTGTTGGGAGCAGATTTTCAGAAAAAGAAGCCAAATGGTTGAAAAAATAATAGATGATGTACGTTCCCCAATGAGTCCTGCGTTTAACTAATAGAACCAATTTTCCCAACAAAATTTAATTTCTTGAGAGTTCATGAATTTACGTGGATGGGGTGGGGATGTGGTAACAGATATAAAAAATATTTTTGCCAATATGTTTTTAAAAATAATAATTTTAAAAATAATTTCGTTCGTTTGTAAATAAGTCCTGAAAGTTTCATTAAAATCCGACAATTATTTGATTTTTGCAAGAATTTCCAAATTAATGCGTTTGTCACCAGAAAAACAAAATGTTACGTAATATTAAATTTTCCATTGTAAAGTCTCGTAACGATTTTGCTTCCTGCTAAGGAAAATAAAAACAAGATTTTTACCAAACTTTTGAACGTATTAGAAAGGACTAAAAAAATTTTAAAAACAATTAAAAAATAATTTCATCTTTCCTCTTAATAATAAAAACATTTTGCTAGAAAAAGTTCGTTTTTATTACATTTTGGGTCTTTTTTATTCAACTATGCTGTTTCTTCAATTATTTATTGGAGATACCTAGCTGATCTCAGTTGTGGCGCAAGAATGTCAATAAAATATATATCTAAGAGTGTTTCTTAGCAACATACTTATCTGGGCGTGGGGAGAATGTTATTGAAAACAAAAACAAAACGCAGTTTCTCGTATTGGCTGTCTTGTTTTGTAAGTTTAAATTCTCCAGAACAAGTTCTAATAAAAAAAAATGAATATCAAAAGTAAACACTGAGTCAAGACAAGTTTGACGAGTGGGGCGACCAAATGTTTTGCTTTTGAATAAATTATAAATTTTATTTGACCACACACAATCGTCCAGATTGATAGTTGCACAAGAATTCGAATTTATTTTTAGAATAATTCCATTTTCTTCGAATGTTCTGATTCAGAAGCTAAATAAAAGATTCTACCAAAATGGATTAGGCTTTTTTTTTAAATATGAACGCAAAAAAAAAAATGCTAATCCAGTTTTAAAATATTTAACAAAAATCAGGGAATTATCTGAATCAAACGGAACTTTCTGAACTTATTCATTAATGAATGATTTGCATACTGTATGATAATCTAGAAGAAATTAAATTTTGTGGAAATATTTGTGGAGGTTGTGTAATGACTTTTCATATTAGTAGCAGCCCTTGAAGAAGTGACATCACATAGCAATCCAGTGCTCTCTTCATTGTTTCTAGCGAAATTGTCCTGTTTCTTGAAGGACCTGATCAGGTGGATGACCGAACGAGGATTGCGTGATGTAACAGGAGAAAGCGTACTAAGAGCCACCAGAGATAGGGAGATGTCGAAAGCCATGATCGCCTACGTCTTGAAAGTACAGAACACGAAGAAGAAGAAGAAGAAGAAGAAGAAGAAGAAGAAGAAGAAGCCCTTAAAAATCATTTTATAGGTTGCAACCTTAAATAAAGCTTGTATCAGCAGCAGCTCTGGAATATAAAAACACGTGAACTCAGAAGTAACTCTCTCTTCCGGGTTTTCCTCTTTCGAACTGTGTGGCATGAACTTTCCACGCTGATGCTGAAAGGACTGTGAACACTTCACACTAAAACACAGTAAGTTCCACTCGAATACATTCATGAATATGTTGTTGTGCATGCAATTTACTTCTAACAAAAGAAACTCTTGTTTTAAACTTTCTTTTTGTTGATTTTGTATTCATTAATGTTATCTTGCATTGCAAATCAATTGGTCTGTTACGTTGGGTATGTATTCTTTCTCACCGCCATTGTTTCGTGTAGTATAAAATGTTCCCGTAAGTAACCTTAGTTAGTTAGTCAAGTGCCATACGTGATACACGCTTGGGCGATCATGTCTCTTTCGAGACATGACTGACTGGGCAGAAGATTATACCGCAGTAGGTTTTTTTATTTTTTTTTTTTTAATTATCTCACCCCAAGCAAGGCATTCCACTGCCACTATTGCGCATGGGGCTACATAGGGGAAGGTAAAGAGAAGGAGTGGTTAGACATAGGGAATGTCAGGAGGAAGGTGACAGATGAGTAAGGATACCGAGGATGAGGGTTGGGCAGATGGGAAGAGTGTTTGATAGAATGGGAGCAGGTTAGTGTGTTAGGAGGTGTCTATTGACCTTACATTTAAACTCCTGGAGATTGTAGCCGTCGAGGAAGCAATCGTGTGGAAGAGAATTCCACAGTCGGGAAGTGCGAGGAAAGAAACTGTTGGAGTAGAAGTTACGGCTGAATTTTATCGGTTTCACTGTAAAAGGGTGGGATCTAGTTGCTAATCTAGTATCTCGTTCAAATTCGTATTTAGGGGGCACCAGTGATCTAAGTTCATCGGAGCAGAAGCCATGAAATTATTTATAGAAAAGACACAGGGGAGCCACGTCGCGCCGGTGGGAGAGAGAATGCAGGCGGTCTGCCAAGTCGGTATCTATCACATTACAGACCCTCCTCTGAACCTTATCGAGAAGCCCGAGGAGAATAGCAGGGGCACCCGACCAGATATGGCAGCAGTATTCAATGCACGGGCGGATGGTAGATTTATAAATGTGCAGGATAGATTTAGACGGAAAAAACTTCCGGGCCCTACACAGAGAACCGACTTTCATAGCAGCGGATTTAGCAATGGATTCGATATAGTCATTCCATTTCAGGTCCGCTGAAAGTGTGAGACCAAGGAGGCGTAGTGTTTTACTCTCTGGGAGGCAAGCCTGGTCCATGCTAATGGGAGGTAGGTAAGATTGTCGATGATGGTTAATTGAGAGTAGCTTCGTTTTAGAAGCATTAAAATTTACTAGCCATTTCTTACCCCAGTCCGATATGGATTGGAGGTCTTTTTCAATCTCGGCTGCGAGGTTAGCTTTGACGCCTACACCAGATTTTTGTAGGAGGCGAGAGTAAACTGTGGTGTCATCGGCGTACAAACCTATTTGGGCTCTTATGGAATCAGGGAGGTCATTAATATATATCAGGAAGAGTGTAGGACCTAAGATGGAGTCTTGGGGGAGACCTGCGTTTGTATGGTAGTTCTGAGAGGCATGTCCGTTTAATACCACCTTCATTGTGCGGTTAGAGAGGAATGACTGGATTAGTTCAAACAAATGTCCAGTTATACCATAGCTCCGCAGTTTACATAGAAGGCCAGCATGCCAAACTCTGTTGCTTTCTGCGGTAGACTGGTTGCCGACCAAAAATATAGAACCCAATTTGTCCTGTTATTTGACTCATAGCTAGAGGGAGAAGAGATGTATTATATTATTAAATATTAATTAGTGGGGGATCAGTTTAAAACTTTATAACAATAGAAAACCGATCCCCCACTTTATGCCCACCAGAAGACTTAATTATATTTTCAACTATTATATTCAGTCAGTCAGTTAAGTGCCATACGTGATACACGCTTTGGGCAATCATGTCTCGAAAGAGACTTGACTGACTGGGCAGAAGATTATCCCGCAGTAGGTTGCCATTGCTTTCTGCGGTAGACTGGTTGCTGAGCAAGGCTATAGAACATAATCTGTCCTGTTATTTAACTCTTAACTGGAAGGAATAGAGGGATTAATACCTTTCCCAAGGGTATTTGCGCGTAGGTGAATGCAATGAATTCAGCTGGAATTCGAACTCGGCTCCCCAATTTCTCGTTCCGAGTCGATATCCAATGGAACGAGATAACCGTACACATTTAATTATTGAAGTAGCTAATCAATGACAACTTTAGTTTATTCGGTAAATTTTTGTTTTGTTTCCCGAAGGCTTTTACCCCTTCAAATCCTTCCAAAACATCCCTATTTCCGTGCAAATGCATATGCTGAACTCAGTTCGATAATCGTTTATAAAAGAAACCTACCTTTTTTTCATGTTATCGGCCAGAAATAAATCTCACCCCTTACCACCGTTGTCATATCTGATTAACCGCTGAATGACTTGAGGCGTAGGATACTGAATTCGTTCGATTTACTCCCTTTTTTAGCAATTACTCCGCGATTTGTTGGGTTTCTGAAATAATTTTCCGCGTATTAATCGCAAAATGGAAGAAAAAAACCGAAAAATCGGAAATCTGCGCACGAAGTCAGTCAGCAGTGAATAACATTTTCTAACCGTGGTTAAGGGGTGAGATAAACAGCGACAAGAAATTCCATATTTTTCTTCTTGATTAAATGATAAAAAGGTAGGTTTCTTGAATAAACAATTATCGATTTGCGTTCAGCATATACATTTGTACGAAAATAGAACTGTTTTGGAAAGATTTGAAGGGGGAAAGGCCTTCGGGAAACAAAACAAAAATTATATTATTTTACTCTGGTAAAATCTGGTCACACACACACAAAAAAAAAACACCAACCTGATAAAATGATAAAACTGTTTTTTGTGTGTGTGTGACCAGATTTTACCAGAGTTTAAGATGTGTAAAAACAAAAAAAAATATGATGCCCTCAGATTGAACAGTATTTAAAAAACAATCTGTACATGACAGGTTTCCCCCACTGGACATCTCAAATATATACATATACATATACATATATATGTTTAGAAAATATATATATACATCGCGGTTGCTCTGGACATCTCCAAGGCTTTCGACAGGGTTTGGCACTCTGGCCTCCTATGCAAACTACGCGGTTATGGTATTACCGGTCGCCTGCTTGACCTAATCCAATCTTTCTTAAATAACCGCAAAATGAAGATCGTTCTGAATGGGCGTGCCTCTTCGTCCTACAGCACGAATGTTGGTGTCCCACAGGGCTCTATCCTGGGCCCGACGCTCTTCCTTATTTTCATCAACGACCTCCCAGATGAGATCAAGTCCCAAGTAGGTATCTACGCAGATGACACTACAATATACTCCCGCTCCAGTAAGAAACCTGTCGTGGCGGACAGAAATAATCTCGCTGCTGACCTTGAGCGGGATCTACACTCTGTGGTGAACTGGGGCAAGAAGTGGCTTGTCAACTTCAATTCATCTAAGACCAAGCTGTTGTCTGTCAACCATTACAGGCAACCTCTTCTGCCTCCCATAAGCATGGACCAAGTGATTCTCCCTGAGAGTAATACACTACGCCTCCTCGGACTTACCCTGTCCTCAGACCTCAAATGGAACCACTATATTGAATCCATAGCAAAATCTACTGCTAAGAAGATTGGGTCACTGTGTCGATCCAGGATATTTTTTCCACCTGAATCCATCCTGCATATATACAAGTCAACCATACGTCCGTGCATGGAGTACTGCTGCCATTTATGATCAGGTGCCCCTGCCGTTCTCCTCAGTGTTCTTGACAAGCTCCAAAGGAGAGTCTGTAATGTGATAGGTACTGATCTGGCGACTCGACTGCAGCCACTTTCCCATCGTCGAAATGTGGCCTCCCTCTGTCTCTTCTATAAATACTTTCATGGCTTCTGCTCGGATAAGCTTAAGTCACTGATGCCTCCTCAACAGGTGTTTACCCGTGCAACCAGACTGACAACTGGGTCCCACCCATTCACAGTCAGGTTAGCCAAATGCAGACGACAATTCTACTCCTGCAGCTTCCTCTCTCGCACTTCCCGCCTGTGGAACTCACTCCCGTAATCTTGCTTTCCTGACGGCTACAACCTCCAGAAATTTAAATGCAAAGTCAATACTCATCTACTAACCACTGGCCTCTAGCTCTCTCCCCTCCCCTGTATAACCTTCCCTTTTTCTCCACCTATATATCTGTCATCGCACCTGCTTTCTCAGCTTTCTATTGTTCCTTTCTAACTAGTTTGTACTACTCACTCTTTTCTCATTAATCTTTTTACATTTATGTAACCCCTTGCACATCAGTGGCGTTTCCGCCTTGCTCGGGGTGAAATGATTAAATATATATATATATACATAGAATACATATGCTAGAATATAGTTATAAAGAATTACCGTTCCTAGACATACTCATAAAAAACGAAAACAGTCACATCATCACAGACATTTACCACAAACCCACAGACACCCAACAATACCTCCACTTCAAGAGTCACCATCCAAAAACCTGTTTAAAATCCATCCCCTATTCCATAGCACGACGATTTTGCACGATAGTAATTGACAAATCCCTCCGTAAAATACGCCTAGAAGAATTACGAAAAACATTACAAATAAGAGGATACCCCACCTCACTAACAGACAAGGGTTTCCAGCTAGCAGAAAAAATACCTTTAGAATCCCTCCGGAATCCAAAAAACAACAAGAAAAACATGAAAAAGAAGAAAACATTCTAGCATATGTTTCCACACACAACAAAAACAATCCCGAATTATTCACAAAGATCAAAACACACATGGAATTACTCAACAATAAAGAAAAATAAAAGAAATCTTAAAGACAACCAAAATAATTAACAGCAAACGCCAGCCCAAAAATTTAAAAGACATCCTAACCTCGTCGAAATTTGAACAACACACAACACAGGGGGTCACAAAATGCAACAAAAACAGATGTGGAGTATGCAACATAATAAGAGAAGGAAAATACTTCCAGTTCGAAAACGCAAGTACATTCGAAATAAAATCGGATCTGAGCTGCAACTTGAAAAATGTAATTTACGCTCTAAAATGCAACAAATGCACAAAGATATACGTAGGAGCGACCCAATGTTTGAACAGTATAATTTCTCTTCATAGAAGCAATATAAAATTATCACATAACAGGAAATTATGTTTCCCAACATTTACATGAATGTAGTGATGGCAAATTCAAAGTTATGCCCATATAACAAAACACAGATTATGAAATATTAATAATGCAGAAAGAAAGATTCACAAAAAATACAAGCCTTCGCTCAACAAAACAACATGAAAAACACACACACACCGAAAAACATATATACACACACATACATACTCACACACATACACACACCCACATACATACACACCAAATTCAAAAGAAAATCCCAAACAATAAAAAAGAACCAGATGACCCATAAAAAACAATTCTAAAATATAAAGACGAAATAAAAAACGCTCACACACACACACACACATACACACTCACACACACACCAAATTCAAAACACCGTCAAAGCAATAAAGAACAACCAACTGACCGATGATAGATAAGCAAAGGCGACTAGAAGATAATTTTAACGTACTTAAAAGGTAACCCCAGACCAAAACCATTTCAAATTGGGGCAAACACTTGATTCATTCATCTGTTTATTTATTTATCTGTTTAGCCATTTATACACATGCTGATGTGAACAAACACAGACCATTCAACGTGCCAACATCTGATTTATTTTATCCTATTTTATTTTATTTTACTGATTTTATTTATTTTCTTATTTTTTTCTACTTACTTAAAACAACAACTTGGCGATCAGAAACAAAAGGAACTCGATACGTAAAGCCACAATTTATTCGGCTGAAGAGGGTCAATTTTAGACTCGAAACACGTGTAGCGCCACAAATACCATTATGGACACTTAATGTATCATAACATGTCTAATAACAAAAACAATAAATATACACTTTAAAGAAAACGTTCACGGCTTCGCACACTTTTTATTATATATATATATATATATATATATATATATATATATATATATATATAAACTTATTTATAAATGGAACATTGTCTGTGTATGAGTCTGAGTGTGTGCCCGTTACCTATAGACTCCGAAATAGCTGAACCGATTTTTTTGAAAATTTACACAGTTGTACTATAAGCGTCTGCGAGTGTTCTTAGCTGGGTTTTGTGTCGAGGTACCCCCGATAAATATCGAAAATCGATAATCGAAAAAATCGGGTTATAGAAGGAGTGGTCCGATTTTAATCAAATTTGATACACTCATAGACAAAGACATTAGAACCGATATTCAGAAATTTCAAGGTTGCAGTTCTTACATAAGTGCAGAAAATCTATAATATATATATATATATATATATATATATATATATATATATATATAAGGCAAGATGTTTGTGTGTGTGTCTGTTTATCTGCCTGTATATCTGTATTTTTTCTACCTTTTTATTTTAGTTTTTGCTTCGGGTTTGGCTCTAAGTAGGTATAATTGTAGTTCTTAGTCTCAGCCATGATACCATTTAGCCTTCAAAATTCAGTTTACGACTAAAAAATCTTATTTGATATCGATACCAGGAAATCAAAATTTGACTTACATCCATTCATTTTTCTTTCAGTTTACGGTTTCGCTTTAACTGGAAACAACTATTGCTTTTTTAGTCTTTCATGCCAACGCCCAAAGAGTCTGAGCTCCAGGATCATGGATTAGTTTTAAAGCTATCATTACACCCGAGCAACGCCGGGCTATACTGCTAGTATATATATATATATATATATATATATATATATATATATATATATATATATATAGTGTAATTATATGGTTATATCAATTTTTCATAATTATATTATATTATATCAAGTTCTATAATACTCATTATATTGAGCACTGTTTATAATAAAATAAATGCCAGAGCACTCAAAATATAAAAAAACCTTGAGTCCTCTTCACTTGGAATTATATATATATATATATCAAAATTCATATTTCCTCAGCAGCGTTTTTGTGAAACATGTTTTGTTAAATGTAATCAACAAAGAAAGTTTGATTAATTTTTTATTTAGTTTTTTATGTTCTTACAGTTTTCCATTTGTTGGTAGTTAGTCACCTATGTCTGGAATGAGACATGATCGCCCAATTGTGTATCACGCATGGTAATTAACTGATTGTTATAACAGAAATCCCTGAAGATGCTATTTCAGTAAAAAGAAATATAATATTTTGCAACATCAAACACGAATATACAGAAAATTCGTTCCGAATTCGTTCAAAAATAATTTAATAAATCTAAAACATATTTTAGATTTCTAACTAACTTCCGAATCTTCAATGATTAAAGTTTATTGCGTTTACTCGCCCGTGGTCGAGTAAAAATCTCACAATGAAACGTGTTCCTTCAAAGGAGATCTGATTGCTTTTACAACCCAAGAGTATGTCATTGAAGATTCACAAGTTAGTTAGAATGACCTACAATGACATTATTGAAGTCTTGGCTTTTATCGTCCCGGTCAGTGTAAACATTCGTTTAATTAACGCTTCCAAAATATTATCCTATATTTTCTCCCCGCTTACGAAAAGTAAAAACAAACATTTGAAAGAAAGAAAAAACAAATACGCATAGTTCTTTCAACCACGCATCGAAAAACAAATTATACAAGTAATTCATTTTATAGAAAATCATTTAAAAAATCAGATTTGTTCTTTTTTATAATCTATGAGATGGAGGTTGTGGTCAAACAGAAGAAAGAAACTACGAATTTAGGTAACTCCACTCAATAGTCAAAAAAATAAAGCAGCAAATCATGATGTTAAAAGGGCTCAAACTTAATAAAAACAAAGTTTTATCATCAAAATGTTTATGCTATTATTAAGAAGAAATATCAAATTTTGTTTTGATATTTTTTAATTTTAAATCCTTTCTAACGAATTCGAAATTTTAATTAAAGTTTCACTTTTGTTTCCCGTCAGCGTTTCACGCTATGTTGACGTAAGGAAAATAGAGTCTGTCGAGTAAAATGATTTTGGGACAAGTAAACTTTCCCTCGCTCACGACCGCCAGTCGAGTGATTTCTTTTTCAAATATGAAAGCCTATATATATATATATATATATATATATATATATATATATATATAAGAAAAATTATGGCAGACACGTTATTTCGTGGTTAATCGGAAGTATGGGCCTATTTCAGGCGAACCATTATCAGCTTCCGTTTTTATTTTAAAAAATTCTTTGTAAAATAAAGACGGAAGCTGATGATGGTTCGCCTGAAATAGGCCCACATTTCCGATTTACCAGGAAATAATGTGTCTGCCTTAATCTTTTTCTTATATTTGCTCTATATGTATTTATATACATATATATTTAGAGCTCTCTTAGAGAGTTATCTTACCACTGTATGTACAGGATGCTTCTTTGGATTCTTCTATACCCACACTGCTTGCTGATATATATATATATATATATATATATATATATATATATATATATAGGTACCTCTACTAAATCGCTGAAAAAACAGCAAAGTATGAAGAAAAAATGTCCCAAACTTCATAAAAATAAACTTTTGATAGTTTTTAAAAAAGATTTAATCCTTTCTAACATGTTTGAAATTTTGGTAAAAATCTAGTTTTGGTTATCGCCAACTGTAACCAAATCGTTACGAAAGTTTACAATGGAAAACGTAAATTACATAACTCACTTTTGTTCCGGTTATAAGTATATTAATTTGCAAAATTTGTCGGATTAATCATATAATTATTTGATTTTTGTAAGAATTTCAAAATCAATTTTTTTTTCACCGCAAAAAGACGTTAAAATGTCCTATACTAATTCATGGTCACCTGCTGATGAAAGAAAAAAAAACAAAAAAAAAAACGTTTAAATAAAAAAAAATTATTTGCTTTTTCCTCTTAATAATAACAAAGATTTTGAATATAAAACCTTGCTTTCATTAAGTTTGGGCCATTTTTTCATCATATATGCTCATTTCTTTGGCGAATGTTTGGAAGTACCTCTCTGAAAGACATAGCGAAACACGAAAGACGTTATATCACAATGTAGACAAGTATACCTGAAACTCCCAGCATTTTAAATAGCACTTAGAACTGAGCGACTGGAGAGGTTTAGATCCGAATAAGCCAGAAAAAAAAAACAAAATAAATGAGTATGCATAATCACCTATTTAAGATAAGCAGCAGGAAAGTGGCAGATGTTGATATAAGAAATGACGCCAACAAAAAATGTGGTTTGAAAATAGGTGTGGCCCCCACAAAGATCGTCTGAAACTCATTGGGGAGGTTTGTTATTATTTTTATTATGTTCAAGCTTGTGTCCGATCCGCTAAAGGATGGGGGTAAAGTTTTACTATGGAAATAGTGATCTAAAATGATAAATGGCGTAAATGGTGGTTTATTTTTTGGGGAAGGGTCTTTTATAAACATTTTAGAACATTACTGCAGTATTCATAGCTGGTCCTGATGATGAATACTGAAAATATTGGGGTGAGGGGATGAGATTTCTTCACAGTTTATTTTTATTTTTTTAGATTTTTTTTTATTGTCCTGAGCCATTGTGGTTCAGTGGATATCGGCTCGAAACGACAATTCGGGGAGCCGAGTTCGAATTCCAGTTAAATTCCTTGCATTCACTTGCGCACAAATACCCTTGGGAAAGGTAATAATCCGTCTTTTCTCTCCAATTGGAGTAGATAGACTAAACTATCGCCCGGTTCACACTCCACCCACGTCTATTGAACAGGTGAAGAGGCTCATCCCTTGTTCCCTGTTTAGGTTGTAGTTTCCGGTTTTTCTCTTTTCCAGTCTTTTCACTCTTACGTAGCCCCCTGCGCATCAGTGGCGTTTTCGCCTTCCTTGGGGTGATATGATTAAAAAAAAAAAACGTTATGGGTTAAACAACAGAACAGATTGGGTTCTATAGCCTTGGCTGGCAACCAGTCTACCGCAGAAAACAATGGCAACCTACTGCGGGAAAATCTTCTGCCCAGACAGTCATGTCTCTTTCGAGACATGATCGCCCAAAGCGTGTATCACGTATGACACTTAACTGATTGACTGAGTAAGTCAGACACATCATCGCTATAATCAGACTCAGAATCAAGACTTATCAGATGTAAGGATGGTACTCATTATCGGAAGATATGTGATGTCTGCCTTTCAATATGGCAGCAAATATTGAACAATCTCATCAAAGATGGAGGAAAGACTTGAAGCAACCGAAATGAGAATCTACTGAAAGATGCTGAGGATACCATGGACCGAACATGTGAGCAACGAGGAGGTTTTGGAGAAAATGGAAATGAAAAGAAAACTGATACTTAACATCAGCTTAAGTTTCGGGCACACATAATGAGAAATGAGGGCTTAGAGAATCCGATGCTCACAGGACGGATAGAGGGAAAGAGAGATAGGAGTAAACAGCGCGTGACATATTTGATCAGCTTAAGCAAATGGGTGTTTACGAGAAATACCAAGACAACAGATATAATAAGCTACAAAGGATAGGAAAATGTGGAGGGCCATAATCATCTACGAACACGGCAAATAAAAGAAGAAATTTTATTAACGAATAATTATGGTATACGAGTCCAAGATTATTAGTCAGTTGTAGTTTTTTTTGTTTTTTGTTTTGTTTTTTAGTTTTTAAGAAAGACCCGACGGAATAATCTTTTTAATCATTTCACCCTCAAACAAGATGACAAATGACAAACTAAATGACAAATGACAAACGAAAAGACGTTTCACATTACACATTTCTGACTATTCCTTCATTTCTAGACATCTACAACAACATTCCTGTCTAAATTCACAATATAAAAAAATAATGATCGATAACACAACTGTCCTACATCAAGAAAATGATAGAAGCAAACTATAGATTCTTGAGCTAATATGCATTAAAAAGCTTAAGCCGTCAATTAACAGAATCAGCTATAAATACTGTAGTGACATTCTAAAATCTTTATAAAAGGAACAGTTTTTTAATGCTTTAATACATGCATGACCATGACATTACAACATAAAAAAATTCCATTTTGGATAATTTTCACGTCCTAATGAACGCTAAGCATAACTGTCAAGAGTTACATTTGAGGCAAGAAGAAAAATTTACAGTAATTCCTTGTGGCAAAGTTTTGCAGTTTTCTTTTTGTTTGTATTTTTTTTTTTTTTTTTTAGCACAACTTACACTCCTAAAGATGAACATGAAAGAAGATTGAAAGTACTTGGAAACATCGAGAAATGGTTAATAAAATCAACTGTATATGTTACAGCACATTTCTTATATCTTTCACTTATTATCCGTGACTACAAACAAATTGTATTAAAAGCCAGCAGGCATAATTTTAGCAATATATCTAACCTGACGTGACTAAATATACAAATAGATAGATAGATCGATAGATAGATATGAACCGACATATATAAATATATATATATATATATATATATATCCCAGAAATAGAGACAGATGTTGAGGTGAATATGGCAATAAAGTTGAGAACAACAGTCCAAACAATGTAAATAGTATAAATAGTTACATTACCTCATCTCAGGAATAGGGAATGTTGTTGTAGGAGAATATGGCAATAAAGATGAAGATAACAGTCCAAAAAATATAAATAGTATAAATAGTTACAATACGTCATCTAAAAAATAGAGACAGATGTT
This sequence comes from Ascarosepion bandense, assembly GCA_037127315.1. Classification (NCBI taxonomy): domain Eukaryota; kingdom Metazoa; phylum Mollusca; class Cephalopoda; order Sepiida; family Sepiidae; genus Ascarosepion; species Ascarosepion bandense. Next base: position 1,060,190 of record JBBBDQ010001853.1, read on the forward strand.
GTAGGTGAATATGACAATAAAGATGTGGACAACAGTCCAAACAATGTAAAAAGTGCAAATAGTTACAATACCTCATCTAAGAAATAGAGACAGATGCTGAAGGTGAATATGGCAATAAAGATGAGGATAACAGTCCAAACAATGTAAATAGTGCAAATAGTTACAATACCTCATCTAAGAAATAGAGACAGATGCTGAAGGTGAATATGGCAATAAAGATGAGGATAACAGTCCAAACAATGTAAATAGTGCAAATATTTACAATACCTCATCTAAGAAATAGAGACAGATGCTGAAGGTGAATATGGCAATAAAGATGAGGATAACAGTCCAAACAATGTAAATAGTGCAAATAGTTACAATACCTCATCTAAGAAATAGAGACAGAGGCTGAAGCTGAATATGGCAATAAAGATGAGGACAACAGTCCAAACAATGTAAATAGTATAAATAGTTACAATACGTCATCCAAGAAAGAGAGACAGATGCTGAAGGTGAATATGTCAATAAAGATGAGGACAACAGTCCAAACAATGTAAAAAGTGCAAATAGTTACAATACCTCATCTAAGAAATAGAGACAGATGCTGAAGGTGAATATGGCAATAAAGATGAGGACAAAAGTCCAAACAATGTAAAAAGTGCAAATAGTTACAATACGTCATCTAAGAAAGAGAGACAGATGCTGAATGTGAATATGGGAATAAAGATGAGGATAACACTCCAAACAATGTAAATAGTGCAAATAGGTACAATAACTCATCTATGAAATAGAGACAGAGGCTGAAGGTGAATGTGGCAATAAAGATGAGGATAACAGTCCAAACAATGTAAATAGTATAAATAGTTACATTACCTCATCTCAGAAATAGAAACGGATGCTGAAGGTGAATATGACAATAAAGATGAGGATAACAGTCCAAGCAATGTAAATAGAGCAAATAGTTACAATACCTCATCTAAGAAATAGAGACAGATGCTGAAGGTGAATATGGCAATAAAGATGAGGATAACAGTCCAAACAATGTAAATAGTGTAAATACTTACAATACCTCATTTAAGAAATAGAGACAGAGGCTGAAGGTGAATATGGCAATAAAGATGAGGACAACAGTCCAAACAAGGTAAATAGAGCAAATAGTTACAATACCTCATCTAAGAAATAGAGACAGAGGCTGAAGGTGAATATGGCAATAAAGATGAGGATAACAGTCCAAACAATGTAAATAGTGCAAATAGTTACAATACCTCATGTAAGAAATATAGACAGATGCTGAAGGTGAATATGGCAATAAAGATGAGGATAACAGTTCGAACAATGTAAATAGTGCAAATAGTTACAATACCTCATCTAAGAAATAGAGACAGATGCTGAAGGTGGATATGGCAATAAAGATGAGGACAACAGTCCGAACAATGTAAATAGTGCAAATAGTTACAATACCTTATATGAGAAATAGAGACAGATGTTGAAGGTGAATAAGGCATTAAAGATGAGGATAACAGTCCTAACAATGTAATTAGTGCAAATAGTTACAATACCTCATCTAAGAAATAGAGACAGATGCTGAAGGTGAATATGGCAATAAAGATGAGGATAACAGTCCAAACAATGTAAATAGTGCAAATATTTACAATACCTCATCTAAGAAATAGAGACAGAGACTGAAGGTGAATATGGCAATAAAGATGAGGATAACGGTCCAAACAATGTAAATAGCTTAAATAGTTACATCTCAGAAATGAAGACGGATGCTGAAGGTGAATATGACAATAAAGATGAGGATAACAGTCCAAACAATGTAAATAGAGCAAATAGTTACAATACCTCATCTAAGAAATAGAGACAGATTCTGAAGGTGTATAGGGCGATAAAGATGAGGACAACAGTCCAAACAATGTAAATAGTATAAATAGTTACAATACCTCATCTAAGAAATAGAGACAGATGCTGAAGGTGAATATGGCAATAAAGATGAGGATAACAGTCCAAACAATGTAAATAGTGCAAATAGTTGCAATACCTCATCTAAGAAATAGAGACAGATGCTGAAGGTGAATATGGCAATAAAGATGAGGATAACAGTCCAAACAATGTAAATAGTGCAAATAGTTACAATACCTCATCTAAGAAATAGAGACAGATGCTGAAGGTGAATATGGCAATAAAGATGAGGATAACAGTCCAAACAATGTAAATAGTGCAGATAGTTACAATACCTCATCTAAGAAATAGAGACAGAGACTGAAGGTGAATATGGCAATAAAGATGAGGATAACGGTCCAAACAATGTAAATAGCGTAAATAGTTACATTACCTCATCTCAGAAATGAAGACGGATGCTGAAGGTGAATATGACAATAAAGATGAGGATAACAGTCCAAACAATGTAAATAGAGCAAATAGTTACAATACCTCATCTAAGAAATAGAGACAGATTCTGAAGGTGTATAGGGCGATATAGATGAGGACAACAGTCCAAACAATGTAAATAGTTTAAATAGTTACAATACCTCATCTAAGTAATACAGTCAGATTTTGAAGGTGAATATGGCAATAAAGATGAGGATAACAGTCCTAACAATGTAATTAGTGTAAATCGTTACAATACCTCATCTAAGAAATAGAGACAGATGCTGAAGGTGAATATGGCAATAAAGATGAGGACAACAATCCAAACAATGTAAATAGTGTAAATATTTACAATACCTCATCTAAGAAATAGAGACAGATTCTGAAGGTGAATATGGCAATAAAGATGAGGACAACAATCCAAACAATATAAATAGTATAAATAGTTACAATACCTCATCTAAGAAATAGAGACAGATGCTGAAGGTGAATATGGCAATAAAGATGAGGACAACAGTCCAAACAATGTAAATAGTATAAATAGTTACAATACCTCATCTAAGAAATAGAGACAGAGGTTGAAGGTGAATATAGCAATAAAGATGAGGATAACAGTCCAAACAATGTAAATAATGCATATAGACACAATATCTCATCTATGAAATTGAGACAGAGGCTGAAGGTGAATATGGCAACAAAGATGAGGATAACAGTCCAAACAATGTAAATAATGCATATAGACACAATATCTCATCTATGAAATTGAGACAGAGGCTGAAGGTGAATATGGCAATAAAGATGAGGATAACAGTCCAAACAATGTAAATAATGCATATAGTTGCAATATCTCATCTATGAAATAGAGACAGAGGCTGAAGGTGAATATGGCAATAAAGATGAGGATAACAGTCCAAACAATGTAAATCGTAGAAATAGTTACAATACCTCATCTATGAAATAGAGACAGATGCTGAAGGTGAATATGGCAATAAAGATGAGGACAACAGTCCAAACAATGTAAATAGTATAAATAGTTACAATACCTCATCTATGAAATAGAGACAGAGGCTGAAGGTGAATATGGCAATAAAGATGAGGACAACAGTCCAAACAATGTAAATAGTATAAATAGTTAAAATACCTCATCTATGAAATAGAGACAGAGGCTGAAGGTGAATATGGCAATAATGATGAGGATAACAGTCCAAACAATGTAAATAGAGCAAATAGTTACAATACCTCATCTAAGAAATAGAGACAGATGCTGAAGGTGAATATGGCAATAAAGATGAGGATAACAGTCCAAACAATGTAAATAGTGCAAATAGTTACAATACCTCATCTAAGAAATAGAGACAGATGCTGAAGGTGAATATGGCAATAAAGATGAGGATAACAGTCCAAACAATGTAAATAGTATAAATAGTTACAATACCTCATCTAAGAAATAGAGACAGATGCTGAAGGTGAATATGGCAATAAAGATGAGGATAACAGTCCAAACAATGTAAATAGTGCAAATAGTTACAATACCTCATCTAAGAAATAGAGACAGATGCTGAAGGTGAATATGGCAATAAAGATGAGGATAACAGTCCAAACAATGTAAATAGTATAAATAGTTACAATACCTCATCTAAGAAATAGAGACAGATTCTGAAGGTGAATATGGCAATAAAGATGAGGATAACAGTCCAAACAATGTAAATAGTGCAAATAGTTACAATACCTCATCTAAGAAATAGAGACAGATGCTGAAGGTTAATATGGCAATAAAGATGAGGATAACAGTCCAAACAATGTCAATAGTGGAGATAGTTACAATACCTCATCTAAGAAATAGAGACAGATTCTGAATGTGAATATGGCAATAAAGATGAGGATAACAGTCCAAACAATGTAAATAGTGCAAATAGTCACAATACCTCATCTAAGAAATAGAGACAGATGTTGAAGGTGAATATGGCAATAAAGATGAGGATAACAGTCCAAACAATGTAAATAGTGCAAATAGTTACAATACCTCATCTAAGAAATAGAGACAGATGCTGAAGGTGAATATGGCAATAAAGATGAGGATAACAGTCCAAACAATGTAAATAGTGCAAATAGTTACAATACCTCATCTAAGAAATAGAGGCAGATGCTGAAGGTGAATATGGCAATAAAGATGAGGATAACAGTCCAAACAATGTAAATAGTGCAAATAGTTACAATACCTCATCTAAGAAATAGAGACAGATTCTGAATGTGAATATGGCAATAAAGATGAGGATAACACTCCAAACAATGTAAATAGTGCAAATAGTTACAATACCTCATCTCAGAAATAGAGACAGATTCTGAAGTTGAATATGGCAATAAAGATGAGGATAACAGTCCAAACAATGTCAATAGTGGAGATAGTTACAATACCTCATCTAAGAAATAGAGACAGATTCTGAATGTGAATATGGCAATAAAGATGAGGATAACAGTCCAAACAATGTAAATAGTGCAAATAGTTACAATACCTCATCTAAGAAATAGAAACAGATGCTGAAGGTGAATATGGCAATAAAGATGAGGATAACAGTCCAAACAATGTAAATAGTATAAATAGTTCCAATACCTTATCTAAGAAATAGAGGCAGAGGCTGAAGGTGAATATGGCAATAAAGATGAGGACAACAGTCCAAACAATGTAAATAGTATAAATAGTTACAATACCTCATCTATGAAATAGAGACAGAGGCTGTAGGTGAATATGGCAATAAAGATGAGGATAACAGTTCAAACAATGTAAATAGTGTAAATAGTTACAATACCTCATCTAAGAAATAGAGACAGAGGCTGAAGGTGAATATGGCAATAAAGATGAGGATAACAGTCCAAACAATGTCAATAGTGGAGATAGTTACAATACCTCATCTAAGAAATAGAGACAGATTCTGAATGTGAATATGGCAATAAAGATGAGGATAACAGTCCAAACAATGTAAATAGTGCAAATAGTCACAATACCTCATCTAAGAAATAGAGACAGATGTTGAAGGTGAATATGGCAATAAAGATGAGGATAACAGTCCAAACAATGTAAATAGTGCAAATAGTTACAATACCTCATCTAAGAAATAGAGACAGATGCTGAAGGTGAATATGGCAATAAAGATGAGGATAACAGTCCAAACAATGTAAATAGTGCAAATAGTTACAATACCTCATCTAAGAAATAGAGACAGATTCTGAAGGTGAATATGGCAATAAAGATGAGGATAACACTCCAAACAATGTAAATAGTGCAAATAGTTACAATACCTCATCTCAGAAATAGAGACAGATTCTGAAGTTGAATATGGCAATAAAGATGAGGATAACAGTCCAAACAATGTCAATAGTGGAGATAGTTACAATACCTCATCTAAGAAATAGAGACAGATTCTGAATGTGAATATGGCAATAAAGATGAGGATAACAGTCCAAACAATGTAAATAGTGCAAATAGTTACAATACCTCATCTAAGAAATAGAGACAGATTCTGAATGTGAATATGGCAATAAAGATGAGGATAACAGTCCAAACAATGTAAATCGTGCAAATAGTTACAATACCTCATCTCAGAAATAGAGACAGATTCTGAAGTTGAATATGGCAATAAAGATGAGGATAACAGTCCAAACAATGTCAATAGTGGAGATAGTTACAATACCTCATCTAAGAAATAGAGACAGATTCTGAATGTGAATATGGCAATAAAGATGAGGATAACAGTCCAAACAATGTAAATAGTGCAAATAGTTACAATACCTCATCTAAGAAATAGAGACAGATTCTGAATGTGAATATGGCAATAAAGATGAGGATAACAGTCCAAACAATGTAAATAGTGCAAATAGTTACAATACCTCATCTAAGAAATAGAGACAGATTCTGAATGTGAATATGGCAATAAAGATGAGGATAACAGTCCAAACAATGTAAATAGTGCAAATAGTTACAATACCTCATCTCAGAAATAGAGACAGATTCTGAAGTTGAATATGGCAATAAAGATGAGGATAACAGTCCAAACAATGTCAATAGTGGAGATAGTTACAATACCTCATCTAAGAAATAGAGACAGATTCTGAATGTGAATATGGCAATAAAGATGAGGATAACAGTCCAAACAATGTAAATAGTGCAAATAGTTACAATACCTCATCTAAGAAATAGAGACAGATTCTGAATGTGAATATGGCAATAAAGATGAGGATAACAGTTCAAACAATGTAAATAGTGTAAATAGTTACAATACCTCATCTAAGAAATAGAGACAGATTCTGAATGTGAATATGGCAATAAAGATGAGGATAACAGTCCAAACAATGTAAATAGTGCAAATAGTTACAATACCTCATCTAAGAAATAGAAACAGATGCTGAAGGTGAATATGGCAATAAAGATGAGGATAACAGTCCAAACAATGTAAATAGTATAAATAGTTCCAATACCTTATCTAAGAAATAGAGGCAGAGGCTGAAGGTGAATATGGCAATAAAGATGAGGATAACAGTCCAAACAATGTAAATAGTATAAATAGTTACAATACCTCATCTATGAAATAGAGACAGAGGCTGTAGGTGAATATGTCAATAAAGATGAGGATAACAGTTCAAACAATGTAAATAGTGTAAATAGTTACAATACCTCATCTAAGAAATAGAGACAGAGGCTGAAGGTGAATATGGCAATAAAGATGAGGATAACAGTCCAAACAATGTAAATCGTAGAAATAGTTACAATACCTCATCTATGAAATAGAGACAGATGCTGAAGGTGAATATGGCAATAAAGATGAGGACAACAGTCCAAACAATGTAAATAGTGCAAATAGTAACAATCCCTCATCTAAGAAATAGAGACAGATGCTGGAGGTGAATATGCAATAAAGATGAGGATAACAGTCCAAACAATGTAAATAGTGCAAATAGTTACAATACCTCATCACAGAAATAGAGACAGATGCTGAAGGTGAATATGGCAATAAAGATGAGGATAACAGTCCAAACAATGTAAATAGTGCAAATAGTTACAATACCTCATCTAAGAAATAGAGATAGATGCTGAAGGTGAATATGGCAATAAAGATGAGGATAACAGTCCAAACAATGTAAATAGTGCAAATAGTTACAATACCTCATCTCAGAAATAGAGACAGATTCTGAAGGTGAATATGGCAATAAAGATGAGGATAACAGTCCAAACAATGTAAATAGTGCAAATAGTTACAATATCTCATCTAAGAAATAGAGACAGATTCTGAAGGTGAATATGGCAATAAAGATGAGGATAACAGTCCAAACAATGTAAATAGTGCAAATAGTTACAATACCTCATCACAGAAATAGAGACAGATTCTGAAGGTGAATATGGCAATAAAGATGAGGATAACAGTCCAAACAATGTAAATAGTGCAAATAGTTACAATACCTCATCTAAGAAATAGAGATAGATGCTGAAGGTGAATATGGCAATAAAGATGAGGATAACAGTCCAAACAATGTAAATAGTGCAAATAGTTACAATACCTCATCTCAGAAATAGAGACAGATTCTGAAGGTGAATATCGCAATAAAGATGAGGATAACAGTCCAAACAATGTAAATAGTGCAAATAGTTACAATATCTCATCTAAGAAATAGAGACAGATTCTGAAGGTGAATATGGCAATAAAGATGAGGATAACAGTCCAAACAATGTAAATAGTGCAAATAGTTACAATATCTCATCTAAGAAATAGAGACAGATTCTGAAGGTGAATATGGCAATAAAGATGAGGATAACAGTCCAAACAATGTAAATAGTGCAAATAGTTCCAATACCTCATCTAAGAAATAGAGACAGAGTTTGAAGGTGAATATGGCAATAAAGATGAGGATACCAGTCCAAACAATGTAAATATTGCAAATAGTTACAATACCTAATCTCAGAAATAGAGACAGATTCTGAAGGTGAATATGGCAATAAAGACGAGGACAACAGTCCAAACAATGTAAATAGTATAAATAGTTACAATACCTCATCTATGAAATAGAGACAGATGCTGTAGGTGAATATGGCAATAAAGATGAGGATAACAGTTCAAACAATGTAAATAGTGTAAACAGTTACAATACCTCATCTAAGAAATAGAGACAGAGGCTGAAGGTGAATATGGCAATAAAGATGAGGATAACAGTCCAAACAATGTAAATAGTGTAAATAGTTACAATACCTCATCTAAGAAATAGAGACAGAGGCTGAAGGTGAATATGGCAATAAAGATGAGGATAACAGTCCAAACAATGTAAATAGTGCAAATAGTTACAATACCTCATCTAAGAAATATAGACAGATGCTGAAGGTGAATATGGCAATAAAGATGAGGATAACAGTCCAAGCAATGTAAATAGTGCAAATAGTTACAATACCTCATCTAAGAAATAGAGACAGATGCTGGAGGTGAATATGGCAATAAAGATGAGGATAACAGTCCAAACAATGTAAATAGTGCAAATAGTTACAATACCTCATCTAAGAAATAGAGATAGATGCTGAAGGTGAATATGGCAATAAAGATGAGGATAACAGTCCAAACAATGTAAATAGTGCAAATAGTTACAATACCTCATCTCAGAAATAGAGACAGATTCTGAAGGTGAATATGGCAATAAAGATGAGGATAACAGTCCAAACAATGTAAATAGTGCAAATAGTTAAAATATCTCATCTAAGAAATAGAGAGAGATTCTGAAGGTGAATATGGCAATAAAGATGAGGACAACAGTCCAAACAATGTAAATAGTGCAAATAGTTACAATACCTCATCTCCGAAATAGAGACAGATTCTGAAGGTGAATATGGCAATAAAGATGAGGACAACAGTCCAAACAATGTAAATAGTGCAAATAGTTACAATACCTCATCTCAGAAATAGAGACAGATTCTGAAGGTGAATATGGCAATAAAGATGAGGATAACAGTCCAAACAATGTAAATAGTGCAAATAGTTACAATACCTCATCTAAGAAATAGAGACAGATTCTGAAGGTGAATATGGCAATAAAGATGAGGACAACAGTCCAAACAATGTAAATAGTGCAAATAGTTACAATACCTCATCTCAGAAATAGAGACAGATTCTGAAGGTGAATATGGCAATAAAGATGAGGATAACAGTCCAAACAATGTAAATAGTGCAAATAGTTACAATACCTCATCTCAGAAATAGAGACAGATTCTGAAGGTGAATATGGCAATAAAGATGAGGATAACAGTCCAAACAATGTAAATAGTGCAAATAGTTACAATACCTCATCTAAGAAATAGAGATAGATGCTGAAGGTGAATATGGCAATAAAGATGAGGATAACAGTCCAAACAATGTAAATAGTATAAATAGTTACAATACCTCATCTCAGAAATAGAGACAGATTCTGAAGGTGAATATGGCAATAAAGATGAGGATAACAGTCCAAACAATGTAAATAGTGCAAATAGTTACAATACCTCATCTAAGAAATAGAGATAGATGCTGAAGGTGAATATGGCAATAAAGATGAGGATAACAGTCCAAACAATGTAAATAGTATAAATAGTTACAATACCTCATCTAAGAAATAGAGATAGATGCTGAAGGTGAATATGGCAATAAAGATGAGGATAACAGTCCAAACAATGTCAATAGTGTAAATAGTTACAATACCTCATCTAAGAAATAGACACAGATTCTGAAGGTGAATATGGCAATAAAGATGAGGATAACAGTCCAAACAATGTCAATAGTGTAAATAGTTACAATACCTCATCTAAGAAATAGACACAGATTCTGAAGGTGAATATGGCAATAAAGATGAGGATAACAGTCCAAACAATGTAAATAGTGCAAATAGTTACAATATCTCATCTAAGAAATAGAGACAGATTCTGAAGGTGAATATGGCAATAAAGATGAGGACAACAGTCCAAACAATGTAAATAGTGCAAATAGTTACAATACCTCATCTCAGAAATAGAGACAGATTCTGAAGGTGAATATGGCAATAAAGATGAGGATAACAGTCCAAACAATGTAAATAGTGCAAATAGTTACAATACCTCATCTCAGAAATAGAGACAGATTCTGAAGGTGAATATGGCAATAAAGATGAGGATAACAGTCCAAACAATGTAAATAGTGCAAATAGTTACAATACCTCATCTAAGAAATAGAGATAGATGCTGAAGGTGAATATGGCAATAAAGATGAGGATAACAGTCCAAACAATGTAAATAGTGCAAATAGTTATAATACCTCATCAAAGAAATAGAGACAAATGCTGAAAGTGAATATGGCAATAAAGATGAGGATAACAGTCCAAACAATGTAAATAGTATAAATAGTTACAATACCTCATCTAAGAAATAGAGACAAATGCTGAAGGTGAATATGGCAATAAAGATGAGGATAACAGTCCAAACAATGTAAATAGTGTAAATAGTTACAATACCTCATCTAAGAAATAGAAACAGATGCTGAAGGTGAATATGGCAATAAAGATGAGGATAACAGTCCAAACAATGTAAATAGTGCAAATAGTTACAATACCTCATCTAAGAAATAGAGATAGATGCTGAAGGTGAATATGGCAATAAAGATGAGGATAACAGTCCAAACAATGTAAATAGTATAAATAGTTACAATACCTCATCTAAGAAATAGAAACAGATGCTGAAGGTGAATATGGCAATAAAGACGAGGATAACAGTCCAAACAATGTAAATAGTGTAAATAGTTACACTACCTCATCTAAGAAATAGAGACAGATGCTGAAGGTGAATATGGCAATAAAGATGAGGATAACAGTCCAAACAATGTAAATAGTGTAAATAGTTACAATACCTCATCTAAGAAATAGAAACAGATGCTGAAGGTGAATATGGCAATAAAGATGAGGATAACAGTCCAAACAATGTAAATAGTGCAAATAGTTACAATACCTCATCTAAGAAATAGAGACAGATGCTGAAGGTGAATATGGCAATAAAGATGAGGATAACAGTCCAAACAATGTAAATAGTATAAATAGTTACAATACCTCATCTAAGAAATAGAGACCGATGCTGAAGGTGAATATGGCAATAAAGATGAGGATAACAGTCCAAACAATGTAAATAGTGCAAATAGTTACAATACCTCATCTAAGAAATAGAGACAGATGCTGAAGGTGAATATGGCAATAAAGATGAGGATAACAGTCCAAACAATGTAAATAGTATAAATAGTTACAATACCTCATCTAAGAAATAGAGACAGATTCTGAAGGTGAATATGGCAATAAAGATGAGGATAACAGTCCAAACAATGTAAATAGTGCAAATAGTTACAATACCTCATCTAAGAAATAGAGACAGATGCTGAAGGTTAATATGGCAATAAAGATGAGGATAACAGTCCAAACAATGTCAATAGTGCAAATAGTTACAATACCTCATCTCCGAAATAGAGACAGATTCTGAAGGTGAATATGGCAATAAAGATGAGGATAACAGTCCAAACAATGTAAATAGTGCAAATAGTCACAATACCTCATCTAAGAAATAGAGACAGATGTTGAAGGTGAATATGGCAATAAAGATGAGGATAACAGTCCAAACAATGTAAATAGTGCAAATAGTTACAATACCTCATCTAAGAAATAGAGACAGATGCTGAAGGTGAATATGGCAATAAAGATGAGGATAACAGTCCAAACAATGTAAATAGTGCAAATAGTTACAATACCTCATCTAAGAAATAGAGGCAGATGCTGAAGGTGAATATGGCAATAAAGATGAGGATAACAGTCCAAACAATGTAAATAGTGCAAATAGTTACAATACCTCATCTAAGAAATAGAGACAGATTCTGAAGGTGAATATGGCAATAAAGATGAGGATAACACTCCAAACAATGTAAATAGTGCAAATAGTTACAATACCTCATCTCAGAAATAGAGACAGATTCTGAAGTTGAATATGGCAATAAAGATGAGGATAACAGTCCAAACAATGTCAATAGTGGAGATAGTTACAATACCTCATCTAAGAAATAGAGACAGATTCTGAATGTGAATATGGCAATAAAGATGAGGATAACAGTCCAAACAATGTAAATAGTGCAAATAGTTACAATACCTCATCTAAGAAATAGAAACAGATGCTGAAGGTGAATATGGCAATAAAGATGAGGATAACAGTCCAAACAATGTAAATAGTATAAATAGTTCCAATACCTTATCTAAGAAATAGAGGCAGAGGCTGAAGGTGAATATGGCAATAAAGATGAGGACAACAGTCCAAACAATGTAAATAGTATAAATAGTTACATTACCTCATCTATGAAATAGAGACAGAGGCTGAAGGTGAATATGGCAATAAAGATGAGGACAACAGTCCAAACAATGTAAATAGTATAAATAGTTACAATACCTCATCTATGAAATAGAGACAGAGGCTGAAGCTGAATATGGCAATAAAGATGAGGACAACGGTCCTAACAATGTAAATAGTATAAATAGTTCCAATACCTCATCTCAGAAATAGAGACAGATTCTGAAGGTGAATATGGCAATAAAGACGAGGACAACAGTCCAAACAATGTAAATAGTATAAATAGTTACAATACCTCATCTATGAAATAGAGACAGAGGCTGTAGGTGAATATGGCAATAAAGATGAGGATAACAGTTCAAACAATGTAAATAGTGTAAATAGTTACAATACCTCATCTAAGAAATAGAGACAGAGGCTGAAGGTGAATATGGCAATAAAGATGAGGATAACAGTCCAAACAATGTAAATAGTGTAAATAGTTACAATACCTCATCTAAGAAATAGAGACAGATGCTGAAGGTGAATATGGCAATAAAGATGAGGATAACAGTCCAAGCAATGTAAATAGTGCAAATAGTAACAATCCCTCATCTAAGAAATAGAGACAGATGCTGGAGGTGAATATGCAATAAAGATGAGGATAACAGTCCAAACAATGTAAATAGTTCAAATAGTTACAATACCTCATCACAGAAATAGAGACAGATGCTGAAGGTGAATATGGCAATAAAGATGAGGATAACAGTCCAAACAATGTAAATAGTGCAAATAGTTACAATACCTCATCTAAGAAATAGAGATAGATGCTGAAGGTGAATATGGCAATAAAGATGAGGATAACAGTCCAAACAATGTAAATAGTGCAAATAGTTACAATACCTCATCTCAGAAATAGAGACAGATTCTGAAGGTGAATATGGCAATAAAGATGAGGATAACAGTCCAAACAATGTAAATAGTGCAAATAGTTACAATATCTCATCTAAGAAATAGAGACAGATTCTGAAGGTGAATATGGCAATAAAGATGAGGATAACAGTCCAAACAATGTAAATAGTGCAAATAGTTCCAATACCTCATCTAAGAAATAGAGACAGAGGTTGAAGGTGTATATGGCAATAAAGATGAGGATACCAGTCCAAACAATGTAAATATTGCAAATAGTTACAATACCTCATCTCAGAAATAGAGAAAGATTCTGAAGGTGAATATGGCAATAAAGACGAGGACAACAGTCCAAACAATGTAAATAGTATAAATAGTTACAATACCTCATCTATGAAATAGAGACAGAGGCTGTAGGTGAATATGGCAATAAAGATGAGGATAACAGTTCAAACAATGTAAATAGTGTAAATAGTTACAATACCTCATCTAAGAAATAGAGACAGAGGCTGAAGGTGAATATGGCAATAAAGATGAGGATAACAGTCCAAACAATGTAAATAGTGTAAATAGTTACAATATCTCATCTAAGAAATAGAGACAGATTCTGAAGGTGAATATGGCAATAAAGATGAGGATAACAGTCCAAACAATGTAAATAGTGTAAATAGTTACAATATCTCATCTAAGAAATAGAGACAGATGTTGAAGGTGAATATGGCAATAAAGATGAGGATAACAGTTCAAACAATGTAAATAGTGTAAATAGTTACAATACCTCATCTAAGAAATAGAGACAGAGGCTGAAGGTGAATATGGCAATAAAGATGAGTATAACAGTCCAAACAATGTAAATAGTGTAAATAGTTACAATATCTCATCTAAGAAATAGAGACAGATGTTGAAGGTGAATATGGCAATAAAGATGAGGATAACAGTTCAAACAATGTAAATAGTGTAAATAGTTACAATACCTCATCTAAGAAATAGAGACAGAGGCTGAAGGTGAATATGGCAATAAAGATGAGGATAACAGTCCAAACAATGTAAATAGTGTAAATAGTTACAATATCTCATCTAAGAAATAGAGACAGATTCTGAAGGTGAATATGGCAATAAAGATGAGGATAACAGTCCAAACAATGTAAATAGTGCAAATAGTTACAATATCTCATCTAAGAAATAGAGACAGATTCTTAAGGTGAATATGGCAATAAAGATGAGGATAACAGTCCAAACAATGTAAATAGTGCAAATAGTTCCAATACCTCATCTAAGAAATAGAGACAGAGGCTGTAGGTGAATATGGCAATAAAGATGAGGATAACAGTCCAAACAATGTAAATAGTATAAATAGTTACAATACCTCATCTAAGAAATAGAAACAGATGCTGAAGGTGAATATGGCAATAAAGACGAGGATAACAGTCCAAACAATGTAAATAGTGTAAATAGTTACACTACCTCATCTAAGAAATAGAGATAGATGCTGAAGGTGAATATGGCAATAAAGATGAGGATAACAGTCCAAACAATGTAAATAGTGCAAATAGTTACAATACCTCATCTAAGAAATAGAGACAGATGCTGAAGGTGAATATGGCAATAAAGATGAGGATAACAGTCCAAACAATGTAAATAGTATAAATAGTTACAATACCTCATCCAAGAAATAGAGACCGATGCTGAAGGTGAATATGGCAATAAAGATGAGGATAACAGTCCAAACAATGTAAATAGTGCAAATAGTTACAATACCTCATCTAAGAAATAGAGACAGATGCTGAAGGTGAATATGGCAATAAAGATGAGGATAACAGTCCAAACAATGTAAATAGTATAAATAGTTACAATACCTCATCTAAGAAATAGAGATAGATTCTGAAGGTGAATATGGCAATAAAGATGAGGATAACAGTCCAAACAATGTAAATAGTGCAAATAGTTACAATACCTCATCTAAGAAATAGAGACAGATGCTGAAGGTTAATATGGCAATAAAGATGAGGATAACAGTCCAAACAATGTCAATAGTGGAGATAGTTACAATACCTCATCTAAGAAATAGAGACAGATTCTGAATGTGAATATGGCAATAAAGATGAGGATAACAGTCCAAACAATGTAAATAGTGCAAATAGTCACAATACCTCATCTAAGAAATAGAGACAGATGTTGAAGGTGAATATGGCAATAAAGATGAGGATAACAGTCCAAACAATGTAAATAGTGCAAATAGTTACAATACCTCATCTAAGAAATAGAGACAGATGCTGAAGGTGAATATGGCAATAAAGATGAGGATAACAGTCCAAACAATGTAAATAGTGCAAATAGTTACAATACCTCATCTAAGAAATAGAGGCAGATGCTGAAGGTGAATATGGCAATAAAGATGAGGATAACAGTCCAAACAATGTAAATAGTGCAAATAGTTACAATACCTCATCTAAGAAATAGAGACAGATTCTGAAGGTGAATATGGCAATAAAGATGAGGATAACACTCCAAACAATGTAAATAGTGCAAATAGTTACAATACCTCATCTCAGAAATAGAGACAGATTCTGAAGTTGAATATGGCAATAAAGATGAGGATAACAGTCCAAACAATGTAAATAGTGCAAATAGTTACAATACCTCATCTAAGAAATAGAGACAGATGCTGAATGTGAATATGGCAATAAAGATGAGGATAACAGTCCAAACAATGTAAATAGTGCAAATAGTTACAATACCTCATCTAAGAAATAGAAACAGATGCTGAAGGTGAATATGGCAATAAAGATGAGGATAACAGTCCAAACAATGTAAATAGTACAAATAGTTACAATACATCATCTAAGAAATAGAGACAGATGCTGAAGGTGAATATGGCAATAAAGATGAGGATAACAGTCCAAACAATGTCAATAGTGGAGATAGTTACAATACCTCATCTAAGAAATAGAGACAGATTCTGAAGGTGAATATGGCAATAAAGATGAGGATAACAGTCCAAACAATGTAAATAGTGTAAATAGTTACAATACCTCATCTAAGAAATAGACACAGATTCTGAAGGTGAATATGGCAATAAAGATGAGGATAACAGTCCAAACAATGTAAATAGTGCAAATAGTTACAATACCTCATCTAAGAAATAGAGACAGATTCTGAAGGTGAATATGGCAATAAAGGTGAGGATAACAGTCCAAACAATGTAAATAGTGCAAATAGTTACAATACCTCATCTAAGAAATAGAGACAGATTCTGAATGTGAATATGGCAATAAAGATGAGGATAACAGTCCAAACAATGTAAATAGTGCAAATAGTCACAATACCTCATCTAAGAAATAGAGACAGATGTTGAAGGTGAATATGGCAATAAAGATGAGGATAACAGTCCAAACAATGTAAATAGTGCAAATAGTTACAATACCTCATCTCAGAAATAGAGACAGATGCTGAAGGTTAATATGGCAATAAAGATGAGGATAACAGTCCAAACAATGTCAATAGTGGAGATAGTTACAATACCTCATCTAAGAAATAGAGACAGATGCTGAAGGTGAATATGGCTATAAAGATGAGGATAACAGTCCAAACAATGTTAATAGTGTAAATAGTTACAATACCTCATCTACGAAATAGAGACTGATATTGACCGAGCGAATATGGCAATAAAGATGAGGACAACAGTCCAAACAATGTAAATAGTGCAAATAGTTACAATACCTCATCTAAGAAATAGAGACAGATTCTGAAGGTGAATATGGCAATAAAGATGAGGATAACACTCCAAACAATGTAAATAGTGCAAATAGTTACAATACCTCATCTCAGAAATAGAGACAGATTCTGAAGGTGAATATGGCAATAAAGATGAGGATAACAGTCCAAACAATGTAAATAGTGGAGATAGTTACAATACCTCATCTAAGAAATAGAGACAGATGCTGAAGGTGAATATGGCTATAAAGATGAGGATAACAGTCCAAACAATGTTAATAGTGTAAATAGTTACAATACCTCATCTAAGAAATAGAGACTGATATTGACCGAGCGAATATGGCAATAAAGATGAGGACAACAGTCCAAACAATGTAAATAGTGCAAATAGTTACAATACCACATCTAAGAAATAGAGACAGATGTTGACCGAGTGAATATGGCAATATAGATGAGGACTACAGTCCAAACAATGTAAATATTGCAAATAGTTACAATACCTCATCTAAGATATATTGACAGATTCTGAAGGTGAATATGGCAATAAAGATGAGGACAACAGTCCAAACAATGTAAATAGTGCAAATAGTTACAATACCTCATCACAGAAATAGAGACAGATGCTGAAGGTGAATATGCAATAAAGATGAGGACAACAGTCCAAACAATGTAAATAGTGTAAATAGTTACAATACCTCATCTCAGAAATAGAGACATTTGTTGAATGTGAATATGGCAATAAAGGTCTATATGGCAATATGGAATATGAAGACGACAGTCCAAATAATGTAAATAGTGTAGGTAGTTACAATATCTCATATCAGAAACAGAGGCAGGTGTGGATGATGAATATAGTAGTGAAGTTGAGGGCAATAGTCCAAATAATGTAAATAGTGTAAATAAATGCAATACACCGTCTCAAAAATAAAGATGGATCTTTGATGAAGTTAAGCTCTAATATTTAATTATGCATAATTGGTAGTTTCTACGGATCGCTTAACGATTATTCAATTGTCGTAGACCTCGCCATGAGCTTAGTAAATAATTAACTTTAATTAATGGTCTTATTATAATGAAGAGTATGCGTTTTAATATAGTGGATATCGACTCGGAACGAGAAACCGGGGAGCCGAGTTCGAATTCCAGTTGAATCCATTGTATTCACTTACGCGCAAATACCCTTGGGAATGGAATTAATCCGTCTCTTCCTTCCAGTTATGGGTTAAATAGCAGGACAGATTGGGTTCTATAGCCTTGGTCGGCAACCAGTCTACCGCAGAATTCAATGGCAACCTATTGCGGGATAATCTTCTTCCCAGTCAGTCATGTCTCTTTCGAGACATGATCGCCCATGCGTGTATCACGTATGGCACTTAACTGACTGACTGAGTAGCGGAACAAAATTTAATCAATGCTATTAAGCCGACCAAAAATGTCTTGAGATCGCCTCTAGCCGAGTAGGGAGATCCGCTATTCACCCTGTGTTAGTGGAGACCCCCGAGAAGTGGACCTCTGTGAGTTTAACAGTGCCAGATACGTGCGTGCATCAGAATAACAAAAAGACAAATTTTATTAAGAGCTACAAAGAACAGGAAATTATGGAGAACCATGATCGCCAATGTATTGAAGAGACACGGTACACAGAAGAAATACTAGCCCTTGCTCTTTCCAGACCAAAACTATAATCACTGAGATGAACCAATAACTTTTAATTAAAAGAAACTCTTTGAAAGATGAAACATTTCCGGGATTATCTTCCACCTATGAAACATACACTTGCAAGTGAATATTGTTTTAATAATTTCACCCCAAGCAAGGCGAGAAAGACACAAAGACGCATTTGATTATTGGAAATAAAAGCAAATTAGAAGACGTGAAGACAAGAGGAACTGAGAAAAACAATGCATAACCTGCTTATCAAGCTTGTTTATATAGTTGTGAAAAAATAGCTGGAGAGAGAAGAGACGAATTAATACCTTCCCTAAGGGTGTTTGCGCGTAAGTGAAAGCAACGATTTCAACTGAAATTTGAACTTGGCTCTCCGATTTCTAGTCCCCGGCCGATATCCACTGCACCACAACGCACATCAAATCTAGAAGTTTGCCATAAAAAGGCAGAAAGTGAATAGGCCGATACCGAAAGAGTTACTATGAGTACCAGAAACTATGCTAACTTTCTTTCCTCCCTGTCTGGTGTGGCCAATCAGAAAAAATCGCTCGGTGAATAAAAGCCATTGCTTTTGCTTACTGGGTAGAGAATTATTTGGAGCTTTAAGAGAAAGTAAAATTTTTGAGCATGCTAGTGCGGTTTCGTCAAAGACACTGGAACAAGAAACGTCATATTTACGATTAGGATGCTCTCTGAAAGGGCAATACAAATAAAGAAGGACTTATACCTGTGCTTTATTGATTCTGCAATGGCGTTTGACAAAATACGCCGCAAAGAATTGATGGAGATGCTCGGCAGCCTCGACATATTTGGGAAAGACTTCAGAGTAATCAAGAATTTTTACTGGCAGCAAACCGCTTGTATACGGACAGATAACGAATTCAGCAGATATACAAAGATAGAAAGTGGTGTAAGACAAGAATGTGTCTTTTCAACGGATCTGTTCAACTTGTACAGCGAGAATATTTTGAGGACCTTAGAAGTTATGCTTGGATTCGTCATCGGAGGCCGCAATTTAAACAACCTAAGGTACGCAGATGATACAGTTCTGATAGCAGACACGGAAAGGAAACTACAGGACCTCCTACAGAAGGTAGCTGAAGAGAGTGACAAGAAAGGACTACAAATAAACTGCAAGAAAACCGAATGCATGACCGTCAGTAAAAAGGTCACTCCAATATGTCAGATACAGGTCGGGGATACTAGAATCAAGCAGGTACAAACATTTAAATACCTGGGAACTGTTATAACAGAAGACAGAAAGTGCGACACAGAGATCCGAAGGCAAATTGGCATGGCGAAGGAAGCATTCCAGAAGTTGAGTAAAGGACAATTTTGCTAGAAACAAAGAAGAGAGTACTGGCTTGTTACGTGATGTCAGTTCTTCAATATGGCAGTGAATGCTGGACAGTATCATCAAAGATGAAGGAAAATTTGAAGCAACTGAAATATGGTTCTACAGAAGGATGCTGCGAATATCATGGATCGAGCATGTGAGCAATGATGAGGTTTTGGAAAGGATGGAAACGAAAAGGAAATTAATACTGAGCATCAGTAAGCGAGAGGTGAATTCCTGGGACATGCAATGAAGAAAGAAAGCTTGAAGAACATGATACTAACAGGCCAGATAGATGGAAAAAGAGACAGGGGAAAGCAGCGGATAACATATTTGAAGGACCTAATCAGGTCATCCACCATGGAACGAGGGTTGCATGGTATAACAGGAGAAGGCGTGCTACGAGCCACCAGGGATAGAGAGCCGTGGAGAGCCATGATCGCCTACGTTTTGAAAGGACAGGGCACATAGAAGAAGAAGAAGAAGAAGAAGAAGAAGAAGAAGAAGAAGAAGAAGAAGAGTGCTATTTTCGCTTTTTGCGAGGGGGAGATTGGAATTTGACTCCGTTTTTGTTAATACGTTGCCTACTGAACTGTTCACACTAGATCTGCGAATGAACTTGATGTTGGCACATCGATATTGCTTTTTGTTGTTTTTTTCTACTTCTGTTACAGATCCAAAAAGACAGAAAATGGCGAATGATCTTATGTTTAACTAAGAGACTAATTGCCAATCTCGTAGTATAAGTTTATTAATCCGTGTTTACTTACCTGGCACATTTTGTGTCAGGTAGGGGCCAAAAATCCTCTCCCAGTCGCGTCTCTGTTCTCGAAGACAGAGTGTGGCTCGGTTGTACCTCTGTCCTCGAGGACAAGGATGCACCTGAGAAAAATCATACTGTATAGATGCCTGGTCCCGGGGAACCAGAGGAGTGGACCAGGTGCTCATCACTGGGGCTAGCGCGAACGGCGGTTGCGAAGCATGCGTAATTTTCGTATCCTTAGCCCGCTCGTACTTTCCCGGGCTCCCCACATTAAAAACCAACCTTGATTCACATTTCGCTCCAGTGCGGGAGTAGGGTAGATAAATACTATCATGTGCTTTTTAATTCACGCAAATATGATGACTACAACCAGAAATTTCTTGGTGGGACTTGTCAGGCGTTCAGAAAGCTGCTTGCCACTTACAAAATATTGCAAAAACATTTTGTAAGAATTCAAATACACCACGACATTAACAGATGGTTAAATGTCTAGTTTGTTTTTTGTTTTTGTTTTTTGTGTTTTTGTTTTTTTTTTTTGGACGTTTGTTCGTCGTGACCAGTGACAACTTTAATGAAACCGTCTCACTGCAAAGATTGGTATAATTGTAAAGCTGTTTCTTCCGCCCATTTACGGGTACTTAAGCAGCTATTAACTAAGCCACGGTGACTAGAATTAGTCAATTCTCTACAAATGAGATAATTAACTCTGTGCGTCTATGTATGTTTTGTTGCATCTATATATATATATATATATATATATATATATATATATATATATATATATTAATTGGAGTAGATAGACTTAACTATCACCCGGTTCACACTCCACCCACGTCTTTTGAACAGGTGAAGAGTCTTATCCCTTGTTTCCTGTTTAGGATGTGGTTCCCGGCTTTCCTTTCTTTCCCCTCCCCCACAATCTTCTTTCACTTTTTTTTCCTTTCCTCTTTTTTTTGTTCTCAATTGGAGTAGATAGACTTAACTATCGCCCGGTTCACACTCCACCCACGTCTATTGAACAGGTGAAGAGGCTCATCCCTTGTTTCCTATTTAGGATGTGGTTCCCGGCTCTCTTTTGCTTTTTTTTCTTCCAATGCTTTTTTTTCTTCCAATAGCCCCATGCGCATCAGTGGCGTCACCGCCTTGATTGGGGTGATATGATTATATATATATATATATATATATATATATATATATATATATATATATATGGCAAGAAATAAATTAAGTTTAATACTTACAGGTATTGTGAAAGAAAACAGGATAAAAAAAAAAATGAAAGATCACAGGAAGAACGAATTTCCTCGATTTTTTTCCCTTTTCCTCCCTTGTTGCTGTTCATAATATATTTTTTTCTTGTCATACAATTTCATCTTCATTTTTTATTTTTTGAAAAAGATGAAAAAAAATTTCCCAGATGAGCCTGAAGATGTTGGGATTGAAACCGGTTGGCTGTTCTTCTTGTGTTCTATTATTATTTTTTTTTTCATGTACCACATTACCACCACCTGTAAATTTGTTGATTATCATTTTTTTGAATTTTTTCACTGCAAAATCATCGATTTACTAGAACGTTGTATGAGAAACTGAGTACCACCTAAAAATCTTTAAATATTGAAATTTTTCCAAATTTTTTGAAAAACGGAAACTTTATGTACTTATCGATAAGAATACGCAGAAAAAAGATCAAAAGAAATGATAATCAACAAATTTACAGGTGGTGGTAATGTCGTACAGGTCTGCCATATATATATATTATTTATTCATAAATTATAACATGGATATGTTCCAATATCACTACAAAAGTAGCTAAGAACCATCACATCACTTGACAAGACACAAAAGTGTTGAAACAAAATGGCTACTTTTGTAGTGATATTGTAACATATCCATGTTATAATTTATGAATAAATAATATTATTAGCTCTACTTTTGTATTGAGCACTTTTTTAAAAATAGTGTTTCTTTGGACAAGGAATATTATTCCAACAATACTTATATATATATATATATATATATATATATATATATATATATATATATATATACTAATGTACCAAACCAAGATTTTTGGAAAAACTTGAAGGCCGAATACAAGAAGTTATGTCCAGTAGAGTTCCAGTTGAAATCAGCTGAAGCGAATCCTGGGTGACTGATGAAACTTGTAGCGAAACCTGGTGGCCATAACGAATTTTGAATAAAAACCTCACGCGGAAAGCTTTCCTCTCATATCTATTTCTTGTAAGAAT
Organism: Ascarosepion bandense; assembly: GCA_037127315.1. Lineage (NCBI taxonomy): Eukaryota > Metazoa > Mollusca > Cephalopoda > Sepiida > Sepiidae > Ascarosepion > Ascarosepion bandense. Next base: position 1,083,511 of record JBBBDQ010001853.1, read on the forward strand.
TATAGTTAACTTGCGGAACCCGTGGAATTTCCACGGAAGGATAATTATGATTTCCTGGAAAATTTTTCTTTGTCATACTACAAATGATAGTAATGTCTTCAAACATAAAGGTATTGGATAATAAAATAACGATAACACAGTGTGTAAATTTATTAAAATATCTATAAAAGTAATGTCCATAGAAGATCCTGTGAGAGATTTTGAAAGAGAAAATTTTTTGTTTTTGTTTTTTTTACTACTGAAAAATCATGGCTTCTGTGTTCATTGTAAACAGAAAAGACCAACTGAGTAATGGCCAAGGGTGTAGAGGCCATAAATTTCGTTATTAGGTCGCGGGATACGACAACAAACCTACCTATTTTTACTGTATTGTACAGTACACACACATATACACACACACAATTACTGCTACAACCACCAGCTTAAGCTACTACTGATGCGGTAATGCTATAGGCTTTCTCCTCCTACTCTCTCACTCTTTACTACGCTTCCGTTTGGCAAAGGTGAGAGAAAGGCTGAGGAGATTAGAATGATAGAGGGAAAGTAAAAGCGCGTGTAGAGAGTAAGTATGTTATCTTTCTTCGGTAGCGTAACGGACGGAGGAACTAACTAACTAACTAACTAAGGAAAGACCAAGCAGAATTGTTATATGATAACTAAATTAAAAGTATTTTAAAATGGGGAGTTACTTTTAAATCTCCCTATATGTGTGTGTACCTGTGTGTACCTGTGTGTGTGTGTGTGTGTGTGTGTTTTTTTTTAATTTATTTGTTAAACATTATTTTTTAATGGATACTTATATATGAGTACATACTCTGTTTTTTATAATTAAACAGTATATTTATTTATATCTACCGTCCTAAATAATCGAGAAATCTTGTTAGGAAAATATGCGTATTCCGACAGGATTCGAACCTGCTTCCCCATGTGGAAACCCTCAACTGATCCGACGCATCTTAGACAGCTCGACCACGAAGGAATTACAAGAAGAAAAAAAAGCCTGAAATAGTACCTTTAAATACACATTTCCCTGATTTTTTGAAGAATTCGTATCTGTTCTGCCTTCGTATCCGAATGTAAACAAACATAATTCATTTATGAAATTCGTTACGAAATAGATTAACCCCGACATATTTTAAATTTATTTGTTTAAAAATTATTTTTAATGAATACTCGTATTTGAGTAGATACTCTGTTTTTTGTTTGTTTGTTTTTTTTATAATTAAACAGTATATTAATTTATATGTATGGTTGACATACATACATACATACATACATACATACATACATACATACATACATACATAACTGACTTGGCAGACCGGCTGCAACCACTCTCTCACCGGCGTGATGTGGCTTCCCTGTGCCTCTTCTACAAGTACATTCATGGCTTCTGCTCCGATGAACTAAGAGCACTGGTGCCGCCTAAGCAGGAATTTACACGAGATACTAGATTAGCAACTAGGTCCCACCTTTTTACAGTTAAACAGATAAGATGTAACCGTAAATTCTACTCCAACAGCTTCTTTTCTCGCGCTTCCCGCCTGTGGAACTCCCTTCCACAAGTCTGCTTTCCCGTCAGCTACAATCTCCAGGTGTTTAAATGTAGGGTCAATAGACACTTCCTATCACCCTAATTCCCAATTATTCTCAGAAAACTCATCTACCCAACCCTCATTCTCGGTATCCTTACCCGCCTATCACCCACCCTCTGACATTTCCTATATTTAATCATCCTTTCTCCACTCTATGTAGCCCCCTGCGCAGTAGTGGCAGTGAAATGCCTTGCTCGGGGTGAAACGCTATATATATATATATATATATATATATATATGTGTGTGTGTGTGTGTGTGTGTGTGTGTGTGTGTGTGTGTGTGTGTGCGTGTTTATTTATAGGTATCTCCACTAAATTGCTGGAAAAAACAGCATAGTATGAATAAAAAAGGTTCAAACTTAATAAAAACAAACTTTTTCCATCAAAATGTTTATATTATTATTAAGATGAAAGATCAAAGTAATTTTTAATTATTTAAAAAAAATTTTAATCTCTTCTAACATGTTCAAAATCTTGGCAAAATATCTTGTTTTGATTTGAGTTAGTGGGTAACCAAAACGTTACGAGAGTTTACAATGGAAAATGTAAATTACATAACTCACTTTTTTTTCCGGTGACAAACATTAATTTGGAAATTCTTGCAAAAATCAAATAATTCTTGGATTTTAGTGAGCTATCTTCAGAGAGGTTACAGGGACGTTAACATAAAGACACCCACCATCAAATATTTGAGTCGAAAGCTTAAAACTAGCACAATAAAAAAATCCAAATGCTGGACAATTTTTGTCTTTATTTTCCCCTGAAATTAATGTTTAGAACGGCTCATGATTAAACATAATAGACATACATTGTCTGTTATATTTAACAGTATATGTTTAGAAAATTATCTACTGCCTCGGTACACTATCTATCTATCTATCTATCTATCTATCTATATATATATATATATATATATATATATATATATATATATATATATATATATATTAATGCAGGTTTTATTGAATAATATAGACAAGTTTTGTCTATTCATTTTGTGTAGGATCCGTTCGTACCGTCTGATATACTTGATAGTGATATCGTTGAAAGACAACAAAAAATCACAGTAATTGTTGATTTTTTTATCGGGTCTAAGCTTTCAGCTCACATAAGCCATTATCAAACAGTAAATATTAACACACAGTAAACATAGAACATTTAAGCTATTAACAATAAAGAGAATTAAATTGAAAATATAAGTCCATCCCTACCGTGGCGGAAGGCTGAAGACAGTGACAAAATAGTGGCGTTGTGGTCCCTGATCTGATTACAGGCATTTGAGTATGTTATTGGAAATATCAAAATTGATTGTATTCAAACCAGGTTTAAATTGTTTAATGTAGATTGCTTCCAGGATTTTGAGTTTCTGTTATTTTCTTGTTTAAGCATGTACATGTGATCAACGACCGTTTTTCTCAGAAGTATATATATATATATATATATATATATATATATATCGAGGCAGCAAGTAATTTTCTAAACATACGCTGTTAAATATAAGAGACAATAAATGTCTATTATGTTTAATCATGAGCCGTTCTAAACGTCCTATTTTTGCTTTAATTTCAGTTGAAAATAAAGACAAAAATTCTCCAACATTTGGATAATTATTTATTGGTTTTCTTCTAAGCTTTCGGCTCACATGAGCCATCTTCAGAGAGGTAGTTTAAACTGAAATATTATAAAATCCACCATAACCGACGCTATTATTTTGTGTTGACATAAAACTCCGCTTGGCAACGGCAATAGTTACCAAAAATAATAAACGCAGTTCTTAAGTTTGCGATGCGGTTTTATGACGTCACACCGCGGGATAGCGCGAAATGACAACAAAACCATCTAGTCAAATGCAATGTAATATGTTATTTCCTGTTTTAATGTCTAGAAAATTACTTGCTGCCTCGATATACTATATATATATATATATATATATATATATATATATATATATATATATATATAGTGTGTGTGTGTGTGTGTGTGTGTGTGTAAGGATAGTTGAAAACACAATTATACTTAAACATTGAAACAATAAACAAAAACTAAAAATTCTCGAAGCTATATACATAAAACTGTTGAAACCTAACCGGAACAAGATAAACAATGAAATTTCCATAAATATCCTTACATGCCTATAATTAATAACAGAAGCCATTGGTTTATTTCAATGGCTTCTCATATTTATTTCTTGTTTTCACTCTTGCTTGGTCATGTGTGACGTCATGAGTTGTGTTGCGACATTCGCTTCCAGCGTGTTAAATGCACCAGTTTGTTGTTGCTTGGAAATCTTCCATGTAAACAAAAACAGTTTGTCATTATGGTTTGTCCGTGTTTAAATATATAATGTAATATGACATCTTTGAAAATGGCTTACGTAACCGAAAGCATAGATTGGATTATTAAAAAAAATTATGTATCATTATTGTAATTTTCTTTATTTAATGACTAGCAGTATAGCCCGGCGTTGCTCGGGTGTAATGAAAGCTTTAAAACTAATCCATGATCCTGGAGCTCAGACTCTTTGGACGTTGGCACGAAAGACTAAAAAGCAATAGCTGTTTCCAGTTAAAGCGAAACCGAAGACTGAAAGAAAAATGATTGGATGTAAGTCAAATTTTGATTTCCTGGTATCGATATCAAATACGTTTTTCTCGGCGTAAACTGAATTTTGAAGGCTAAATAAGTCCTCTGAGTAAATGGTATCATGGCTGAGACTAAGAACTACAATTATATCTACTTAGAGCCAAACCCGAAGCAAAAACTAAAAAAGGGCTGAAAAAATACGGACAAACAGACACACACACACACACAACCATCTTGCCTTATATATATATATAGTCATCCGCAGACAGATCTGTTTCGCTATATCACAGCTCATCAGTACGGTTAGACTCCGATTGCTTTTAACCCAGGATTGAAACCCAACCGAATTGGCATCAGTCGGCGATTCTACCTCTGGGCTATGGGCGTTCGGTAGAAGAAGGCAGACTTTATAGTGTGTATATTGTTATTATACCCGTCCAATAGCCAGAGTACTCTAATCCATTACTGAATTAGCGATGCGTACATGCCAGAGTAGCTACTGTTTTTCAAAGTCTACCATTCTTCCAGAGTACTCAATCAGAGTGTGAGAGCGTAAATAGTCATCCGCAGACAGATCTGTTTCGCTGTATCACAGCTCATCAGTATGGTTAGACTCCGATTGCTTTTAACCCGATAATATATGTATATATATATATTATCGATTTTCTGCACTCTTGTAAGAAATGCAACATTGAAACTTCTGAATATCGTTTCTTATGTCTTTGTCTATGAGTGTATCAAATTTTGATTAAACTCGGACCACTCCTTTTATAAACCGATTTTTTCGATTATCGATTTTCGATATTTAAGGGGATACCTCGACACAAAACCTAGCTAAGAACACTCGCAGACGCTTATAGTACAACTGTGTCAATTTTCAAGAAAATCGGTTCAGCCGTTTCGGAGCCTATAGGTAACGGACACAGACAGACAGACACACGCACACACACACACACACACACACACAAAGTTCCGTTTATAAATAAGTTTAGATGATATTAAGCTTATCAGAGAATATGAAAAAAATTATATAAAATAGACAAAACTAGTCTATATTACTTAATAAAACATGCATATATATATATATATATATATATATATATATATATATATATATATAAAGTCTAGTTCAACAGGAAGGGAACCACTTGACTTCAGGCGTGATTCTTTGCTCTGGGAAAATATGAAACTGGACAAGTGTCTTTCTTATTAGCATAGAGCCGTTTAAGAAAATATGATGATGTGTCGTTTAACATTAGAAGAGTTGCCACTTTAAAGATCACATTTCGGAAGTACCGGAAATTATTTCCTGCCTGATACCTCTTATAGCGTAAATTAGAGGAGTTTCCGGATTTTAAAAATAGGGGCGACGATGATGAAGTCATTTGGACCGTCAGCTAGAAAATAGCAAAAAAAAAAAAAAAAACGATCTCTATACAGAAAGATTTTTGACGCATTTTCCAGAGCAATTAGCTCATAATTTACATTATTTACAGGCGAAACTTAGATGTGACACAAGGCCGAAAGTAGGGAACACTCAGTGAGGAACCTAAATCACTACTCAGACGCAACGGTTCTAACGAGACAAGGAAGGAATCGATTACGCCACGTCGAGGTTCCCATTTAAAAAAGATATTTAGCTTTGATAGCAGAACCAAGTTAAGAAGAATAAACAAATGAATTTAAAAGCTAGCAATAATAGGGCAGACTGAGCTCTTTAGCCTTGACAGAACACTCAATCTAGGAAAAGAAAGAAGTGAATTCAAATGCCACAAATAATATGGTAGATTATTGCGTTGTGGTGCAGTGGATATCGGCTCGGAACGAGAAATCGGGGAGCCGAGTTCGAATTCCAGTTGAATTCTTTGCATTCGCTTACGCGCAAATACCCTTGGGAAAGGTATTAATCCGTCTCATCCCTCCAGTTATGGGTTAAATAACAGAACAGATTGGGTTCTCTAGCCTTGGCTAGCAACCAGTCTACCGCAGAAAGTAATGGCAACCTACTGCGGGATGTTCTGCCCAGTCAGTCATGTCTCTTTCGAGACATGATCGCCCAAGCGTGTATCACGTATGGCACTTGACTGACTGAATCTGTTCTGCTTTGGTTTGGCAGCAAGTCTATGGGAATGTCAACAATTTATTTAAAGCCAAGCTGTAGAGAATTGGTGTACGCCAGATAAATATGTCGGTTATACCATTTCCTAACTTTCGGTAAGATTTCGTAATATTGTCTATATTTAAGCTTATTTATATTAGGATAGGACACAGAGTAGATATGAAGGTTCTAAGGACCTTGTGTATTTTACGGCTTAATTCGACTTTTTTAAACCATGAAATCTTCAGTTGTCCAGTAGTAAGACACATTGAAAGATGCGTATTTTTCTGATAAGATTTCTCGAATATTCAGGCCAGTATATATATATATATATATATATATATATATATATATATATATATATATACTGTTTAATTATAGAAAAAAAACTATCCACTCAAATACGAGTATTCATTAAAAATAATGATCAAACAAATATATACGTGTGTGTGTCTGTGTGTGTTATATTCATTTAAAAGTTCTCAATGCTGATAAATATAATAAATATCTTACGTTTACATTATGTACATTTAACCATAAAAGAACGATTACGTTTTTGATTGAATAAATTCTATATATTTTCAACTCCTTGATGGAATCCCTGATCAAACAACGAATACTGATTGGAGCGAAGCAAATGACAAGTTTCAAGAATTCTGCACTAACAGCAGCACTTCATATTATCCAGACAACAAAATGTCGATGCAACATCGTTTCTGGAATCCTGGTTTCTTAGAACATTCGGCGAACCTGAAGGAGACTACCACCACCTTTAAATTTTTTTTTTTTTTCATTTTTTTTTTTTTTTTTACTTTGTTTCAGTGCAATCTTAAAAATTACACTCTAAACTCTTCAATTGACAAAATACAATTTGGAAAAATTTCAAGATTTCAACAATTTTTTTAGGGGGGCTCAGTTTTTCGTACAACGTTATAGTAAATCGATCCTCAATTTTGGAACCACTCGCAGGTACGACATTACCACCACCTGTAAATTGGTTAATTATATTTTTTTTTCAGTACAATCTTATCGATTAGACCCTAAAGTTTCCGATTAACAAAAAAATTTGTAAAATTTCTACATTTAAACAATTGGGGGGGGGGGGCTCAGTTTTTCATACAATCTTGTCGTTAATCGACCCTGTGCAAATAACCTTTTTGTTGCGCATATTCAACTACTGAATCCTTTGCGAAATTTTTGAATAAAGCCATTCTTGGATTTTTCTGAGGAAGATGCCATCGTAAGAAAATTTGAAAAAGACAAAAACAAGAGCAACAACTCGTACACAAAAGTGGTTCCAAAATGAAGGATTGATTTACTATAACGTTGTATGAGAAAGTGAGCCCCCACCTAAAATTGTTTAAATATTGAAATTTTTCCAAATTCTCTTGATAATCGGAAACTTTATGTAATAACCGATAAGACTGCGTTGAAATTAGAATTGGAATTGGGAAAGAAGTGGCTTGTAAATTTCAATGCGCCTAAGACGAAGCTGCTATTTGTCAATCATCACAGGCAACCTCTCCTGCCTCCCATAAGCATGGACCAAGCGAGTCTCCCTGAGAGCAATATACTTCGCCTCATCGGACTTACCCTCTTTTCCGATCTCAAGTGGAACCATTACATTGAGTCAATAGCTAAATCCACTGCTAGGAAGGTTGGATCACTGTGTCGGGCCAGGATGTTTTTTTTTGCCTGAATCGATCTTTCACATATACAAACCAACCATCCGTCCGTGCATAGAATACTGCTGTCATATATGGTCAGACGCCCCTGCTGTTCATCTCAGTGTTCTCGACAGGCTCTAAAGGAGAATCAGTAATGTGATAGGTACCGACTTGACGGCTCAACTCCAGCCACTTTCTCACCGACGGGATGTGGCTTCCGTCTGACTGTTCTACGAATATTTTCATGGCTTCTGCTCCGACGAACTTAAGTCACTGGTGCCCCTGCCACATGAGTTAACTCGTGCAACCAGACTGGCAACTGGGCCCCACCCATTCACAGATCAACCAAATGCAACCGACAATTCTACACCATCAGCTTCTTTTCTCGCACTTCCCGCCTGTTGAACCCTCTTCCATATTCTTGCTTTCCTGACGGATACAACCTCCAGGAATTTAAATGGAATGTCAATACCCATCTCTTAACCACTTGACTCCAGTTGTTTCTACATCATCCTGTATATCTTTTCCTTTCTCTCTACCTTTGCAACTGTCATCACATTTGTATTTCCATCTTTCTCTTGCTCTTTTCTCTGACAACCCCTGTAACTGGTTCGTCTTTCTCTTTACTCTCCTTCCTATCTAATGTTCCTCTATTATGTAGCCCCCTGCGCATCAGTGGCGTTACCGCCTTGCTTGGGGTGAAACGATTAAAAAAAAAATGATGTTTCTCAAAGAAAACGTTTCTTTGACTCATTCCTGATTCCCGCCGTTTCCACGCTACCACTGATAATCGGAATAATGCTGGGTTTGGTAAATGATGATGCCGCTTGCTGCAACTCTTGACATCAGGTTGCCATGTCAACGTGTCTCTACAGAAAACGAAAGCAAAAGAAGTGCTGAGTGAAGGACGACGGGCGTGTTTGACAATCAAATTGTTGCAGCCGACAAAGAAAAGATGACAGTAATCTGAGAATCGCTTTCATTATTTGCATTTCTCACGCGAGCGTCTCTTCCCACGCATGCGCGAACGTGACGTTCGTTCACAGACTCGTGGAAAGAGATTCAATGAGGATAGCTGTCGTGATCTCCTTTCATGCTGTGACCACTCATGACATAGGCGATCATGGTTCGCCATAACTTCTTGCCGCTTAATAAACATTTTCTGCTACTTCTGATTCCTGTGCCGCTGTTTATTTATTTATTGCTTTCCTGTCCTTGCCTTGTGAGTATCACATTTTCCTGATGTTAAGATTTATAAATCTACCATATCTGGTCGGGTGCTCCTGCTATTCATCTTGAGGTTCTCGACAAGATCCAAAGGAGAGTCTGCAGTATAATCAATCCTGACCTGGCAACTCGCCTTCAGTTACTTTCTAAACGACGTGGTGTGGCTTCCTTCTGTCTTTTCTACAAGTATTTTCATGGTAACTGATCCGACGAGCTTTTTTCTCTGGTACCCTGATCACATGTATTTACTCGTGCTAGTAGATTAGTATCAAGTTTCCACCCTTTTACCGTCGAAATAGTTAAATTAAGGTACCTCCACTGATTCACCGAAAAAACAGCATAGCATGATGTTAAACTTAATAAAAATAAAGTTTTATCGTCAAAGTTTTATGTTCTTATTAAGAGGAAAGATCAACGTATTTTTTTAAATTATATCTTAGATTTTTTTAATGCGTTCGAAATTTTTTTTTCTTTGACCCGATTTTAACAAGAGATTATGACAGCAAACGTAATATTACATAACTCACTTTAATGTGAAAAACACATTAATTTGTAAACTCTTGCAAAAATCAAATAATGGTTTTTATTATTTTGATAAAACTTTTAGAACTTATTTGAAAATGACTGAAATCATTTATGCAATCATTATTTTTATAACATCGAGGTAATTTTTTTTCTTTTTTTTTTACATATGTTACCCTCGCCTATAATTAATTTCTTGAAATTAACTAGACGTCGGTACGTTTTAATAATTAAATGCAGGATTCATTGGGGTATGTTAATCACCTTTTTTTTCTAGAATTTTGAAAAACAAAAATGCAATAAAAATATGCTATTTTTATTTAGATAAAATGTTAATTGCTTATATATATATATATATATATATATATATATATATTAAAGATATCATAGTCTGAAGAGATTTTTTCGATGCATAATGAATTTTCACAAGAATTATTTTTTTATTTAAATAATTTATAAAGTTTCAAAATACTTTTAAAATTTCTTCCAATCGTTGATTCCATTAGATTATAAAGGTAATACGTGAAGACTGTATTTACTAATCGAAAATTGAAAAGCTTAATTCTAGCCATAAGACTAAAAATAATTAAAACATTTTTTGTGTGCATGACGATGACCTGTATTTTATTTTACGGGTGACCGTAAGTGCTATATCATTAAAAGGCCATGTGTTTCAAAGGTTGTGCTCCTTACAGGAAAAAAACTATAAAACTTTTTTTCGGTAGGGTACAATTCTTTAATTTCGATTCTGTGTTTCATGTATACGTTTCAACATTTAACGGGCTTTGCAAATCAATCCTTCAAAATTTAAAGTAAGTTTTATATTTTTAATTCCTAGTTTTCTCATTTTGTTAAAAAAAAAAGTAATTATGAAATTCACACTTTGTGGAGTTATATAATAAAGAATACTGAAAATAGATATTAAAAATAAAAACTAATAAATGGAACTTTCTGTGTGTGTGTGTGTGTGTGTGTGTGTGTGTGTGTGTGTGTGTGTGTGTGTGTGTGTTCGTGTGTGTCCATTACCTATAGACTCCGAAACGGCTGAACCGATTTTCTTGAAAATTTACACAGTTGTACTATAAGCGTCTGCGAGTGTTCTTAGCTAGGTTTTGTGTCGAGGTACCCTGATAAATATCGAAAATCGATAATCGAACAAATCGGGTTATAGAAGGAGTTGTTCGATTTTAATCAAATTTCATACACTAATACACAAAGACATACGAAAAGAAATTCGGAAGTTTCAAGGTTGTAGTTCTTACAATAGTGCAGAAAATCAATAATATATATAAAAGACAAGATGTTTCTGTGTGTGTCTGTTTATCTGTCTGTATGTCCTTTATACAAATCCACAATTTTTATCAGATTCTCACCAAACTTCATACAAATATTCTTTATGTTTCTGGTCAAGTCGACTTATTTTTTCCAATTTCTCCCCGATATTGGAACTCGACACCCCGATATCTAATCAGGTCTGATCAAGATCAGGATTTCATCCCTTTTATCGTGGTTCTTGCTGCAGAATCTGCTCTAACTTGGTAAAATTATAGTTTTTAGACTTAAACATTAGTAGATCTTCTCAGACTTCTCATTTTCCACGATATCGGAAATCGATACCCCAATATTGCTTTTTAGTCTTTCATGCCAACGTCCAAAGAGTCTGAGCTCCAGGACCATGGATTAGTTTTAAAGCTTTCATTACACCCGGGCAACGCCGGGCTATACTGCTAGTTAAATAATAAAATCAATTTAATAGAAAGTTTTATATTATTTTAATTCTTATCTTTTTCAGAAAACATCTTTAAACGTAAGGTTTATAAAGCTAAACTAGCTAAAATTCTAGAACATATTTGATAATTACTAAAAATATTAAGTAAAATTTTGAATTTTACTATGTAGTTAAAAATTAAAAAAAAACGAAACATACGATTATGCTGTAGGAATTTATGCCAAATTTGGCTACCATACTTAGCTTCTTTTTTCTTTTTCTTTTTTTTCTTTTTTTTTGACGTATTCCGTCTGTCAGGTCATTTGTCACCTCTAATAATAACAGTATGATAGGACTAATAAGAGGACTACCGTGATTCAGAAACGAATTTATAGTACATTTCAGTAATACTTTTTTCAAATAAAATTAAGTTAACTTTAAATTTAATAATTTTACTAAAACAACGTGTCAGCGAGGTATATTTTATTTTCTCAAGATTTGTAAAACAGAGAATTAGCTTCTGTTTATAAAATGTGTCGATCGATCAAAAATGGCCGAAAAATTGAATTATTTCTTTTAATCTGAAAATTTTAGATTTTTAATCAATATAATTTCGGTTTGAAATACGCCAGAGTATTTTGCTTGCTGAAATTAGTAAATTTATTCTTTTAACTTTCAATTAAAACTGAACTAAAAGCTTCAAGAAAGCTTTTTAATTTATTGAAATTCATTTAAAACGTAGGTATCGAAAAGGAGTAGAGATACCTAGAAATGTACCCTCCTCTACTAGTCTACCAGTTTCTTTTCTCGAACTTCCCAGTTGTGGAACTCTCTTTATTTTGCTTGCTTCCCTGATAACTACAATCTCCAAAAGTTTAAATGCGACGTCAATTGCCATCTTTTATCTAATTGATTTTTTTATGTTTTTTTGTTTTTTGTTTTTTGTCTTGATAAAGTCCGTCAATAAACGAAACACTTCAGCTAAACCAAAATATAGTTTTCCTCTTATCTCTTTTTAATCAAACTGTTCTTCTCCTTGGATTATACCATAGAATATTTATATATATTAAATGTTGTTGAAGGATAAGTTTGACAATTATTTCACCTGATTTTTATTTTTTATTTTTATAGAAATAATTACGGAGTCGCCAACTAGGTGCCCGGTGATTGGATGGAAAACCAATCACGGGCTACCTTTGTAGATTTTCAACAAACTCCCCACGTGAGCGGGTTTTACAAACTCCCTCCCTCTTTTGCTTGTTGGAACCTTACAGACAAGACATCCCCGTCTGCTTTCCGTCATCTAGACCCAGGATACGTGAGGGGAATTGACAGCAACTGAAGCACAGAAGTCATGGCTCTATTTCTGCAACCCAGCCATAACGACACAGGAAATATGAACCGTTACAAGGATGCATCTTTCAGATAAGTTCCGCAAACCCGACTGTTTGCAAGAGACTATCCTTTCTTCTTTTCTCTCTTTTCCTGTAAATACAAGTTTATAACATTTTCATCTGTGTTTGTGTTCCTTTCTTCCCGCCGGCGTCACAATATTGTTACCAATTAAAATTGGGAAATTCCCAATATTTTTTTTGTTGTTGTTGATTGTGTTGTTATTATATTATTTCTGTAGTAAAATAAGGAACCTTGTTTAAATCATATGACATTAACTGAGTTGTTTTTCCCTAAAACTCCAGATCAAGGCAGCGTTCTGGACGGAGCGATCTAAGGTGGAGACAATTTACGATGGTACATTTGATATCATGGTCCACGTCCTCATAGCTGTTTGACCCGCTATAACCACAAGATTGCCTAATCTTGTTGACAGGCTTTGGTGATATTATTTAATCCATGTAAGGTTGTTTAATTCCGAATTCACTGCTGTCTTTTACAAGAAATATGTTTCTTCTTCTTCTTCTTCTTCTTCTTCTTCTTCTTCTTCTTCTTCTTCTTCTTCTATGTGCCCTGTCCCTTCAGAACGTAGGCGATCATGGCTCTCCACGTCTCCCTATTCCTTGTGGCTCTTAGTATGTTTGCTCCTGTTACACCTCGCAACCCCCGTTCCGTCATCCACCTGATCAGGCCCTGCAAATATATTATCCGCTGCCTTCCTCTGTCTCTCCTTCCTTCTATCTGACCAGTCAGTATGAGGTTCTCCAGGCTCTCCTTCCTCATTGCATGTCCCAGGAACTTCAGTTGTCTCTTCCTGATGCTCAGCATCAATTTCCTTTTTGTTGCCATTCTTTCTAACACCTCGCCGTTGCTTGTATGCTCAGTCCACGATATCCGTAGCATCCTTCTGTAGAACCACATTTCGGCCGCTTCCAGTTTTGTCCTCATTTTCGATGATATTGTCCAGCATTCACTGCCGTATTGAAGAACTGACATCACGTAGCAGTCTAGCACTCTTTTCTTCATTTCTATTGAGATTTTCCTGTGTGTTAGTATTTTGCTCATCTTCTGGAACGCGTTCTTTGCCATGCCAATTCGCCTTCGGATCTCCGTGTCGCACTTTCCATCTTCTGTTAGAACACTTCCTAGATACTTAAATTCTTGTACTTGTTTATGTTTAGCCCAGCAGAAAATATAAAAACCTACCGAAAAATGCAAAATTTATAGTAACCCAATTTGGAATTACATGTACTTGTGAACAATATATTTCGAAAATGAAATATACAAAAATCATATACAAAGACCAAGGTTTTTTATGAACACTTGGATAGGTATCTTCTCCTGTATTCGACAAATATTTCAGTTAATGAGGCGATGATATCGACAAATATTTCACCTGATGTGGTGATATTATCAAAAAATATTTCACAGGATGTGGTGATGTTATCGACAAATATTTACTTGATACGATGATGTTATCGACAAATATTCCGACTGATGTGATATCATCGACAAATATTTCACCTGATGTGGTGATGTTATCGACAAATATTTCAAATGATGCATTCATGTTATCGACAAATATTTCACCTGATGTGGTAATGTACTCGACAAATATTTCGCCTGATGGGGTGATGATATTGACAAATATTTCACCTGATGTGGTGATGTTATCAACAAATATTTCATCTGATGTGGTGGTGATATCGATGACTATTTCTCCTGATGAGGTGATGTTCTCAACTAATACTTCACCTGATGTGATGATGTTATCGACAAATATTTCAGGTGGTGTGGTGATATTATCGACAAATATTTCACCTTACGTTGTTATACTATCGGAAACCCTTTTTGCCTGTAAAAATGACGTTATCAGCAAATATTTCAGCTGATATGGTGATCTTGACGATAACTATTTTACCTGATGTGGTGATGATATCGACAAATATTTCACATAATGCGGTGATGTCATCAAGAAATATTTGAAATTATGTGGTAATGTTATCGAAAAATATTTCACCTGATCTGGTGATGTTATCGACAAATACTTCAACTGATGTTGTGAAGTTATCGACAAATGTTTCACCTGTTGGGGTGAAGTTATCGACAAATATTTCATCTGATATGGTAATGTTATCGACAAATATTGCATCCGATGTGGCGATGTTATCGACAATCCAAGTGATGTCATTGATTAATATTTTTTAACTGTCGTTATTATCACTACAAGTATTTTAACTGGTGTGGTAATATCATCGATATATATTTCGCTTGATGTGGTGATGTTATCGATAAATATTTTGCGTGATTTCGTCATGTAATCGACAAATATACCTGATACGATGAAGTTATTGACAAATATTTCAAATAAAGAGGTGATGTTATCAACAAATATTACACCTAATGTGGTGACGATATCGACAAATATTTCACCTAATGTGGTGAAAATATAGACAAATATTTCAGTTGATGTGATGTTATCGACAAATATTTCATCTGGTGTGGTGACGTTATTGTTAGGGCGCCGCTCCTATTTGACTACAAATGGACTGTTCCCATTGCGACATATAGAAATGGTGGATTCTCTACAAGTGAGTCATAGAGAGTCACTAGACTGACGACTCTACGACACTGTCCGCTCTCTGCCTTCGGGTAGAGGGCGCTCTCTGCTTCCGAGCAGAGAGCATTAACCCAGTCGTGGTTCCGCCGAAGGGTAGAACCACGACTGGGCAAAAATAGACAGACATTTTTTGGCCCGGCTATATGGCCGGGAATACCCACTATAAAATGACCATGTGTCACATCCAGCCTTGCGTGGGAAGGCTAGTAAATACAGTCGTAGAGAGTCACTTTGAGAGTCTCTATGAGTTACTGAAGAGTCAGTGCGAGTCAGGGAAGAGTTAGTCACACTTCCGGTGGTGTACCGGAAGTAATCACGTATACACACGTCTTACGACGGATTGGACTCTTGTATCTTTCTATTGTAAATATTACTAATCACATCTGTACATACTAACCGTCTTTCCGCGGAATACAACTTATATTCTGATTCTGTTGTTGAGTTATTCATTTATACTTGGCGACATAACAGTTATCGACAAATATTTTACCTGATGTGCTGATGATATTGACAAATATTTCACCTGATGTGATAATGTTATCGACATATATTTTGCCTGATGGGGTGATGTTATCGACCAATATTTCCCCTGATATGCTGATGTTAACGACAAATATTACACCTGATGTGTGTGATATTATCGACAAATATTTCACCTGACCTGGTAATATGATGGACAAATATTTTACCTAATAAAATGATGTTATCCACAAATGTTTCAGCTGATGTGGTGATGTCATCGATAAATATTTCACCTGATGTGCTGATGTTATCAACAAATATTGTGCATGATGTGGTGTTGTAATAGACAAATATATTACCTGATACAATGATGTTATTGACAAATATTACAAATAATGCTGTTGTGGTGATGTTATCGACAAATATTTCACCTGTTGTGGTGATGTGATAGAGAAAAATTTTACATGATCTGGTGATGTAATAGATAA
Source organism: Ascarosepion bandense (assembly GCA_037127315.1). Lineage (NCBI taxonomy): Eukaryota > Metazoa > Mollusca > Cephalopoda > Sepiida > Sepiidae > Ascarosepion > Ascarosepion bandense. The sequence continues at coordinate 1,099,872 of JBBBDQ010001853.1, forward strand.
ATATTTTCTATGTTATGGTGACGTTATCGGCAAACATTTCAACTTATGCGGTGATGTTATCGAAAAGTTTTTCATCGGATGCGGTAATATTATCGAAAAATACTTCACTTGTGTATTGATGTTATCAACAAATGTTTCAGCTGATGTGGTGATGTCATCATGTAATCAACAAATATATTACCTGATACGATGAAGTTATTGACAAATATTTCAAATAATGCGGTGATGTTATCAGCAAATATTACACCTAATGTGGTGATGATATCGACAAATATTTCACCTAATGTGGTAAAAATATCGACAAATATTTCACTTGATGTGGTGATGTTATCAAAAAATATTTCACTTGATGTGGTGATGTTATCGCCAAATATTTCACTTGATGTGGTGATGTTATCGCCAAATATTTCACTTGATGTGGTGATGTTATCGACAAATATTTTACCTGATGTGGTGATGACATTGACAAATATTTCACCTGATGTGATCATATTATCGATATATATTTTGCCTGATGGGGTGATGTTATCGACAAATATTTCACCAGATGTTGTGATGTTATAAACAAAAATTTCACCTGATGTGGTAAAGTTATCAACAAATATTTCAACTGATGTGTGGATGATATCGATAACTGTTTCACCTGATGTAGTGAAGTTATCGAAAAATATTTCAGCTGATATGGTGATATTATCGACAAATATATTACCTAATACGGTGATGTTATTGACAAATATTACAAATAATGCGGTGATGTTATCGACAAATATTTTACCTGATGTGGCGATGTTATCGGCAAATATTTTACCTGATGTATTGAAGTTATCGACAAATATTTCACCTGATTTGGTGATGTTATCGACATATGTTTCGCTTAATGGGGTGATGTTATCAACAAATATTTTACCTGATGCTATGTGATAGAAAAATATTAGACCTGATGTGTGTAAATTTATCGACAAATATTTCACCAGATGTGGTGATGATATTGACAAATATTTCACCTGATGTGGTGATGTTATCAACAAATCCACACCAAGTTGCTTGAAAACTCTGTCACCGACCTTGCTGGGATCCGCAACATGTTTTTTTTTTTTGGTTCTTATTTTTTCTATTTATTTTTGTTACTAACCTAAGTTCTCTGCTAGTCACTCTTGTAATGCACTTCGACTATGATTGTGTAAATTGTTTTTGATTATCAAGTTTAGTTTCAACTTATAATAAGTTAAAACTTAGTAAACTTCAGTCACTCCTTTTTTTTTTAATTGGAGTAGATGGTACCTACTATCGCCCGGTCTCACACTCCACCTCCTTCTGGATAGGAGTAGAGGTGATCGCCTTGTTTCTTGTTTAGGAAGGGGTTCCCGGTTCATCTCTCTTTTTCGGTCTTGGTGTCGGTTCGGCTGGAATCTCTTTGCAGTTGGTGAGTATGGCGGCAACGTCTCTTCATTCTGAGGGTACCGGGTTGGCAGTTTCCTGGTTGCTGCTTCCGACTGGTAATTAGGAGCCCGAACACTTGCGTAGCGTCTTGAGAGGTTTCTCTGATCAACAGTTGAATAATATCGGGGTTCCTGTAGTGCCATTTCGCGCATAGACGGGCGTCCCTGCATGAATTTCTGATGGGCAACCCCAAGGCCACATTATGCTGCAGGCGGCGCCATTCCCCATTCTTCACCTGCGGCAATTAGTGACCATCTGACCCTACTCTAGACCTCTCTCTCTCCAACTAAACCACTATGAAATTAAACAAACGAGACTGCAAGACTAAACCAGCTAGTCATGAATCGCCCAAACCTATCTGCGTTTCCTTCACAAATATACGAGGTATTCGCAGTAACTTTAATAGTGTAGAATCATTCCTTCTAACTAACTCACCCGATATCTTAGCTATATGTGAGACTAACCTTGACCCTTCTATCCCCTCCTCGGAGCTTTTCGTTCCTGGTTACCTTCCCCTCTTCAGGAAGGACTCCAATGTCCATATGCATGGGCTTGGTGTATATGTCAGCGAACAACTCCCTCTAGCCAGGGTCACATCTCTTGAATCCCTGGATCATTCTTTCATGTGCTTCTGTCTCTCACTTCTAAGCTCGGTTCGCTATCTCTTCTTCCTCTACCGCTCCCCCTCCTCCTCTGAATGTTCGGTACTTGATAGCATCTCTATCAATATCTTCTCACCCATCTGCCATATTTGTGTTTGGCGATTTTAACGCCCACCACACCAAGTGGCTTGAAAATTCTGTCACCGACCTTGCTGGGATCCGCACCATGTATTTTTCAATAACCCAAACTCTAACGCAAGTGGTGGAATTCCCCACGCGTTTCTCTAATAACCCTAACGGAAGGGACTCCTTACTAGACCTCTGCTTTATTTCCATTCCAGACTCCTGCACTACAAGGCAGCTCTGCCCCCTCGGAAACTCTGACCACGCCGTAGTTTCCGCCAACATCCCAATCCACTCTTACTCTACCCAAGAAAACCAGACCAGCAGAATATCATACTGCTACCAGAGAGCAGACTGGGATTCGTTCCGAGACTTCCTCTGCGACGTCCCCTGGAACAACGTCTTCGATCTTCCTGTCGAAGACTGTGCGTCCGAGGTCTCCTCTTGGGTTAAGGCTGGCATCGATGATTTCATCCCGGCCAAGAAATTCCAGCTAAAATCAAATTCGTCCCCCTGGTTCTCACCCACTTGCTCGGCCGCCATTCCCCACCGGAACCATTTCTTCCGGCTCGATCGAAGCTGCTCGTCGAACCAAAACAGGCGCCTTTTCGCCTCAGCACGGAATAAGTGTAAAAATGTACTGAACAAAGTTAAGAGGGCATTTGCTACCAGAATGAGGCAACGCATAGCATCCTCTAAGTTTGGCTCCAAAGATTACTGGCGACTCTGCAAAAGCGTGCTCAACAAGAGCAAGACTTCAATACCCCCACTAATCAATGAATTTGAAGTTCTCACCTCCGCAGCGGACAAGGCTGAATGCTTTGCCCGTAGATTCTCCACCAATTCGACACTGGACTTGTTAAGAATACCTACACCCGACTTCAAATCCAGAACTAAGACTCAACTAAATAACGTCCACATTACACCCTCGCTGGTCTCCAAGATAATTGCAAAACTTGACCCTCACAAAGCGAGCGGCGGGGACGAAATCCCAATCATAGTCCTGGAGAAATGTGCCCCAGAACTCTCCTCTGTCCTCTCTAAACTCTATAACCTCTGCCTATCTGCTTCCTGTTTTCCTGCCTGTTGGAAGTCCTCCTGTGTAGTTTCCTATATTTAAGAATTCCGGCGAACCCTCAGACCCTGCTAATTACCGCCCTATTAGTCTCCTTCCGATCTTCGGCAAAGTTTTCGAAGCCATTATCAACGCCGAGGTGATTCAGCATCTCACAGCCCACAGGCTTCTCTCTGACAAACAGTACGGGTTTCGCTTCACCAGGTCTACTGCTGATATGCTAACAACCATTACCGAGTACATATACCGCGCTCTTGACAAGAATGGCGAAGCCCGAACCGTTGCCTTGGATATCTCCAAAGCGTTCGACGGGATCTGGCACGCAGGTCTTTTATGCAAACTGCGGAGCTTCGCTATAACTGGACATCTGTTTGACCTCATCCAGTCATTCCTCTCTAACCGCACATTGAAGGTAGTATTAAATGGGCATGCCTCCCAAAACTACCATAGGAACGCGGGCGTCCCTCAAGATTCTATCCTAGGTCCCACGCTCTTTCTGATGTACATTAATGATCTCCTCGACGCCATTAGATCCCAAGTAGGCATGTACACCGATGACACCACAATCTACTCTCGCCTCGATCAAAAACCAGGTGTGGGCGACAAAGCGAACCTCGCTGCCGAGCTTGAAAAGGACCTCCAATCCGTAGTGGCCTGGGGTAGGAAATGGCTAGTAAATTTCAATGCTTCTAAAACGAAGCTATTATCAACTAACCACCATAGACAATCGCATCTACCTCCCATTAGCATGGAACAGGCTTGCCTCCCAGAGAGTAAAACACTACGCCTCCTTGGCCTTATACTTTCGGCGGACCTCAAATGGAATGACTATATCGAATCCATTGCCAAATCCGCCGCTATGAAAGTCAGCTCTCTGTGCAGGGCTCGGAAGTTTTTCCCGCCTGTATCTATCCTGCACATATACAAATCTGCCATCCGCCCATCTACTGAATACTGCTGCCACATCTGGTCGGGTGCCCCTGCGACTCTCCTTGGGCTTCTTGACAAAATACCAAGGAGAATCTGTAACGAATCTGCAACCGCTCTCTCACCGGCGTGATGTGGCTTCCGTGTGCCTCTTCTACAAGTACTTTCATGGCTTCTGGTCCGATGAACTTAGATCATTGGTGCCGCCTAAGCATGAATTTACACGAGATACTAGATTAGCAACTAGGTCCCACACTTTTACAGTTAAACAAATAAGATGTAACCGTAATTTCTATTCCAACAGCTTCTTTTCTCGCGCGTCCCGCCTGTGGAATTCCCCTCCACATGTCTGCTTTCCCGATAGCTACAATTTCCAGGTGTTTAAATGTAGGGTCAATAAACACCTCCTATCACACTAATTTCCAATTATTCTCCCAACACCCTCATCTACCCAACCCTCATTCTCGGTATCCTTACCCACCTATCACCCACCCTCTGACATTTTCTATATTTAACCATTCTCAGTATCCCTACCCGCCTATCACCCACCCTCTGACATTTCCTATATTTAACCATCCTTTCTCCACTCTATGTAGCCCCCTGCGCAATAGTGGCAGTGAAATGCCTTGCTCGGGGTGAAACGCTTATAAAAAAAATATTTCATTTGATGTGGTGGTCATATCGATAACTATTTCACCTGATGAGGTGACGTTCTCAACAAATACACCACCTGATGTGGTGATGTTATCGACAAATACTTCAGGTGATGTGGTGATATTATCGACAAATATTTCACCTGGTGTGGTTATATTCTCGAAAACCTTTTCGCCTGATAAGATGATGTTATCAACAAATATTTTAGCTGACGTGGTAATGTTATCGACAAATGTTTCAGCTGATGTGGTAATGTTATCACCAAGTATTACACCTGATGTAGTGACGTTATCGACAAATATTTCACATGATGTGGTGATGTCATAGATAAATATTTTCTATGTTATGGTGACGTTATCGACAAACATTTCAACTGATATGGTGATGTTATCGAAAAATATTTCATCTGATGCGGTAATGTTATCGAAAAATACTTCAACTGTTGTGGTGAAGATGACGACAAATATTTCACCTGATCTTGTGAGGTTGTCAAAAATATTTCAACTGATGCGGTGATGTTATTTACAAATATTTCACCTAATGCAATGATGATATCGACAAATAATTCACATGATAAGGTGATATTATCGACAAATATTTTACCTGATAAGGTGATGTTAACGACAAATATTACACCTGATGTGTGTGAAATTATCGACACATATTTCACCAGATGTGGTGGTGTTATAAAGAAAAATTTCACCTGATGTTGTCAACAAATATTACAAGTGATAATATCGACATAATTTTCATTTGATGTGGTGATGTTATCGACAAATATTTCAACTGATGTGGTAATGTTATCGACAAATATTTTACTTGATGTAGTGAAGTTATACACAAATATTTCACCTGATGAGTTGATGTTCTCAACAAATACTTCACCTGATGTGGTGATATTATCGAAAACGTCTTCACCTGATAAGATGATATTATCAACAAATGTTTCAGCTGATGTGGTGATGTAATCGACAAATATTTCACTTAATGCGATGATGATATTGACAAAATTTCACATAATGCGGTGATGTTGACGACAACTATTTTACCTGATGTGGTGATGATGTCGTCAAATATTTCAGCCGATGTGGCGAAGTTATCAACAATACACCTAATCTGGTGATGTTATCGACAAATACTTCACCTGATGTTGTGAAGTTATCAACAAATATTTCATCTGATGTGGTGACGTTATCGACAAATATTTTTCCTGATGTGGTGATGTTATCGACAATATTTCACCTGTGGTGAAGTTGTCGACAAATATTTCACCTGATATGGTTATTATCACGAAAAGTATTTTAACTGATGTGGTAATATTATCGACATATATTTCGCTTGATGGGGTGATGTTATTAACAAATATTTCATCTGTTGTGGTGATGTTATCGACAAATATTTCACGTGAAGTGGTGATTATATCAACAAATATTTCAGCTGATGTGGTGATGTTATCGAGAAATATTTCACGTGAAGTGGTGATTATATCAACAAATATTACACCTGATGTGGTGATGTTATTGACAAATATTTCACGTGAAGTGGTGATTATATCAACAAATATTTCACGCGACGTTGTGATGTTATCGACCAATATTTTACTTGATATGGTGGTGTTATCTACAAATATTTCACTTGAAGTAGTGTTGTCATTGACAAATATTGATGTAGGGATATCATGGACAAATATTTCAACTGATGTGGTGATGTTATGGCCAAATATTTCACATGATGCGATGATGTACTTGACAAATATTTCACATAATGCGGTGATGTTATCAAGAAATATTTGAAATTATGTGATGTTATCGACAAATATTTCACCTGATGTAGTAATGTTATCGAAATATATTTTGTCTGATGGGGTGATGTTATCGACATATATTTCGCCTGATGTAGTGATGATATCGACAAATATTTAAGCCGATGTGGTGATGTTATCAACAGATATTTCGCCTGATGTGTGAAGTTATCGATAAATATTTCACGAGATGTGGCGATGTTATTGAAAGATATTAATCCTGATGTGGCAATTTTGTCAACAATTACTTCACCTCATGTGGTGATGTTTTCGACAAATATTTCAGCTTATATGGAGATATTATCGACAAATATTTCACCTGACATGGTAATATTATCGAAAAATATTTCAACTGATAAGTTGATATTATCAACAAATGTTTCAGCTGATGTGCTACTGTTATCGACACATATTACACATGATGCAGTGATCTTATCGACAAATATTTCATCTGATGTGGTGATGTTATCGACAAATATTTGAACTGATACGGTGATGTTATGGACAAATATTTCACCTGATGCGATGATGTACTTGACATACATTTCATATAATGCGATGATGTTATCAAGAAATATTTGAAATTATGCGGTAATGTTATCAACAAATATTTTAACTGATGTGGAGATGATATCGATAAATATTTCACATGATGTGATGATTATATCGACAAATATTTCACTTTATGTGATGATGATATTGACAAATATTTCAGTTGATATTTTGGCGTTATCAACAAATATTTCAAATGATGCCGATATTTTATCGAAAAATATTTCACCTGATGTGGTGATGTTATTAACAAATATTTCACATGATGTGAAGATGTTAGCAACAAATATTTCACCTGATGTGGTGATGATATCGGTAACTATTTCACATGATGCGGTGATGTTATCGACAAATATTTCACCCGATGTGGCGATGTTATCATGAAATATTTCAGATGATGTGGTAATTTTATTGACAAATATTTCCCTTGATGCGATGATAATATTGACAAATATTTCGCGCGGTCCGGTGATAGTATCGACAAATATTTCCCTTGATGTGGAGATGTAATCGACTAATATTTCACCTGGTGGCGTTGATGTTATCGACAAATATTTCAGCTGATGTGGTGATGTTATCGACAAATATTTTACTTGATATGGTGGTGTTATCGACAAATATTTCACTTGAAGTGGTGTTGTTATTGACAAATATTCCAGTTGATGTAGTGATATCATGGACAAGTATTTCAACTGATGTGGTGATGTCTATGACAAATATTTCACATAATGCGGTGATGTTATCAAGAAATATTTTAAATTATGTGGTGATGTTATCAACAAATACTTCCCCTGATGTGGTGAAGTTGTCGACAAATATTTCAACAAATGTGATGTTATTGACCAATATTTCTCCTGATGTGTTGATGATATCTACAAATATTTCAACTAATGTCGTGATGATAACGATATCTATTTCAGCGGATATGGTGATGATATCGACAAATATTGTACCTGATCCAATGATGATATCGACAAGTATTTCACATGATTCGGTGATGTTATCGACAAATATTTTACCTGATGTGTGTTGATATCGATAACTATTTTCGGAAATATCTTCTGCCTAGTCAGTCATGAAAAACAAGAGACATGTTCGTCCAAGTGTTTATCACATCCTGCAATTAACATATTGACTTGAATAGCAGAAAAGATTGGCTTCTATAGCCTTAGTCGGCTACTAGTCTACGACAGCAAGAAATGGCAGCCCACAGCAGAAACATCTTCTGTCTAATCAGTCATGGATCGGAAGAGGCTCGGTCGTCCAAGCGTGTATCATATTTTGCAATGAACTGACTTGAATAGCAGAAAAGAGTGGCTTCTATAGCCTTTAGTTGGCAACCAGTCTACCACAGCAAGAAATGGCAGCACACAGCAGAAACATCTTCTGTCTAATCAGTCATGGATCGGAAGAGACTTGGTCGTCCTAGCGTGTATCATATTTTGCAATGAACTAACTGACTTGAATAACAGAAAAGAGTGGCTTCTGTAGCCTTAGTCGGCAACCAGTCTACCACAGCAAGAAATGGCAGCCCACAGCGGGAACATCTTCTGTCTAATCAGTCATGGATCGGAAGAGACTTGGTCGTCCAAGCGTGTATCATATTTTGCAATGAACTAACTGACTTGAATAGCAGAAAAGAGTGGCTTCTATAGCCTTTAGTCGGCAACTAATCTACCACAGCAAGAAATGGCAGCCCACAGCGGAAACATCTTCTGTCTAATCAGTCATGGATCGGAAGAGACTTGGTCGTCCAAACGTGTATCATATATTGCAATGAACTAACTGACTTGAATAGCAGAAAAGAGTGGCTTCTATAGCCTTTAGTTGGGAAGCAGTCTACCACAGAAAGAAATGGCAGCCCACAGCGGAAACATCTTCTGTCTAATCAGTCATGGATCGGAAGAGACTTGGTCGTCCTAGCGTGTATCATATTTTGCAATGAACTAACTGACTTGAATAGCAGAAAAGAGTGGCTTCTATAGCCTTTAGTCGGCAACTAGTCTACCACAGCAAGAAATGGCAGCCCACAGCGGAAACATCTTCTGTCTAATCAGTCATGGATCGGAAGAGACTTGGTCGTCCAAGCGTGTATCATATTTTGCAATGAACTAACTGACTTGAATAACAGAAAAGAGTGGCTTCTATAGCCTTAGTCGGCAACCAGTCTACCACAGCAAGAAATGGCAGCCCACAGCAGAAACATCTTCTGTCTAATCAGTCATGGATCGGAAGAGACTTGCTCGTCCAAGCGTGTATCATATTTTGCAATGAACTGACTTGAATAGCAGAAAAGAGTGGCTTCTATAGCCTTTAGTCGGCAACTAGTCTACCACAGCAAGAAATGGCAGCCCACAGCGGAAACATCTTCTGTCTAATCAGTCATGGATCGGAAGAGACTTGGTCGTCCAAGCGTGTATCATATTTTGCAAAGAACTAACTGATTTGAATAGCAGAAAAGAGTGGCTTCTCTAGCCTTTAGTCGGCAACTAGTCTACCACAGCAAGAAAAGTGCAGCCCACAGCGGAAACATCTTCTGTCTAATCAGTCATGGATCGGAAGAGACTTGGTCGTCCAAGCGTGTATCATATTTTGCAATGAACTAACTGACTTGAATAGCAGAAAAGAGTGGCTTCTATAGCCTTTAGTTGGCAAGCAGTCTACCACAGCAAGAAATGGCAGCCCACAGCGGAAACATCTTCTGTCTAATCAGTCATGGATCGGAAGAGACTTGGTCGTCCAAACGTGTATCATATATTGCAATGAACTAACTGACTTGAATAGCAGAAAAGAGTGGCTTCTATAGCCTTTAGTTGGGAAGCAGTCTACCACAGAAAGAAATGGCAGCCCACAGCGGAAACATCTTCTGTCTAATCAGTCATGGATCGGAAGAGACTTGGTCGTCCTAGCGTGTATCATATTTTGCAATGAACTAACTGACTTGAATAGCAGAAAAGAGTGGCTTCTATAGCCTTTAGTCGGCAACTAGTCTACCACAGCAAGAAATGGCAGCCCACAGCGGAAACATCTTCTGTCTAATCAGTCATGGATCGGAAGAGACTTGGTCGTCCAAGCGTGTATCATATTTTGCAATGAACTAACTGACTTGAATAACAGAAAAGAGTGGCTTCTATAGCCTTAGTCGGCAACCAGTCTACCACAGCAAGAAATGGCAGCCCACAGCAGAAACATCTTCTGTCTAATCAGTCATGGATCGGAAGAGACTTGCTCGTCCAAGCGTGTATCATATTTTGCAATGAACTGACTTGAATAGCAGAAAAGAGTGGCTTCTATAGCCTTTAGTCGGCAACTAGTCTACCACAGCAAGAAATGGCAGCCCACAGCGGAAACATCTTCTGTCTAATCAGTCATGGATCGGAAGAGACTTGGTCGTCCAAGCGTGTATCATATTTTGCAATGAACTAACTGACTTGAATAGCAGAAAAGAGTGGCTTCTATAGCCTTTAGTTGGCAAGCAGTCTACCACAGCAAGAAATGGCAGCCCACAGCGGAAACATCTTCTGTCTAATCAGTCATGGATCGGAAGAGACTTGGTCGTCCAAGCGTGTATCATATTTTGCAATGAACTAACTGACTTGAATAGCAGAAAAGAGTGGCTTCTATAGCCTTTAGTCGGCAACTAGTCTACCATAGCAAGAAATGTCAGCCCACAGCGGAAACATCTTCTGTCTAATCAGTCATGGATCGGAAGAGACTTGGTCGTCCAAGCGTGTATCATATTTTGCAAAGAACTAACTGACTTGAATAGCAGAAAAGAGTGGCTTCTATAGCCTTTAGTCGGCAACTATTCTACCACAGCAAGAAATAGCAGCCCACAGCGGAAACATCTTCTGTCTAATCAGTCATGGATAGGAAGAGACTTGGTCGTCCAAGCGTGTATCATATTTTGCAATGAACTAACTGACTTGAATAGCAGAAAAGATTGGCTTCTATAGCCTTTAGTTGGCAAGCAGTCTACCACAGCAAGAAATGGCAGCCCACAGCGGAAACATCTTCTGTCTAATCAGTCATGGATCGGAAGAGACTTGGTCGTCCAAGCGTGTATCATATTTTGCAAAGAACTAACTGACTTGAATAGCAGAAAAGAGTGGCTTCTCTAGCCTTTAGTCGGCAACTAGTCTACCACAGCAAGAAAAGTGCAGCCCACAGCGGAAACATCTTCTGTCTAATCAGTCATGGATCGGAAGAGACTTGGTCGTCCAAGCGTGTATCATATTTTGCAATGAACTAACTGACTTGAATAGCAGAAAAGAGTGGCTTCTATAGCCTTTAGTTGGCAAGCAGTCTACCACAGCAAGAAATGGCAGCCCACAGCGGAAACATCTTCTGTCTAATCATTCATGGATCGGAAGAGACTTGGTCGTCCAAGCGTGTATCATATTTTGCAATGAACTAACTGACTTGAATAGCAGAAAAGAGTGGCTTCTATAGCCTTTAGTCGGCAACTATTCTACCACAGCAAGAAATAGCAGCCCACAGCGGAAACATCTTCTGTCTAATCAGTCATGGATAGGAAGAGACTTGGTCGTCCAAGCGTGTATCATATTTTGCAATGAACTAACTGACTTGAATAGCAGAAAATATTGGCTTCTATAGCCTTAGTCGGCAACCAGTCTACCAGAGCAAGAAATGGCAGCCCACAGCGGAAACATCTTCTGTCTAATCAGTCATGGATCGGAAGAGACTTGGTCGACCAAGCGTGTATCATATTTTGTAATGAACTAACTGACTTGAATAGCAGAAAAGAGTGGCTTCTATAGCCTTAGTCGGCAACTAGTCTACCATAGCAAGAAATGGCAGCCCACAGCGGAAACATCTTCTGTCTAATCAGTCATGGATCGGAAGAAGCTTGGTCGTCCAAGCGTGTATCATATTTTGCAAAGAACAAACTGACTTGAATAGCAGAAAAGAGTGGCTTCTATAGCCTTTAGTCGGCAACTAGTCTACCACAGCAAGAAATGGCAGACCACAGCGGAAACATCTTCTGTCTAATCAGTCATGGATCGGAAGAGACTTGGTCGTCCAAGCGTGTATCATATTTTGCAATGAACTAACTGACTTGAATAGCAGAAAAGAGTGGATTCTATAGCCTTTAGTCGGCAACTAATCTACCACAGCAAGAAATGGCAGCCCACAGCGGAAACATCTTCTGTCTAATCAGTCATGGATCGGAAGAGACTTGGTCGTCCAAGCGTGTATCATATTTTGCAATGAACTAACTGACTTGAATAGCAGAAAAGATTGGTTTCTATAGCCTTTAGTTGGCAAGCAGTCTACCACAGCAAGAAATGGCAGCCCACAGCGGAAACATCTTCTGTCTAATCAGTCATGGATCGGAAGAGACTTGGTCGTCCTAGCGTGTATCATATTTTGCAATGAACTAACTGCCTTGAATAGCAGAAAAGAGTGGCTTCTTTAGCCTTTAGTCGGCAACTAGTCTACCACAGCAAGAAATGGCAGCCCACAGCGGAAACATCTTCTGTCTAATCAGTCATGGATCGGAAGAGACTTGGTCGTCCAAGCGTGTATCATATTTTGCAATGAACTAACTGACTTGAATAATAGAAAAGAGTGGCTTCTATAGCCTTAGTCGGCAACCAGTCTACCACAGCAAGAAATGGCAGCCCACAGCAGAAACATCTTCTGTCTAATCAGTCATGGATCGGAAGAGACTTGCTCGTCCAAGCGTGTATCATATTTTGCAATGAACTAACTGACTTGAATAGCAGAAAAGAGTGGCTTCTATAGCCTTTAGTCGGCAACTAGTCTACCACAGCAAGAAATGGCAGCCCACAGCGGAAACATCTGCTGTCTAATCAGTCATGGATCGGAAGAGACTTGGTCGTCCAAGCGTGTATCATATTTTGCAAAGAACTAACTGACTTGAATAGCAGAAAAGAGTGGCTTCTCTAGCCTTTAGTCGGCAACTAGTCTACCACAGCAAGAAAAGTGCAGCCCACAGCGGAAACATCTTCTGTCTAATCAGTCATGGATCGGAAGAGACTTGGTCGTCCAAGCGTGTATCATATTTTGCAATGAACTAACTGACTTGAATAGCAGAAAAGAGTGGCTTCTATAGCCTTTAGTTGGCAAGCAGTCTACCACAGCAAGAAATGGCAGCCCACAGCGGAAACATCTTCTGTCTAATCAGTCATGGATCGGAAGAGACTTGGTCGTCCAAGCGTGTATCATATTTTGCAATGAACTAACTGACTTGAATAGCTGAAAAGAGTGGCTTCTATAGCCTTTAGTCGGCAACTATTCTACCACAGCAAGAAATAGCAGCCCACAGCGGAAACATCTTCTGTCTAATCAGTCATGGATAGGAAGAGACTTGGTCGTCCAAGCGTGTATCATATTTTGCAATGAACTAACTGACTTGAATAGCAGAAAATATTGGCTTCTATAGCCTTAGTCGGCAACCAGTCTACCAGAGCAAGAAATGGCAGCCCACAGCGGAAACATCTTCTGTCTAATCAGTCATGGATCGGAAGAGACTTGGTCGACCAAGCGTGTATCATATTTTGTAATGAACTAACTGACTTGAATAGCAGAAAAGAGTGGCTTCTATAGCCTTAGTCGGCAACTAGTCTACCATAGCAAGAAATGGCAGCCCACAGCGGAAACATCTTCTGTCTAATCAGTCATGGATCGGAAGAGACTTGGTCGACCAAGCGTGTATCATATTTTGTAATGAACTAACTGACTTGAATAGCAGAAAAGAGTGGCTTCTATAGCCTTAGTCGGCAACTAGTCTACCATAGCAAGAAATGGCAGCCCACAGCGGAAACATCTTCTGTCTAATCAGTCATGGATCGGAAGAAGCTTGGTCGTCCAAGCGTGTATCATATTTTGCAAAGAACAAACTGACTTGAATAGCAGAAAAGAGTGGCTTCTATAGCCTTTAGTCGGCAACTAGTCTACCACAGCAAGAAATGGCAGACCACAGCGGAAACATCTTCTGTCTAATCAGTCATGGATCGGAAGAGACTTGGTCGTCCAAGCGTGTATCATATTTTGCAATGAACTAACTGACTTGAATAGCAGAAAAGATTGGTTTCTATAGCCTTTAGTTGGCAAGCAGTCTACCACAGCAAGAAATGGCAGCCCACAGCGGAAACATCTTCTGTCTAATCGGTCATGGATCGGAAGAGACTTGGTCGTCCTAGCGTGTATCATATTTTGCAATGAACTAACTGCCTTGAATAGCAGAAAAGAGTGGCTTCTTTAGCCTTTAGTCGGCAACTAGTCTACCACAGCAAGAAATGGCAGCCCACAGCGGAAACATCTTCTGTCTAATCAGTCATGGATCGGTAGAGACTTGGTCGTCCAAGCGTGTATCATATTTTGCAAAGAACTAACTGACTTGAATAGCAGAAAAGAGTGGCTTCTCTAGCCTTTAGTCGGCAACTAGTCTACCACAGCAAGAAATAGCAGCCCACAGCGGAAACATCTTCTGTCTAATCAGTCATGGATAGGAAGAGACTTGGTCGTCCAAGCGTGTATCATATTTTGCAATGAACTAACTGACTTGAATAGCAGAAAAGATTGGCTTCTATAGCCTTTAGTTGGCAAGCAGTATACCACAGCAAGAAATGGCAGCCCACAGCGGAAACATCTTCTGTCTAATCAGTCATGGATCGGAAGAGACTTGGTCGTCCAAGCGTGTATCATATTTTGCAAAGAACTAACTGACTTGAATAGCAGAAAAGAGTGGCTTCTCTAGCCTTTAGTCGGCAACTAGTCTACCACAGCAAGAAAAGTGCAGCCCACAGCGGAAACATCTTCTGTCTAATCAGTCATGGATCGGAAGAGACTTGGTCGTCCAAGCGTGTATCATATTTTGCAATGAACTAACTGACTTGAATAGCAGAAAAGAGTGGCTTCTATAGCCTTTAGTTGGCAAGCAGTCTACCACAGCAAGAAATGGCAGCCCACAGCGGAAACATCTTCTGTCTAATCAGTCATGGATCGGAAGAGACTTGGTCGTCCAAGCGTGTATCATATTTTGCAATGAACTAACTGACTTGAATAGCTGAAAAGAGTGGCTTCTATAGCCTTTAGTCGGCAACTATTCTACCACAGCAAGAAATAGCAGCCCACAGCGGAAACATCTTCTGTCTAATCAGTCATGGATAGGAAGAGACTTGGTCGTCCAAGCGTGTATCATATTTTGCAATGAACTAACTGACTTGAATAGCAGAAAATATTGGCTTCTATAGCCTTAGTCGGCAACCAGTCTACCAGAGCAAGAAATGGCAGCCCACAGCGGAAACATCTTCTGTCTAATCAGTCATGGATCGGAAGAGACTTGGTCGACCAAGCGTGTATCATATTTTGTAATGAACTAACTGACTTGAATAGCAGAAAAGAGTGGCTTCTATAGCCTTAGTCGGCAACTAGTCTACCATAGCAAGAAATGGCAGCCCACAGCGGAAACATCTTCTGTCTAATCAGTCATGGATCGGAAGAAGCTTGGTCGTCCAAGCGTGTATCATATTTTGCAAAGAACAAACTGACTTGAATAGCAGAAAAGAGTGGCTTCTATAGCCTTTAGTCGGCAACTAGTCTACCACAGCAAGAAATGGCAGACCACAGCGGAAACATCTTCTGTCTAATCAGTCATGGATCGGAAGAGACTTGGTCGTCCAAGCGTGTATCATATTTTGCAATGAACTAACTAACTTGAATAGCAGAAAAGAGTGGATTCTATAGCCTTTAGTCGGCAACTAATCTACCACAGCAAGAAATGGCAGCCCACAGCGGAAACATCTTCTGTCTAATCAGTCATGGATCGGAAGAGACTTGGTCGTCCAAGCGTGTATCATATTTTGCAATGAACTAACTGACTTGAATAGCAGAAAAGATTGGTTTCTATAGCCTTTAGTTGGCAAGCAGTCTACCACAGCAAGAAATGGCAGCCCACAGCGGAAACATCTTCTGTCTAATCAGTCATGGATCGGAAGAGACTTGGTCGTCCTAGCGTGTATCATATTTTGCAATGAACTAACTGCCTTGAATAGCAGAAAAGAGTGGCTTCTATAGCCTTTAGTCGGCAACTAGTCTACCACAGCAAGAAATGGCAGCCCACAGCGGAAACATCTTCTGTCTAATCAGTCATGGATCGGAAGAGACTTGGTCGTCCAAGCGTGTATCATATTTTGCAATGAACTGACTTGAATAACAGAAAAGAGTGGCTTCTATAGCCTTAGTCCGGCAACCAGTCTACCACAGCAAGAAATGGCAGCCCACAGCAGAAACATCTTCTGTCTAATCAGTCATGGATCGGAAGAGACTTGCTCGTCCAAGCGTGTATCATATTTTGCAATGAACTAACTGACTTGAATAGCAGAAAAGAGTGGCTTCTATAGCCTTTAGTCGGCAACTAGTCTACCACAGCAAGAAATGGCAGCCCACAGCGGAAACATCTGCTGTCTAATCAGTCATGGATCGGAAGAGACTTGGTCGTCCAAGCGTGTATCATATTTTGCAAAGAACTAACTGACTTGAATAGCAGAAAAGAGTGGCTTCTCTAGCCTTTAGTCGGCAACTAGTCTACCACAGCAAGAAAAGTGCAGCCCACAGCGGAAACATCTTCTGTCTAATCAGTCATGGATCGGAAGAGATTGGTCGTCCAAGCGTGTATCATATTTTGCAATGAACTAACTGACTTGAATAGCAGAAAAGAGTGGCTTCTATAGCCTTTAGTTGGCAAACAGTCTACCACAGCAAGAAATGGCAGCCCACAGCGGAAACATCTTCTGTCTAATCAGTCATGGATCGGAAGAGACTTGGTCGTCCAAGCGTGTATCATATTTTGCAATGAACTAACTGACTTGAATAGCAGAAAAGAGTGGCTTCTATAGCCTTTAGTCGGCAACTAGTCTACCATAGCAAGAAATGTCAGCCCACAGCGGAAACATCTTCTGTCTAATCAGTCATGGATCGGAAGAGACTTGGTCGTCCAAGCGTGTATCATATTTTGCAAAGAACTAACTGACTTGAATAGCAGAAAAGAGTGGCTTCTATAGCCTTTAGTCGGCAACTATTCTACCACAGCAAGAAATAGCAGCCCACAGCGGAAACATCTTCTGTCTAATCAGTCATGGATAGGAAGAGACTTGGTCGTCCAAGCGTGTATCATATTTTGCAATGAACTAACTGACTTGAATAGCAGAAAATATTGGCTTCTATAGCCTTAGTCGGCAACCAGTCTACCAGAGCAAGAAATGGCAGCCCACAGCGGAAACATCTTCTGTCTAATCAGTCATGGATCGGAAGAGACTTGGTCGACCAAGCGTGTATCATATTTTGTAATGAACTAACTGACTTGAATAGCAGAAAAGAGTGGCTTCTATAGCCTTAGTCGGCAACTAGTCTACCACAGCAAGAAATGGCAGCCCACAACGGAAACATCTTCTGTCTAATCAGTCATGGATCGGAAGAGGCTTGGTCGTCCAAGCGTGTATCATATTTTGCAATGAACTAACTGACTTCAATAGCAGAAAAAGAGGCTTCTATAGCCTTTGTCGGCAACCAGTCTACAGCAAGAAATGGCAGCCCACAGCGGAAACATCTTCTGTCTAATCAGTCATGGATCGGAAGAGGCTTGGTCGTCCAAGCGTGTATCATATTTTGCAATGAACTAACTGACTTGAATAGCAGAAAAGAGTGGCTTCTATAGCCTTTAGTCGGCAACCAGTCTACCACAGCAAGAAATGGCAGCCAACAGCGGAAACATCTTCTGTCTAATCAGTCATGGATCGGAAGAGACTTGGTCGTCCAAGCGTGTATCATATTTTGCAATGAACTAACTGACTTGAATAGCAGAAAAGAGTGGCTTCTATAGCCTTAGTC
>JBBBDQ010001854.1:0-240000 GCA_037127315.1 Ascarosepion bandense
TTAAAATTGACTCTCTTCAGGCGAATAAATTTCTGACTTTACATATCGAGATCCATTTGTCTTTCTGACGGCCGAAAACATCGTGTATATATAGATAATTGGTCGGTGAACAGGTCAAAAGGTTGATAAGTGTGCGTGCTTGTTTGTAGGGCATTTTCACACTGGCTTGTTAAATTTTTCTCACTTTTGAGAATCGTTCACTTTTCATTGGTCAAAAATTTTAATATTTAAACAATTTTAAGGAAGGGGCTCACTTTATCATACAACGTTATAGTAAATCGATCCTCCATTTTGGAACCAATCGCGTTGGGGTCTCTTTGTGTTGTTTATTTTTTAAGACGAGTTGTTGCTCTTGTTTTTGTCATTTTCAAGTTTCCTTTAGTTTTTACGATGGCATCTTCCTCGGAAACTCCAAGAATGGCTTTATTCAAAAATTTCGCAAAGAATCCAGTTGTTGAATACGCGCAAGCAAAAAAGTTACTTGCATATGATCGATTTACTATAAGGTTGTATAAAAACCGCACCCCCCACCGCCTAAAATTGTTTAAATTTTGAAATTATTACAAATCTTTTCTGTTAATCGGAAAGTTTAGGGTTTGTAATCGATAAGATTACAGTGAGGAAAGTAATAAAAAAAAATGATAATCAACCAATTTACAGGTGGTGGTAATGTCGTACAGGTGGTGGTAATGTCGTACCGGTGAGTGGTTCCAAAATGGACGATCGA
The DNA here is from genome assembly GCA_037127315.1 of Ascarosepion bandense. Taxonomy (NCBI): domain Eukaryota; kingdom Metazoa; phylum Mollusca; class Cephalopoda; order Sepiida; family Sepiidae; genus Ascarosepion; species Ascarosepion bandense. Next base: position 728 of record JBBBDQ010001854.1, read on the forward strand.
TTTACTATAACGCTGTATGAAAAACTGAGCCCCTCTTAAAATTGTCTAAATATTGAAATTTTTCCAAATCTTTTTTTTTGTCATTCGGAAAGTTTAGGATGTAATCGATAAAATTGCACTGAAAAAAGTAAAAAAAAACTAAAACTAAAAAATTGGTGGTTGTCTCCTTCAGGTCCGCCGGTATTTCTTCTGCCAGTTTGAAACATATATATTCATCATCCATATACAAGCCTGTTTCGCTGTATCACAGGTCATCAGGGTGGCTAGACATCAACTTGCTTCTGGCCTGGATAGAAACTCGACTGCTTTGGGGTCAGTTGGAGTCGCTAACTCCTAAGCCATCGGAATCAGAGAAAGGAAATTCTAGCGTGTTATATATAAGCATTGTATACACACGCCAGTCACCGAAAGAACTCAATTCATTGCTGAAGAGTCATGCATAAATCCCAGAAGTGGTAACTGATATATGATTATTAAAAATATAAAATTTGTCACTTAGCAGATTTATATTATTTTCAGCATCTCGACTTCCGGAAGCTCCGTTTCGAGACGAACATTCCAGAATTTATTCCGTCCACTCATCAGCAGATATCAACAATCACCTGCTTAGTTACTCTTTTTCCTTTCATATTGAGCTTTATTATTCACCTTTTATTGATTCAAGGTTGCTTTCTCCTTCTTTTATTGTTTGTGTATGTGTATGCGCGAGTGTGTGTTTGCATCTGAAGGTGGCATCATAGTCATTTTCTGAGCATTTATTAGATGTGTGATACAGCCGAAGATATGGGGCATCCAGGGAGGATCGAACTCACAAGTCGTAACTTATCTAGCGAGACAAGCTTGCTAACAACTACACCATTGAAAGGGGAGGATGCTTTTTGGAGTTAGATATTTTAAATACTTATCTAGCTTTGTGATTCAAACAGAAAAACCGTAAAATGTTCAAAGGCAATTATATTTGATATTATTTTATAGGCAGTGAAGAGGAAGAATGACATTGACAATTGTAAAGTATTTTACATATTAGGTTGTTAGAAAATAATGTCTGAATTTAGAATAAATGCTTTAGTTAGGATTCAATATATTATTATCATATTTACCGAAAACTATATTACTCATTTCTAATGATTAATATTTGCACTTTGTTAATTTTGAGTCATTTACCTTAATTTTCAAATCCATAACCTAATCTGCAAAATAATATTCGGAAAATAATATCCGATTTTAGAATAAGCCTTTTGATTGTATTATTATGCAAATAATATCGCAAAAGTTACAGAAAAATATTACTATATTCCGTAACATTTGCACAAAATGTATTCAGTCAGTTAAGCGCCATACGTGATACACGCTTGAGTGATCATGTCTCGAAAGAGACATGACTGACTGGGATTATCATGCAGGCTTGCCATTACTTTCTGCGGTAGACCGGTTGCTAGCCAATACTATAGAACCCAATCTGTTTTGTTATTTAACCCATAACTGGAAGGAAGAGATGAATTAATACCTTTCCCAGGGGTATTTGCACGTAAGTGAATGCAAAAAAAATCAATTGGAATTCAAACTCGGCTCCCCGATTTGTCGTTCTGAAACGATACCCGCTGCACCATAACGCACATCCTTGTATGCATTACTCATTATTAATTATTAAAGTGTCCCCAGGCCGACCGTCCCCGCTAGGTAGTACCTATCCTTAGGGTGAGGTCTGTATTTATTCCCGGCGACCCGAAAAGTGCTGAGAGGGTGAGACAATTATTTCACGACTAGCAGTATAGCCCGGCGTTGCTCGGGTTTAATGAAAGCTTTAAAACTAATCCATGGTCCTGGAGCTCAGACTCTTTGGACGTTGGCACGAAAGACTAAAAAGCAATAGTTGTTTCCAGTTAAAGCGAAACTGTAGACTGAAAGAAAAAAGAATGGATGTAAGTCAAATTTTGATTTCCTGGTATCGATATCAAATAAGTTTTGTTTCGTTGTAAACTGAATTTTGAAGGCTAAATAAATCCTCTGAGTAAATAGTATCTTGGCTGAGACTAAGAACTACAATTATACCTACTTAGCGCCAAACCCAAAGCAAAAACTAAAATAAAAGGGCTGAAAAAAACAAACACAGACATATAGGCAGATAAACAAACATACACACAAACATCTTGCCTTTTATATATATATATATATATATATATATATATATATATATATATATATATATATATATATGACATATTACATTGCATTTGAATACATGGTTCTGTTGTCATTTCACGCTATCACGCGGTGTGACCTCATATAACCGCGTTGCAAATTTGAGAACTGCGTTTGTTATTTTTGGTAACTATGGCCGTTGCCTAGCGGAGTTTTATTTCAACACAAAATAAAATCGTCGGTAATGGTGGATGTTATTGTATTACCGTCTTAATAACATATTTGAAGATGGCTCATGTGAACCGAAAGCTGAGAACCAAATTAATAAAAAATTATCCCAATGTTGGCGAATTTTTGTCTTTATTTTCAACTGAAATTAAAGCCAAAATACGATGTTTGGAACGGCTCATGATTAAACATAATAGACATTCATTGTCTCTTATATTTAACAGTATATGTTTAGAAAATTACTTGCTGCCTCGATACACTATATATATATATATATATATTCGGTTCGAATCTCATCATGATCGATTTTCCATAACTTTTGATAATATCGGCGGCCTGGATTATTTCGTCTGAATGATTAAAAAAAAAAGCGGAGGCGTGAATAGAGAGAAGTGGAACCGTAGATATGGGAAATGACAGACTGATGTTAGGAACAAAAACAAAAAAAAAAAATTACAACAAAAAAAGAAGCAAATCCTACGTTTCAAAATACGACGAAGTGACACGGCGACAAAGTATCTTTTTTTCGATGACCGGGGTTAACCGGAAATCGTCACTGACCAAACTGAATGTATGAATGAACTTTTTAGCAGCTTGAAATTCTTTTCGAAGGTCGACTGGATGACACGCGTGGCTTTCCATGTCAGTATGCGAGCCATAAACAAGCCCTTGCCCCGTCTTAGAGAAACCCCCACTTACCAGCTCTATACGACCTCCCACCAAACACACGCACACACACACACACACACACACACACACACACACACACACACACACACACACACATTAAAACAAAACGTTCTCTCAAACACATTAATAATGGGAAGTAATAAAAATGTGCGTTGTAGTGCAGCGGATATCGACAGGAAACGACAAATCGGGGCACCGAGTTCGAATTCCGGTTGAATTCCTTGCATTCACTTACGCACAAATACTCTAAGGAAAGGTATTAATCCGTCTCTTCCTTCTAGTTATACGTTAAATAATAGGACAGATTGGGTTCAATAGCCTTGGCTGGCAACCAGTCTACCACAGAAAGCAATGTCAACCTACTGCGGGATAATCTTCTGCCCAGTCAGTCATGTCACTTTCAAGACATGATCGCCCAAAGCGTGTATCATGTATGGCACTTAACTGACTGACTGAATAGTTGGAAAGACAATTAAAATTTCTACTGGGTATAACGTGGGGGATCGGTTTTCTATTGTCATGAAGTAATAAACTAATCCCCCACTAATTACTACTTATTAATATAATAAGATAATTCACCAGACTACCGCAGAAAGCAATGGCAAACTACTGCGAGATAATCTTCTGCCCAGTCAGTCATGTCTATTTCGAGACATGATCGCCCAAAGCCTGTATTACGTATGGCACGTAACTGACTGAATAAAAATGAATTCAATTATAAATACAGAAAATTTTCAGGAACATTCAAGTCGAAACCTGAACGCATACGTTAGGACCAGGACCCAAAATTGACCAGCCCCCGCAGCCGTTGATTGCGTTGGCATCCATTCTTCTAGTGCAATGGTGTGGTGCAGCCTCGGGACCGGGCAGGTCTCAGTATTTTATTTTCCTCAGCTGTGTATCTGTCCTTGGAGAGAGACACAACTGAGTCGCACTCTGCCCGAAGACAATGATAATCTTCACCCGGTAGGTGCCTGGTTAAAGGAGTAAGTTAGAAAATTAATTTTAAATTAATTTTCGGAAGTATGAAAGATAGAACGGAAGTTGGAATAAACGGGTAGGCTTGAAAAAAAGAAAAACAAAATAAACGGGTTTAACGGTTTGGAATAACAGGTAGATTGGAAAACAAAATAAATAATTTTTTTTAATCATCTCATCCCAAGCAAGGCATTCTACTGCCACTGTTGCTCAGGGGGTTACATCGGGGAAAGTGATGAGAAAGAGGGGTTAGTTATAGGAAATGTCAGGATGAGTGTAATAGATAGATTAGAATACCAAGGATGGGGGTAGAGTAGATGAAAAAAAGAGCTTGAGAGAATGGATGCGAGTTAGTGTGATAAGAGATGTCTATTGATCTTACATTTAAATTCCTGGAGATTGTAGCTGTCGGGGAAGCAAGTATATGGAAGGGAATTCCACAGGTGGGAAGTGCGTGAAAAGAAGCTGTTAAATTGCGGTTACATTTTATCGGTTTCACTGTAAAAGGGTGGAACCTAGTTGCTAATCTAGTAGCTCGTGTAAATTCATATCTAGGGGGCACCAGTGATCTAAGTTTATTGGGGCAGAAGCCATGAAAGTATTTATACAAGAGGCAAAGGGAAGCCACGTCACGCCGGTGAGATAGTGACTGCAGCGGGAATGCCAATTACAGATTCTCCGTTGGATTTTGTCTAAAACCCCGAGGTGAATAGCAGGGGCACCCGACCAGATGTGACGGCAGTATTCAATACGCAGGCGGATGGTAGATTTATATATGTGCAGGATGGACTCAGATGGGAAAAAAACTCCTGGCCCTTCACAGTGAACCGACGTTCTTAGCAGCGGATTTAGCAATGCATTCGATATAGTCATTCCATTTGAGATTCACTGAGAGTGTGAGGCGTAGTGCTTGACTCTCAGGGAAACCAACTTGTTCTATGCTAAAGAGGCGGGTAGGAGCGATTGTCCATGATGCTTAATAGATAGCACCTTCGTTTTGGAAACATTAAAAGAAATAGTCGTATATTAGGGGTGCATTTTTCGTTTTGCTCCAATATTGAGAAATAAAACATGCTTTTCTTAACGATAAATTAACATCATATTTAGGGTTGGAACACATTATGCAAGTAAGTAAAAATTCATTTATGCACATGAAGAATCCTTTTAAGGTGGAAACATCAATTGAATCCACAACTTATGCAATCAGTTCGATAGATATTTCTAAATTTTAGCTTGATTTGGTAAAAGATATTAATAACAGAACAACAGATAGACAAAGACATAAAAAACGATATTCAGATGTTTCAAGGTTGCAGTTCTTACAATGGTGCAGAAAATCGATTATATATATATATAAAAGGCAAGATGTTTGTGTGTGTGTTTGTTTATCTGCCTGTATGTCTGTTTTTTTTTTTCAGCCCTTTTATTTTAGTTTTTGCTTCGGCTTTGGCTCTAAGTAGGTATAATTGTAGTTCTTAGTCTCAGCAATGATAACATATACTCAGAGGACTTATTTAGCCTTCAAAATTCAGTTTACGACGAAAAAAACTTATTTGATATCGATACCAGGAAATCAAAATTTGACTTACATCCATTCATTTTTCTTTCAGTCTACGGTTTGGCTTAAACTGGAAACAACTATTGGGTTTTAGTCTTTTGTGCCAACGTCCAAATAGTCTGAGCTCCAGGACCATGGATTAGTTTTAAAGCTTTCATTCCACCCGAGCAACGCCAGGCTATACTGCTAGTTATTAAATAGAGATGAAAATAATACATTTCTTTTTAAATGACTTGTCCTTTCAGGGCGTAAGAGATTATTGCTCGATAACGAATTCCATTCTGCTTTTAATATCCATGAATAGTCATGTCTTTGGGAATGATAGTCAATTGGTCTCGCATCCCATTTCTCTATAAGTCTCTTTTCGTTATTATCTGGTAATTGTCAGGATTTATTGGGAAACATAGTACACTATGTTTCCCAATAACGGTTTTCTTTAGACTGTTCTAAAGGATTCCTTTTTATTATTATCTTTGAATTGCCAGGATTTCTTGGGAAAAATGTTGGAGAGTTTAAACGTTGCCTAGTCAACGTTTAAACTCTCCAACTGTAGGATGTGCGTTGTGGTACAGTGGATATCGGCTCGGAACAAGAAATCGGGGAGCCGAGTTCGAATTCCAGTTGAATCCATTGTATTCACTTACGCCCAAATACCCTTGGGAAAGGTATTAATCCGTCTCTTCCTTCCAGTTATGGGATAAATAGCAGGACAGATTGGGTTCTTGGTCGGCAACCAGGCTACCGCAGAAAGCAATGGCAACCTACTGCGGGATAATCTGCCCAGTCAGTCGTGTATCACGTATGGCACTTAACCGACTGACTGAATATAATAGTTGGGATCTTGATTAAGGCTGCTACTGGTCATAAAGTGGGGGATCGGTTTTCTATTGTTATAAAGTAATAAACTGATCCCCCCCAAAATTACTACATAATAATATAATACATCGCGTCTATCTCTAGCTATGAGTCAAATAATAGGACAGATTGGGGTTCTATAGCCTTGGCTGGCAATCAGTCTACCGCAGAAAGCAATGGCAACCTACTGCGGGATAATCTTCTGCCCAGTCAGTCGTGTCTCTTTCGAGACATGATCGCCCAATCGTGTATCACGTGTGGCACTTTAACTGACTGACTAGTTAAAGTATTTCTTTATGAGTGGCGAATTGCCATAATTTCTGAAAAAGATAGTGGAATGGTTTGACGTTACTTACTCCTCAGATCGCTTTTTATTATTATTCGTGAATTGACATGACTTCTTGGGGAAACATGGTGGAGTAGTTTCTTGCTTTATTATCCAATGATTCTTTTCATTATTTTATGCGAAATGCCATTATTTTGGGAAATATGCTGCAGTGTTTTTTACTTTATTATCTGTAAAATGACATGACTGCTTGGGTAGGGATGGGGAAGTGGTTTCCTGTCGCCCTCTCAAAAGAATACTTTCTTTTATTATTTCAACACTGCCATGACTTCTTGAGGAAATATAGTGGAGTGGTTGGCCGTTCCTTTCTCCAGAGATACCATTTTTTAAATTGTTTTTTTTTTATCATATCACCCCGAGCAAGGCGGTAACGCCACTGATGTGCAGGGGGCTACATAGGAGTGAAAAGATTGGAAAAGAGAAAGCCGGCAACCGCATCCTAAACAGGAAACAAGGGATGAGCCTCTTCATCTGTTCAATAGACGTGGGTGGAGTGTGAACCGGGCGATAGTTTAGTCTATCTACTCCAATTGAAAAAAACAAAAAAAGTGAGAAGATTGGAAAAGAGAAAACCAGAAACCGCATCCTAAACAGGAAACAAGGGATGAGCCTCTTCACCTGTTCAATAGACGTGGGTGGAGTGTGAACCGGGCGATAGTTTAGTCTATCTACTCCAATTGAAAAAAACAAAAAAGTGAGAAGATTGGAAAAGAGAAAATCGGAAACCGCATCCTAAACAGGAAACAAGGGATGAGCCTCTTCACCTGTTCAATAGACGTGGGTGTAGTGTGAACCGGACGATAGTTTATTCTATCTACTCCAATTATGTATGAATTGCTATGACTGCTTGGATACGGATGGGGAAGTGGTTTCCAGTTGCCCTTTCAACAGTTTCCATTCTTTTATTATTTGAACATTGCTATGAATTCTTAGGGAAATATAGTGGAGTGTTTGGCCGTTCCTTTCTCCACCGATGCCATTTTTTAATTATATATGAATTGCCATGACTGCTTGGGTATGAATGGAGAAGTGGTTTTTTGTGGCGTTCTTCACGAATTTCTTTTCTTTATTATCTACGTCCCACCCTTTTACAGTGAAACCGATAAAATGTAACCACAATTTCTACTCCAACAGCTTCTTTTCTCGCACTTCCCGCCTGTGGAATTCCCTTCCACATACTTGCTTCCCCGACAGCTACAATCTCCAGGAGTTTAAATGTAAGGTCAATAGACACCTCCTAACATACTAACTCGCATCCATTCTCTCAAACACTCTTCCCATCTACCCAACCTTCATCCTCGGTATCCTTACCCGTCTATTACCCTCCTTCTGACATTTCCCATATCTAACCACTCTTTCTTATCACTTTCCCCTATGTAACACCCTGCGCAATAGTGGCAGTGGAATGCCTCGCTTGGAGCGATATGATTAAAAAAAATTCCTATGATTACTATGTGGATATAAAGTGGGGGATCAGTTTATATATTGACTGTAATTAAGAATTGATCCCCCACTTTATATCCACATCACACTTTCCGACATTTTCTATAGCCAGTCACTCTTTCTTATAACTTTTCTCCTACGTAACCCCCTGCATAACAGTGGCAATAAAATGCCTTGCTTCGGGCGATATGATTAAAAAAAAAAAATCCTATATGATTATAAAGTGGATATAAAGTGGGGGATCAATTCTTAATTACGATCAATATATAAACTGATCCCTCACTTTATAATCACATTCCTCTTTCTCTTACTTCCCGACATTTTCTATAGCCAGTCACTCTTATAACTTTCCTCCTACGTAACACTCTGCAAAACAGTGGCAATAAAATGCCTTGCTTGGGGCGATATGATTAAAAAAAAAATTCCTATATGATTATAAAGTGGGTATAAAGTGAGGGATCAATTCTTAATTACAATCAATATATAAACTGATCCCCCACTTTATAACCACATTCCTCTTTCTCTTACACACTTCCCGACATTTTCTATAGCCAGTCACTCTTATAACTTTCCTCCTATGTAACCCCCTGCAAAACAGTGGCAATAAAATGCCTTGCTTGGGGCGATATGATTAAAAAAAAAATTCCTATATGATTATAAAGTGGATATAAAGTGGGGGATCAATTCTTAATTACAGTCAATATATAAACTGATCCCCCACTTTATAACCACACGACACTTTCCGACATTTTCTATAGCCAGTCACTCTTTCTTATAACTTTTCTCCTACGTAACCCCCTGCAAAACAGTGGCAATAAAATGCCTTGCTTGGGGAGATATGATTAAAAAAAACATGCAAAATGATATGATTAATAAAAATGATATACCATTTTTTATTATGTGTGAATTGTTATAACTACTTGAGTAGAGATGAAGTATTGATTTCCTGTTGCTTTTTTGCATTAATTCTATTTCTTTTTCATCTCTGAATTAATATGATATTTTTCATACGGAAAGTGTTTACACTACAGATTTTTTCATTTCATCATATGTGAAATGCCATGACTTCTCCGGAAAATAGAGTGGAGTGGTTGACCATTGCTTTTGCCAGTGATTCTATTTGTTTATTTTCTACTAGCAATATAGCCCGGCGTTGCTCGGGTGTCATGAAAGCTTTAAAACTAATCCATGGTCCTGGAGCTCAGACTCTTTGGACGTTGGTACGAAAGACTAAAAAGCAATAGTTGTTTCCAGTTAAAGTGAAACCGTAGACTGAAAAAAAAATGAATAGATGTAAGTCAAATTTTGATTTCCTGGTATCGATATCAAATAAATTTTTTCGTCGTAAACTGAATTTTGAAGGCTAAATAAGTCCTCTGAGTAAATGGTATCATGGCTGAGACTAAGAACTACAATTATACCTACTTAGAGCCAAAGCCGAAGCAAAAACTAAAATAAAAAGGCTGAAAAAATACAGACATAGAGGCAGATAAAGAGACACACACACAAACATCTTGCCTTTTATATATATATATTATCGATTTTCTGCACTATTGTAAGAACTGCAACCTTGAAACTTCTGAATATTTTTTCTTATGTGTTTGTCTATGAATGTATCAAATTTGATTAAAATAGGACCACTCCTTCTATAACCCGATTTTTTCGATTATCGATTTTCGTTATGTTTTGGGGGTACCTCGACAGAAAACCTAGCTAAAAACACTCGCAGACGCTTATCGTACAAGTGTGTAAATTTTCAAGAAAATCGGTTCAGCCGTTTCGGAGTCTATAGGTAACGGACACACACACACACACACACAAACACACACACACACACACACACACACACACACACACACTGACAAAGTTCCATTTATAAATAAGTTTAGATTAATTGCCATGACTGCTTGGGTTTCCTGAGTTTTATTCCACAGATTCATTTATTTTATCATATGTGAAATGTCATGTCTTCGGGGAACAGAGTGGAGTGGTTGACCGTTTCTTTCTCTACAGATTCCATTACTTTTTCATTTGACTGCCTGGGTACAGATGTTGGACTATTTTCCTGTTTTTTCCTCCATTATTTCCTTCTGTTTATTATCTTTCCATGACTTACAGATTAACGATGGAGGAATGGTTTTCTGTTGCACTCTCCACAGATACGTTTTCTTGATGATCTGTGCATTGACATGGCTTCTTGGAGAGTTCTTTCCTGCTGTTTAATCCACTGATCCTTATTCATTTCTTATATGTGAAATGCTATGATTTCTAGAGGGAAAAATGGAGGAGGTGCTTTCTGTTCCCCTTTCCACAGATTACTTTACTTTATTATTTCTGCTTTGCCATAACTTTTGGGGGAAGGATTTTGCAAGCGGTTTCCTGCTGTTTAATCCAGAGATTCATTTACTTTGATATATGTGAAATGCTATGAAATCTTCGGCCAATATAAGGGGTTGGTTGGCCGTTTCTTTCTCTCCAGATTCTATTTCTTTATAATCTGTCAATTGTCATGACAGATTGGATACAGATGGAGGACTGATTTCTTGTTGCCTTCCTTTTCTTTATTATCTGTCAATTGCCATGATTAATTGGATACGTCGTCGTCGTCTTCCGGCCATTGGAGGAGATAGAACTCACTACACCCCTCCAGTATTGCCTCTGCATTTGGAACCCTGGCGCAGTTTGCAGTGAAATTCATAATTTTGTCAAATAGCTGAATACTTGATGCTTGGCCAAGGCTACCAAGGCTACCAAGGGTATATTTTTATCTGTCAATTGTCATGACAGACTGGATACAGATGGAGGACTGATTTTCTGTTGCCTTCCTTTTTTTGTTATCTGTCAATTGCCATGACTAACTGGATACGTCGTCGTCGTCCTGCTGCCATTGGCCGAGATAGAAATCACTACACCTCTCCAGGATTCCTTGTGAATGTTGAACCCTGGCGCAGTTTGCAGCGAAATTCATAATCTTGTCAAATAGATGAATACTTGATGCTTGGCCAAGGCTACCAAGGGTATTTTTTTATCTGTCAATTGTCATGACAGACTGGATACAGATGGAGGACTGATTTCCTGTTGCCTTCCTTTTTTTGTTATCTGTCAATTGCCATGACTAACTGGATACGTAGTCGTCGTCCTGCGGCCATTGGCCGAGATAGAAATCACTACACCTCTCCAGGATTCCTTGTGAATTTTGAACCCTGGCGCAGTTTGCAGCGAAATTCATAATCTTGTCAAATATAGCTGAATACTTGATGCTTCGCCATGGCTACCAAGGGTGTTTTTCTTTATTGTGACACCAACACTAGATGGGTTGCCTCCAGGCCCCATCCTGTTATTTAACCCATAACTGGAGGGAAGTGACGGATTATTGTGACCCCAACAGTATATGGGTTGCCTCCAGATGGAGGATTGATTTCTTGTTCCTTTTCTTTTCTTTATTACTTCTGAGTTGACATGACTTCTAGGGTAGAGATGGAGGAGTGGTTTTCTTTTGCCTACTCCATAGATTCCGTTCCTATATTATCTGTAAATTGCCATGACTTCCTTGCCTAAGTTTGTCCAGTGGTTTCCTGTTTTCTCTTCCACAGATTGCTTTACTATGTTATCTGACATGACTTCTTGCCGGGAGATATTCGAGTGGTTTGCCTTTGATTTCTTAAAAAGATACTTTTTCTTTATTAACTGTCCATTGCCATGACTTCTTCGGAAACGATGGTGACGTATTATTCTTTCTGTCTCATCCACAAATTCCTGAAATGGAGAGAGATTGTTAGGATCAGTTTCGGAAAATTGTATTCTTCGGCAAGACAAATTTTGATAAATTCAGAATAGATTTAGTCATTTAACCCAAAATCCTATACTTTGGAAATTCAAATTCTGTATACTTTGAAGTACAAAGAATTCAATACCCGAAATTGTATTCTTCATGAATTTTAATTCTGTATATTTTGGAGTGCGAATATTAGGGAACGTACCCGAAAATTGTATAATTTGAGAATTCAAATTCTGAAAAAAATGGAATGTGATTAGTAGGGTTAGTATTCGAAAACGGTAATTTTGGGGAAGAAAAATTCTGAAATTTTAGAAGTGTGATTATTAGAATCAGTGATCGAAAATTGTATTCTTCGGTAATTCAAATTATGAAACTTTAAGTGTGGAATTAGTCGGATCAGTACCCGAAGGTATTCCGAGCGACAATTTTGCAAGCATTCGATTTTCTTTCACAATGATTTTCATCCCGTATAAACCAAAGAGCCACTTGTGGTAGAGCTTAAGACACTAAGAGTACAGTTTATGATATACGGAGAATATAACGCTTTCATCCAATCGGCTATTATTACATGGGACTCAGTTAAAAGGTAACATGATAACAACAATTATAAGGTCAATATTTTGAATGTAAATAGTGTTAAATATGCCTAGAAAATATACATATATGTTTAGATTACCCGTTTCCTTATGAGAAAACAATCGACATTCATTAACTCTGCATTAATTTTACTGTGGATTGAAACTTATAAAAAAAGTTAGAAAACAATTTTTAAAGTAAACAGGTTTCTCAAGTTTAATCGCTGTTATTGCTCTTTCCGTATTGATGGGGGCTTCATTGCTTACCTTTTATTTGGAGTAGAAAACAAGGAAGGAATTCGAATTCCAAAATAATACAATTTTCGATAACTGATTCTAATAATCACATTTCTAAAGTTTCAGAATTTGAATTACCGAAAATTACAATTTTCGATCACAGATTTTAATAATCACACTTCTAAAGTTTCAGAATTTGAATTACCGAAAATTACAATTTTCGATCACAGATTTTAATAATCACACTTCTAAAGTTTCAGAATTTGAATTACGGAGGAATACAATTTTGGATGACTGATTCTAATAATGACACTTCTAAAGGTGGAATACAATGAAAGAGGCGCCAGCAGCCTGTAAGTGAGTTGGAAATCATTTTACTAGTACCCTTTTTAGGTACCCCATCCATACTACGGTTTGGAATCGTTTATTCTTAGCATTTTAAAAAATCTTATTTCTTTTTCTTTTATTGCGAGAGGAAATTGCAATCATATTATGTCACGGAGAATTAATCATAACTGAAGCTGTGATAAAAATCGACGAAATACTTTAGCTTTACAATATCAATTAACAATACACTTTTCCCATTAATCAAGGGAAAAAGTCGTCCTTTTGTGGAACGCATTGCTAGATAGTTAAATAGTATTTTCTGCCTCATAATTACAAAGTGGTGACCGCTGACCGCCGGTGTAATTGGTGAGGAATGGGACCAGTTAGCCTGACGTAATTAGGGTCGGAAGAATAAAAGTCAATCACGTTTGTCGCGATTGAAAGTAGAGCAATTGTCAAATTATTGCACGTTCGTCTTGATTCGTTATGAAAAAATGTTGGCCTAGGAGCGTTGCATGGACGGTTTTACAGTTGAGCATACGGCCTTCCTTCTCTTAAAGGCGCCTATATTTTGGTTGGGTGGGAATTGGGTGCTAGTGGCGAGAAAGTAAATTACTTTTTTAAAACTAAGGAAGACTTTAACAGTCATCTTTTCTCAAAGTCATCGCACTTCTTGTTTTTTTCTATATTTCTCAATCAAGCAGAAACGCCAATGTACTTTCATTTATCTCTCTCCCTCTCTCTACCTTTCCTCTCTCCCCTCCTCTCGCTCCCCCTATCTGTCTCTTATTTCTTTCCTCTCTCTCCACTCTCTCCACCTCTCTCCCCTCTCTCTCAACTCTTTTTTATCTCTCCCCTCTCTCTCCCTACCTCCCCTCTCCCTACCATCCCTCTCCCTACCCTTCTCCCATATTTCTTTCCTCTCTCTCCCCCTATCTCCCCTCTCTCTTCCCCTCTCTCTCCTCTCGTCTCCTCTCTCTTCTCCTCTCTCTCTGTCTTCCCCACTCTCTCTCTGTTCACATACACACAGAGACAGAGAAAGAGAGAAAGAGACGTGGGGAGAGAGAGAGAGAGGAAGAGATAGGAGGAGAGAGGGGAGAGAGGGAAAGAGAGAGGAGAGAAATATGGGATGGGGGTAGGGAGATGGGGAGAGGTGGTAGGGAGAGGGGGATCTAGAGAGAGAGAGAGAGAGGGAGGGAGGGTGTAATGGGTAAATTGTTGCCATATTATAGTTTAAAAATTCGCGCATTCACCTTGTTAGGTTTTGATTTTTTCGAAGGCACAGTATAGTAGGGTCAGTTGGGCACCGTCTGTAACAAAAAGAGCACTCGATTCACTCCGCCAGTAATTTGGAAACGACATGCTGTACTGCTTGGCATTCGCACCGGAAGCTCTAATCATAATTTCAGAGTGTTTGGGTGTCAATCTGAGGATAGTGCGGAGGATACGGAAAGAGTTGAATAATATTTTCAATCAATGTCATGGCGTTTGGAGTGATCACTAGTGATGGCGACATTATACCTCCATTCATTTTCCCACAGCACCTCAGACTCAACGCAGTGAAACTGTGACATAGAGATACGAGAAAGCATAGCAATAGCAAAAATGCCTTCCATAAAAGTAAGCAGAGCATTAAGAAATAGGAAAATGTCCGTAGACGTGAAAAAAAGAATTAAAGAACTGCTATGTCATATATAATCTCCTGTGAACAGTAAGCATTTGTTAATCTTCTCAAAGACGAAAGACAGATATATAGCGACGGAGATGTGATTCTACCGACAAACATGTGGTTCTACCGACGGAGATATAGTTTTCCCGACGGAGATGTGGTTCTACCGACGAAGATGTGGTTCTACCGACGGAGATATAGTTCTCCCGACGGAGATGTGGTTCTACCGACGAAGATGTGGTTCGACTGATGAAGATGTGATTCTACCGACAAACATGTGGTTCTACCGACGGAGATATAGTTTTCCCGACAGGGGATGTGGTTCTACCGACGAAGATGTGGTTCGACTGATGAAGATGTGATTCTACCGACAAACATGTGGTTCTACCGACGGAGATATAGTTCTCTCGACGGAGATGTGGTTCTACCGACGAAGATGTGGTTCGACTGATGAAGATGTGATTCTACCGACAAACATGTGGTTCTACCGACGGAGATATAGTTTTCCCGACGGGGATGTGGTTCTACCGACGAAGATGTGGTTCGACTGATGAAGATGTGATTCTACCGACAAACATGTGGTTCTACCGACGGAGATATAGTTTTCCCGACGGAGATGTGGTTCTACCGACGAAGATGTGGTTCGACTGATGAAGATGTGATTCTACCGACAAACATGTGGTTCTACCGACGGAGATATAGTTTTCCCGACGGAGATGTGGTTCTACCGACGAAGATGTGGTTCTACCGACGGAGATATAGTTCTCCCGACGGAGATGTGGTTCTACCGACGAAGATGTAGTTCGACTGATGAAGACGTGATTCTACCGACAAACATGTGGTTCTACCGACGGAGATATAGTTTTCCTGACGGGGATGTGGTTCTACCGACGAAGATGTGGTTCGACTGATGAAGATGTGATTCTACCGACAAACATGTGGTTCTACCGACGGAGATATAGTTCTCCCGACGGAGATGTGGTTCTACCGACGAAGATGTGGTTCGACTGATGAAGATGTGATTCTACCGACAA
Organism: Ascarosepion bandense; assembly: GCA_037127315.1. NCBI lineage: Eukaryota > Metazoa > Mollusca > Cephalopoda > Sepiida > Sepiidae > Ascarosepion > Ascarosepion bandense. The sequence continues at coordinate 16,588 of JBBBDQ010001854.1, forward strand.
ACATGTGGTTCTACCGACGGAGATATAGTTCTCCCGACGGAGATGTGGTTCTACCGACGAAGATGTGGTTCTACCGACGGGGTTGTGGTTCTACGGACGAAGATATGGTTCTCCTGACGGAGATATGGTTCTACCGACGGAGATGTGGTTCTATCGACGAAGATGTGTTTCGACCGACGAGAAAAATGTCATTGATAGATTTTATGAGAAACCAGGACGATTCAACGAAAACTGGGACTACAAGGGATATCATAATGGGAAAATAGGGCATGGAGAACTTAATACACACGGAACAAAAACAGCGGAAACAGCGAGTCAGGAATTTTACTAAATGAATGGCTACCTACACAAGGACGATCAATGGTGAAAAGTTACTTTGAGTAACAAAAGATAGAATGTTGCGCAAACGCCATGAAAAGACATGGGTTATGAAAGAAGAAAACAGTTTAATATATTTGGTTAAATACACACAGATATTTAGCAAGATAGTCTTTTCTCGTGAGGAAATCTTATCTTTCTAGAAAACTTAAACAACTAATAGGTCATACCATCTACGATTATGCTGACTGCGATCTTCCATACGTCCACCTTCTTTAAGGCGCAAATGTGGACATGTGAAGATTTACGGCGTCTTGTTCTTATATATTACGATTTTCTTCTATAGCGTCCATTATATTCCGGTTTCTTTATGGAGTCAGTCAGTTAAGTGCTATACGTGATAGACGCTTGTGCGATCATGTCTCGAAAGAAACATGACTGACTTGGCAGAACATTATCCCGCAGTAGGCTGCCATTGCTTTCTGCGGTAGACTGGTGATTATATTATTATATTAATAAATATTAATGAGTGGGGGGTTAGTTTATTACTTCATGACAATAGAAAGCCGATCCCCCACTTTATGCCCAGTAGAAGCTTTGTCTTTCCAACTATTCAGTCAGTCATTTAAGGGCTATACGTGATACACGCTTGGGCGATCATGTCTCGAAAGAGATATCACTGACTGGGTAGAAGTTTATCCCGCAATAGATTGCCATTAATTTCTGCGGTAGACTGGTTGCCAGACAAGGCTATAGAACCCAATCTGTACTGTTATTTAGCCCATAACTGAAGTGAAGAAACTTATTAATACCTTTCCCAAGGGTATTTGCGCGTAAGTGAATGCAAGGAATTCAACTGGAATTCGAACGGCTTCCCGATTCGATTATGGGGCCCAAGGCAAAAATTAACCTAACATTAGTTCTTGAGAGCCGTTCAATCAGGTTAAAACTTCCTCTCTACAATTTCAAGGGTGCAGTTTAAAACAATTTATGATTCTGTGAGGTTTCCAAAAAGGGTAAATGCTGAGAAAAATAAACATTTTCTTGTCACTTGAACATATGGCGCTCCACGTTGATTGTGGCCTTGTGTCAAACCAACTATGATCATGTACGCATTGTTCTTTTTATGTACACTTTCTCTTTGCACACTTCTTCTTCTTCTGTGTCTCTTTCTTATGCTACTCCTCCTCCTCCTTCTTCTTCTTCTTCTTCTTCTTCTGCTCCTCATCTTTCTTCTGCTTATTCTTCTTCTGCTCCTCCTTCTTCTGCTACTCCTCCTTCTCCTTCTTCCCTTCCTTCTTCTTCTGTCCCTCCTTCTTTTGTCCCCTCCTCCGCCTTCTTCTTCTGCTTCTCTTCTCCTTCTCCTTTTTCTTCTCTTTCTTCTACTCCTTCTGCTTCTCTCTTCCTTATTCTTCTGCTTCTTCTTCTTATGTTACTCCTCCTCCTTCTCCTCTTCCTCCTCCTTCTCCTCCTCCCCCTTCTTCTCCTGCTCTTCCTTCTTATGCTACTACTCCTCCTCCTTTTACCCTTCCTTTTTCTTCTGTTGCTTTTCCTTCTTCTTCTACCCCTCCGTCATTAATCCCCTTCTCCGCCTTCTTCTTCTACTTCTCTTCCCTTCTCCTCCTCATCCTTCTGCTTCTACTCCTTCTGCTTCTCCCTTTCTCATTCTTCTGCTTCTCTTTCTTATGTTACTCCTCCTCTTCCTCCTTTTTACTTCTTCCTCTCTCTCTCTCTTTTGAAATGTTTGCATTTGGTTTAATCGTATTAACATAGTTCGTATTTTTTCTCATAGGTCTATTTAAAGAAAGCAATTTCTTCCCGCCCTCTACATAATTCGCCGCCAAAATTCAGCTTCACCTACTCCACTTTTTCCTAATGTACAACTAATATATAATTCTATAAAAAGATGAAGCGAAAACAATATTTTATTTTTTTAAATGGGTAATTCTGATCTAAAAATTAATATAAAACATTTAAGATTAACAATTCTCCCCTCTCTTTCTCTGCATATATATAATGGACTCTCACGTCGATTTCGACATATGAGTGTCTAACTCAGACTGCCACACACAAAATTGTTTTGAGTGGCGAAGGCTTGTGTAGCACCAACTGGAACTGCTGATAACAAACAATCGGTGCAGAAGTTTGCCACAGAAGGCATGAACAGCAGACCTCAGTTATTTAACCCATAGCTAGAAGGAAGATACGGATTAATACCTTTCCCAAGGATACCAGGGCGTAAGTGAATGGAGAGTGTTCGACTGGAATTGAAACTAGGCTCACAGATTTCCCCTATATATATATATATATATATATATATATATATATATATATATATATATATATATATATATATATAGAGAGAGAGAGAGAGAGAGAGAGAGAGAGAGAAGTACTAATATTAATTTTAATTCTTACATAAAAGTCTGGGGAAATCGCTCCGATTTATTTGCTGAAGAGTTTTTAAGAAAAGTATTGCAATCCAAGGATGTGCGTTGTGGTACAGTGGATATCAGCTCGGAACGAGAAATCGGGGAGCCGAGTTCGAATTCCAGTTGAATCCATTGTATTCACTTACGCGCAAATACCCTTGGAAAAGGTATTAATCCGTCTCTTCCTTCCAGTTATGGGTTAAATAGATTGGGTTCTATAGCCTTGGTCGGCAACCAGTCTACCGCAGAAAGCAATGGCAACCTACTGCGGGATAATCTTCTGCCCAGTCAGTCAAGTCTCTTTCTAGACGTGATCGCCCAAGTGTGTATCACGTATGGCACTTTAACTGACTGATTGAAATCCAAAACGCAAAAATGAAGTTCGTTTTTTGAATTGATGTTGGAGAAGTGGTATAGTTTAGACATTTTTTTTTATTTTTACTTTAAACACTTTTTCCTCTTTCACTTCCATTTTGTTTTCTCTCAACCAATTTATTTATCTATCTTCTATCTTCCCAAAATATTATCTTCACATATGAATACATGTAAAAAAACTACGATTTTTTTTTCATTTGCATGATTGCTACAACATGATCTTCCTACATTTGTACTAAGCTAATATTCTTGCAATATTTCTAGGAACCGCATGCTATCTTAATATTTGTACTTCATAAAGTCTTCAAATTGAATGATATCTTTCGGTGGCCATTTTTTACTAGGTTTAAGTAAGATAACTGACGCGCATGCGTAACAAAACGTCCTTACTGGCGCCAATTTATTACCGTTTGTCTTCTCTTACGTTTCTATCTTCGGAGTCAGTCGACACATATTAACTTTACAACTGATAGAAACTGTCGATTGTAGCCACGATACAGTGGCAGATTGTTGGTGCTTGCTTCTTGGAATGTTCAGAAAGAGTATTTATTGACTTGTACATTGTTAACATCATATCAATTTAATAGTATAGAACAGTGTTTCTAAACCTTTTTTTTCAACCAGCGCCCTCTTCAGTCACAAACATTCTTGACAACGCCCAGATTGCGACCTATTAAATTAAATTTCGAATTAAATTAAATTTCGAATATTATACTGTGTAGCAGAATTGATAGAGACAATTAGTATTGGCTTAAATGTAAGATTTAATGAACTTGGGATTTACCCCTGCCCTCTAACCCTGCCGTGGGGCATTCCGAGGGAATACGCTCGGGCAAAATTTTCCTATAGACCCAACATATGCAGGAGTCGGGCTCTTATCTATATTCACCAGATGATGCTATGCCAAAGGACAGCGTACTGTCAGGGCTCCTCTCCACCCGATTGCAGAGAGTCTGACAAGAATAAAGTATTTAATGAACTAGATATTTACCCGAGCCTCCCACAAAAGCGGAATGTGGCACAAGGTCGATTTTACTGTGGGGCAGTCTTAGCGCGTTGGCAAAATTTCCCCGCAGACCCTATATAGCCTTTTTTGGTTCATCTACGCCTGAAGGCAGAGAGTCTGACAAGGATTAAGTTTTAATGAACTCTGAATACAAGCCCAATTCTCTTGAATATTATTTTTCAGGACAGATCCATTAATATGGGAAAATGGGTCAGACCACATTCTCCCCTGCCTTATTCCTGTTGAGGAATAAGATGTCCTTGAGCAAGTATTCTTTGCTGTCTGCAAGGCCGTGGCGGATTGCCGGAAGCGTGATGAGGTGCTTTATTGTTCTCATTCAAACTTGATTTAATCCTGGTGCGCTTTCGTAGTCTACGAGTGACTTGCTCGTCCTGTGAAGTCTCAATAGGTGGGTGTACTCTCCTTTGAGAAATCGGTTTGTCGCCACCCGAGGGATCAGAGCTCAAGGGTTCCTTATAATCTTCAGAAGGAGATTATGTCTCTGTTTCCGTCTCTTCAAAATCTGTTGAAGGTTTTTGAGGACAGGCCTCGCTTAGAGTTTCCGAAGGGAATTTCTACTAATGAATTCTTTCGTAAGGTTGCGTGGCTTTTATGTCCTTGCTGGCATTAAGACGGTAGAAATTTTTTTCAGCCCAAGTCTTACATGTGTTGGTAATTTCTTTATTATCGAATTGCTGAGAGAAAAGGGCGGCATTATTTGTTCGGGCGAAAATTTAAATTTATTTCAGATAAAAAAATCAGTCGCATTCATGCTTAACGAAAAAACAATCAGCAAAAAACTCCTGTTACTTGTTCGAAGTAACAAGCCACCCCGGTGTAAAAAAAACAAGAAACCGCAGCTGTGGACGCCCTCTCTCGTGTATCTAGCTCGGCTGTTGGCAATGAAGAATTAAAGAGATTGCGTTGTGGTGCAGTGGATAGCGACTCCGAACGACAAATCGGGGTGCCGAGTTCGAATTCCAGTTGAATTCCTTGCATTCACTTACGCACAAATACCCTAGGAAAATGCGTCTCTTCCCTCCAGTTATGTGTTAAATAACAGGACAGATTGGGTTCTATAGCCTTGGCTGGCAACCAGTCTACTGCAGAAAGCAATGGCAACCTACTGCGGGATAATCTTCTGCTCAGTCAGTCATGTCTCGAAAGAGACATGATCGCCCAAGCGTGTATCATGTATGGCACTTAATTGACTGACTGAATAGTTGGAAAGACAAATAAAGCTTCTATTTGGCATAAAGTGGATGATCGGTTTTCTATTGTCATGAAGTAATAAACTAATCCCCCACTAATTAATTCTTATTAATATAATAATATAATTCACCAGTCTACCGCAGACTGCAATGGCAGCCTACTGCGGGATAATCTTTTGCCCAGTCAGTCATGTCTCGAAAGAGACATGATCGCCCAAGTGTGTTTTACGTATGGCACTTAACTGACTGATCCATTAGTCATATTTTTAGTCTAAAAAATAAAATTTATCTTGATTAAGCTTGTAACTTTTAACAGCCGCCATAAATAGTTTTATATTTCTGTTGTGTTCCGCACGATTTTTTCTACAAATGTTTACATTATCAATGTATGCAAAGGAGCCTCGCAGGTTCTCCCTCGATGCTATCTTGTCAATCAGCCGTTGAAAGTTAGCTATCCCATTAGTTACGCTAAACGGTATTCTGTGAAAGCCTTTTGCCAGCCTTGAAGTCTGTATATGTTTTATTGCTAGGCCGAAAGTGACCTGATGATAGGCTCTTTTGAGGAACAGAGTACTAAATAGATTGTTTTTGGCTATCTTTTCTATCATCTCGTCTATTTTTGGCATAGTGTAGGCATCCACTGGATATCGGCTCGGAACGAGAAATCGGGGAGCCGAGTTCAAATTCCCGTCGAATTCATTGCATTCACTTACGCGCAAATACCCTTGGGAAAGGTATTAATCCGTCTCTTCCTTCCAGTTCTGGGTTAAATAGCAACACAGATTGGTTTCTATAGCCTTGGCTGGCAACCAGTCTACCGCAGAAAGCAATGGCAACCTACTGCGGGATAATCTTCTGCTCAGTCAGTCATGTCTCTTTCGAGACATGATCGCCCAAGCGTGTTTCACGTATGGCACTTAACTGACTGACTGAATAGTTGGAAAGACAATTAAAGCATCTACTTGACATAAAGTGGGGGGTCGGTTTTCTATTGTCATGAAGTAATAAACTAATCCCCCCACTAATTACTACTTATTAGTATAATAATATAATTCACCAGTCTACCGCAGAAAGCAATGGCAACCTACTGCGGGATAATCTTCTGCCCAGGCAGTCATGTCTTGAAAGAGACATGATCGCCCAAGCGTGTTTCACGTATGGCACTTAACTGACTGTAGGCATCCAGCAATTTAAACTAGTTTATCGTTTAGGATTAGTCGGTTACTATTACTCCAGAAGAGACTAAGAAATCTTGAGCTCTCCACGGTGAATGATAATACCTTCCCTCAACTTACTAATAACCTCGGTTTGAATAACTGGCGGGCCTGAAGGAGACTAACACTACCTTTAAATTTATTATTTTTCATTTTTTTTTACTTTTTTCAGTGCAGTCTTATCGATTACACCCTAAACTTTCCGATTGACAAAAAAATTTGGGAAAATTTTAATATTTCAACAATTTTATGGTGGGGGGTCGGTTTTTCATACAGTGTTATAGTAAATCGATCCTCCATTTTGGAACCACTCACTGGTACGACATTACCACCACCTGTAAATTGGTTGATTATCAATTTAAAAAAAAAATTGAGTGCAGTCTTATCGATTACACCCTAAACATTCCGACTGAAAAAAAAAAAAAATTGAAAAAATTTCAATGTATAAACAATTTTAATGGGGCCTCAGTTTTTCATACAATGTTATAGTAAATCGATCCCTCATTTTGGAACCACTCGCCGGTACGACATTACCACCACCTGTAAATTTGTTGATTATCAAATTTTTTTGACTTTCTTTAGTGCAATCTTATCGATTAAACTCTAAAAACTCTTCCGATTGACAAAAAATTGTAAAAATTTCAATATTTAAACAATTTTAGGCGGTGGGGGTGCAGTTTTTATACAACCTTATAGTAAATCGATCATATGCAAGTAACTTTTTTGCTTGCGCATATTCAACAACTGGATTCTTTGTGAAATTTTTGAATAAAGCCATTCTTGGAGTTTCCGAGGAAGATGCCATCGTAAGAACTGAAGAAAACTTGAAAAAGACAAAAACAAGAGCAACAACTCGTCCCCCAAAAACCAAACGCGAATGGTTCCAAAATGGAGGATATATTTTTATAACGTTGTATGAGAAACTGACCCCCCCCCGTAAAATTGTTTAAATATTGAAATTTTTCTGAATTTTTTTAATAATCGGAAACTTTATGTAATAATTGATAAGACTGCGATGAAAAAAGTAAAAAAAAAAAAAAAAAAAAAATGAGAGACGACAAATTTAAAGGTGTTGGTAGTCTCCTTCAGGTTCGCCGAATAAATAATTTAGGCTCCTTCATGTGTTGCCTAGATTTAGTAGTTAGCAGTTTACAATCCTGGGTTATATTCTTGAAAAGTGCTGGATACGGCATTCTCGCAGCTGCTAGGCCTCCAAATTTAAATGATGGCTTAGAGCCTCCGATGGGTATTTCTACGCAAGAAGTTGTGGCCTAATATTAGGTCGTAACATAATCTTTCATCTGATTCCTTAGTATAAAATTTCCGTTATTCAGCCAAACAGTATCCCACATCTTCTTTATGTGCTTTCACTTCGGAACGTAGGTAATAATGGACTTCCACTTGCCTCTGTTCTTTGTCGCTCGCAACATTTTTTCTTTTGGTCAGTCAGTTAAGTGCCATACGTGATACACGCTTGGGCGATCATGTCTCTTTCGAGACATGACTGACTGGGCAGAAGATTATCCCGCAGTAGGTTGCCATTGCTTTCTGCGGTAGACTGGTTGCCAGCCAAGGCTATAGAACCCAATCTGTCCTGTTATTTAACCCATAACTGGAAGGAATAGACGGATTAATACTTTTCCCAAGGGTATTTGCGCGTAAGTGAATGCAATGAATTCGGCTGGAATTCGAACTCGGTCCCTCGATTTCTCGTTCCGAGCCGCTATCCAATGTTCCACATCTCCCGCCCCAGTATACACTTCCTTAAGCCTATCAAGTATGTCTCACGCTGTTTTCCTCTTTTTCTATTTCTCTCTGTTCTTCCTATGAGTAACTGATTTTCCAAACCCTCTTTCCTCATTACATGTCCCAGAAACCTCAGTTGCCTCTTCCTGATGCCAAGTATAAATTTTCTCTTCGCTTGCATCCCCTCCAAAACTTTGTTGTTAGTCACATGCTCAGTCCATAGAATACTCTGCATGAACCACATATCTGTTACTTCGTGTTTATCCTTCATCCTTGAAGAGATTATCCAGCATTCGTTGCTTCGAGTTTATCCTTCATCCTTGAAGAGATTATCCAGCATTCGTTGCTTCGAGTTTATCCTTCATCCTTGAAGAGATTATCCAGCATTCGTTGCTTTGTGTTTATCCTTCATCCTTGAAGAGATTATCCACCATTCGTTGCTTTGTGTTTATGCTTCATCCTTGAAGAGATTAACCAGCATTCGTTGCTTTGTGTTTATGCTTCATCCTTGAAGAGATTATCCAGCATTCGTTGCTTTGTGTTTATCCTTCATCCTTGAAGAGATTATCCAGCATTCGTTGCTTCGAGTTTATCCTTCATCCTTAAAGAGATTATCCAGCATTCGTTGCTTCGAGTTTATCCTTCATCCTTGAAGAGATTATCCAGCATTCGTTGCTTCGAGTTTATCCTTCATCTTTGAAGAGATTATCCAGCATTCCTTGCTATATAGGAATACAGATATCACATAATAGTCTAGTACTCTTTTCTTTGTTTTTCAACGAATTTTCCTTTCTCTCAGTACTCTGCTTAGGTTTTGAAATGCATCTTTGGCCATGCCAATGCGCATTCGGATATCAGTGTGGCACTTTTCGTCCTCTGTCAGAACGCTTCCCAGGTATTTAAATTTTTACACCTGCTTGATTTTAGTATCCCTGACCTATAGTTGTCATTTTGGGGTCCTCTTTTTGCTGATGAGCATGCATTCAATTTTCTTGAAGTTTATGTTAATCCTTCTTTCTCGCTTTTTCTTGCTACCTTCTGTAATTTCCTTTCCATGCCTGCTATTAGCATAGTGTCATCTGCGTATCATATATTGTTGAGATTGTTTCCGCCAATGACGAATCTTGGCAGGGCTTCTAACACTCTCAGAACTGTTTCGCTGTACATGTTGAATAAATCCGATAAGAAAAGACACTCTTCTTTTACGCCCATTTCTATTTTTGTAATTCTCTGACGCCTCCCACAGTTGGTCGTTAATGGCGTCGATTCAGAAGCTGGTCTTCAAGTTGACTCTTCCAACGGTGATCTCCTTTGCCCACATTGTGAACTTTGACCTCAAGGAAGTCGCGTGGAATTCTCGCTAGATGTCTCTCCGCTAAGTCAAACCAAGCTGAATGTGCGCGCACAATTGGGTAAGCGAAATGGCACAAAAGATAATTACAATGGCGCCTGAATAAATTGGAGAATATCTTTATATACAAAAAGAAAATAGCATAAAACAATCACCAATAGTTTTCTTCCCAAACTCTGTTCCTATCAAGCTGGCAACGGAACGGCAGTTTCGACCAGTTTTCTCTAAGTAGTAATTTGCGAAGAGTTTTCTTCTTATCATTAATTCAATTATTTAATTAGTGATATCATTTTACTCCAATCGGAGTTTTACGTTTGTGCCGATTCAAAATGTCTTTTTTTTTTCTTTTCTCACCGAAGCTTTACTGAAACTGCCAAAGAATTGCCTTTGAGGGTTGTGGGTAAGGCTAACGACGAAGGTAAGACGTCTTCGGTTCTGTACTTCGGACTGGTTTTCGATCAGTGTTGGGTCTCAACTTTGTCTGCAAAATCACTTCTTGTCTGTCTTTTAATCTGTTTGGCCATTTCAAGTCTGCAAAATCACTTCTTTCGGTCGGTTAGCGGCAGGCCTCTCTACGGTTGGCACCCAACTGCGTGGCAATTATCTCTGTCTGTACATCGTCAGCCAGGAACTCTATGGAAGGCGGCCGGCCCTGCGGTGGGCGCCTAGCATCTTGGCTATCTTCATCGTTACATCTCTGAGCCGAGAGCCGAGTGGATTCTGCGTTTGGCCCACTCGGGGCTCTATATTTATGCTTTACTGGTGAGAGGTATGACGGACACTGGGTATCTAGTTTCTGGCCCTTGCTACCAATGCAATCATTCTCGCCCCTAGCTTTGAGGCGGAGTTTCTATCTTCTTTCCTTTTGGTCAATAAATCTAGCCTCTGGCTCTTGCGGCCAATGAAATCACAATTTCAGCTCTCTCTGTTTTCGTCTTTTTGACACAGCCAATTGAGTAACGATATTTTTATGATGTCTCTTCTTTCTGTCTTCTTTCCCTTTGTTTAACTAATGAGACCATTTTTATCTTTATACCCGTTTTAGGCGAAACCTTTATGCTTCCAATTTCTTTCTCAGAAAATTTCAATTTAGTTATTTCTCAAAATAAAAAAACCTAATCTTTGCACTTGTCAAAGACGCTTGAATACGCACAATTCCTTTTTTCGGCGTTTGTGACAACTTTGCTGACATTCCACAGCGGTGCTTTGCTTATATTCTGCATGAAGTTGTTAGAAAAAAATACAAAACAATAGAATTTTTACTTTTATCATCTGTGTCATTGAAAATATCAATTGAACCTCTCTTAGCCATGCTTTTTTCGCTTGTCAATAATTGCCGACAAATGTGATGACCTCGTCTGACTCGACGGGTTCGATTGTGTACAAAACAATCGCACCTACACATCTGCAACCTTTTAATTTATATTTATTTTTAGTTTGTTTGCAATCTTTCTTTTTTTTTTCTCTCTGTTCATAGTGGGACAGAATAAATTTATTTCCTCTGTTCATATTGGGACAGAATGCATTTATTTCCTCTGTTCATATTGGGACAGAATAAATTTATTTCCTCTGTTCATATTGGGACAGAATAAATTTATTTCCTCTGTTCATATTGGGACAGAATAAATTTATTTCCTCTGTTCATATTGGGACAGAATACATTTATTTCCTCTGTTCATATTGGGACAGAATAAATTTATTTCCATTGTTCATATTGGGACAGAATACATTTATTTCCTCTGTTCATATTGGGACAGAATAAATTTGTTTCCTCTGTTCATATTGGGACAGAATACATTTATTTCCTCTGTTCATATTGGGACAAAACACATTTATTTCCTCTGTTCATATTGGGACAGAATACATTTATTTCCTCTGTTCATATTAGGACAGAATAAATTTATTTCCTCTGTTCATATTGGGACAGAATAAATTTATTTCCTCTGTTCCTATTGGGACAGAATACATTTATTTCCTCTGTTTATATTGAGACAGAATACATTTATTTCCTCTGTTCCTATTGGGACAGAATAAATTTATTTTACTCTGTTCATATTGGGACAGAATAAATTTATTTCCTCTGTTCATATTGGGACAGAATACATTTATTTCCTCTGTTCATATTGGGACAGAATAAATTTATTTCTTCTGTTCATATTGGGACAGAATACATTTATTTCCTTTGCTCATATTGGGACAGAATAAATTTATTTCCTCTGTTCATATTGGGACAGAATACATTTATTTCCTCTGTTCATATTGGGACAGAATAAATTTATTTCCTCTGTTCATATTGGGACAGAATAAATTTATTTCCTCTGTTCATATTGAAACAGAATAAGTTTTTCCAATTGGTTCTTTTCGATCTATAAAAGTTAATGCAATTTAATATAATTTCTTCTGTTTAACTGTAAGAATTAATAATACAAACTAATATAATTACTGTCGTTCCGGCCATGCTAAATATTCATTTCCGGTTCGTACTTGTATGGAAAATAGATGAACTAGCCATCTTCAATTTGTTTAGGCACGGCTAGGTTCCCCATGAATTTTCTTACGAGATGATTGTGTTAAAGAGGTTTTCTGTGCTCCCCGTGTCAATCAATGCTATTAGTGGCTGTTCGTTTGCCATGATTTCTATCGTTGTAGTTGACAGACAGCCAAGTGTTTCCACTGATGCCGAACAAGATACCATTTCGCCTGCTTTTGTACTTCTACAATGTACACTACCGGCCATAATTATTAGACAACCCCAGTGTTTTAAAAAAAAATGACGTATTTCATACTATTTTTTAGTATTTATTGCCAAGTGAATAATTATATATGAAAATAGAATGGTTCTTTCGTTAATACTGCACAATAACATGTTCATCAAATGAATTTATAAATATTTAATAGTTACCTATATTGCAGTTCCATCAACGAAAGAATGAAGAAAATTTAGGGTGATTCGGACGAGTTCATCTTTGCTTTCTTGCCTTGTAACATTTTGCAAAATAATAATAACAAAAGAACCATTCTATTTTCATTTAAAGTTATGACAATAAATAAAAAATTAATGTATCTCATACTATTATTTAGCATTTATTGCCAAATAAATAATTATAAATGAAAATAGAATGGTTCTTTTGTGAATATTGCACAATAACATGTGCATCAAATAAATTTATAAATATTTAATAATTACCTCTATTGCAGTTTTATCAATGAGAGAATGAAGAAAAGAAAATTTAGAGTGATTCGGACGAGTTCATCTTTGATTGCTTGCCTTGTAAAATTTTGCAAAGTAATAATCAGGAGATGGAAAGTGCAACACGGAGATCCGAAGGCGAATTGGCATGGCAAAGGACGCGTTCCAGAAGATGAGCAAAATACTAACACACAGGAAAATCTCATTAGAAACGAAGAAAAGAGTGCTAGACTGCTACGTGATGTCAGTTCTTCAATACGGCTGTGAATGCTGGACAATATCATCGAAAATGAGGACAAAACTGGAAGCGGCCGAAATGTGGTTCTACAGAAGGATGCTACGGATATCATGGACTGAGCATGCAAGCAACGACGAGGTGTTAGAAAGAATGGCAACAAAAAGGAAATTGATGCTGAGCATCAGGAAGAGACAAGTGAAGTTTCTGGGACATGCAATGAGGAAGGAAAGCCTGGAGAACCTGATACTGACTGGTCAGATAGAAGGAAGGAGAGACAGAGGAAGGCAGTGGATAACATATTTGCAGGGCCTGATCAGGTGGATGACGGAACGGGGGTTGCCAGAAGCAACAGGAGCAAACATACTAAGAGCCACAAGGGATAGGGAGACGTGGAGAGCCATGATCGCCTACGTCCTGAAGGGACAGGGCACATAGAAGAAGAAGAAGAATAAAACAAAAGAACCATTCTATTTTCATTTAGATATATCTACTTGGCAATAAATAGTAAAAATAGTATGAAATACATAATTTCTTTTAAAAAATTTTGGTGGCCTAATAATTATGGCAGGTAGTATATATATATATATATATATATATATATATATCAAATCTACATGGTGCGATGAGTAAATTGTCGCTATTTGCCTTGTAAAATTTTACAAAGTAATCATAACACAATGACCATTCTATTTTCATTTAGAATTATCCACTTGACAATAAATACTAACTATAGTATGAAATCCATGATTTCTTCAAACAACTGGGGTGGCCTACGAATTATGGCCGATAGTGTACATACTTTCTGCATGTATGGTATGTGTCCCTTCCAGCGTGTCACTTGCTTCCAGAGAAAAAGGTATGCACGTTCAACTAACGCTGCTTTTTTTTTTTCAGCGCCTAGTTTTTCATTCGATGGGGTGGGGATTGGGGTGGGTAAAATAGGTAAAGAGATCTCTGACGTTACCGCATTTGCATCGTACTTTTGCATATGGTTTTGCTAAATCAAGTGCTGTTGCCGGTCATAGATCTGCTGTAACGTTAATTTGAGTATTTGGTGTGGAGTAGTTTTCGCACTGAAGGTTATAATCGTGCTATGTCGGTTGCTAATCTACTTAACGCACCCAAAATGTTAGGAACTTGATAATCTTCCTCAGTAAGCTGACTCCTTAGTATTCGGCTAACCGTCGACTAATGTCAACTACCTTAGTCCACCTATATCCAAACCGGAACTAATTAATAGTTCTACTGAACTGCAATCATGTACGCACAAATACCCTTGGGAAAGGTATTAATCCGTCTCTTCCCTCCAGCTGTGGGTCAAATAACAGGACAGATGGGTTCTATAGCCTTGGTTGACAACCAGTCTACCACAGAAAGCGATGGCAACCTACTGCTGGATAATCATCTGCCCAGTCAGTCATGTCTTTTTCGAGACATGATCGCCCAAGCGTGTATCATGTATGGCACTTAAATGACTGACTGAACTTTAATAGAACTCTAAAGAACTCTCTAGAACATCTAAGAACTCCTATGAACTTTCCAAGAACTTCTCGAGTTAACTTCCTGTTAACTCTTATAAATATAGGAGGGAGAGTCCATTATCTGAGGAATAAGTGTGTTTCACCATAACAGATAGACTCTTGTCCAGGGCTGTTAAAGATTCTTCATAGGAAGGTGCGTTTGCGAAATACTCTCAAACTTTTGGTGAGACGTATCTCGTGATTTTGTGCAGCTTATTAGAACTTCCGTTGCAAGAGGTACTTCAGAAATTCATGAAAGTTTATTTCCATTGAAAACATTCGAGTTTTAACGTCAGACGGTTTGAGATCAATAATAGGTACAGAGTAGTTTATACATTATCGAAATGGTTAACAACGAGAGACTAATAAATTGCGGTTGAATTGTCAGAGACAAGGATTAAGTTTAAGTTTGAGTTTTTTTTTTTAATCATTTCACTCCGAGCAAGGCAGAAATGCCACTGATGAGCAGGGGCTACATAACTGTAAAAAGATTAATTAGAAAAGAGTGAGGAGTACAAACTAGTTAGAAAGGAGCAATAGAAAGCTGAGAATGCAGGTGCGATGACAGATACATAGGTGGAGAGAAAGAGAAGGATATTTGGGGGTGGGGAGAGAGCTAGAGTCCAGTGGTTAATAGATGAGTATTGACTTTGCATTTAAATTTCTGGAGGTTGTAGCCGTCAGGAAAGCAAGAATATGGGAGCGAATTCTACAAGCGGGAAGTGCGAGAGAAGAAGCTGCAGGAGTAGAATTGTCGTCCGCATTTGGCTAACCTGACTGTGAATGGGTGGGACCCCGTTGCCAGTCCAGTTGCACGAGTAAACACCTGTTGAGGAGGCACCAGTGACTTAAGTTCGTCCGAGCAGAACCCATGAAAGTATTTATAGAACAGACAAAGGGAGGCCACATTTCGACGGTGGGGAAGTGGCTGCAGTCGAGCCGCCAGATCAGTACCTATCACATTACAGACTCTCCTTTGGAGCCTGTCGAGAACACTGAGGAGAACGGCAGGGGCACCTGACCATAAATGGCAGCAGTACTCCATGCACGGACGGATGGTTGATGGTATATATGCAGGATGGATTCAGGCGGAAAAAACATCCTGGATCGACATAGTGACCCAACCTGCTTTGCAGTAGATTTTGCTATGGATTCAACATAGTGGTTCCATTTGAGGTCTGAGGAGAGGGTAAGGCCGAGGAGGCGTAGTGTGTTGCTCTCAGGGAGACTCGCTTGGTCCATGCTTATGGGAGGCAGGAGAGGTTGCCTGTGATGGTTGACAGACAACAGCTTGGTCTTAGACACATTGAAGTTGACAAGCCACTTCTTGCCCCAATTCACCACAGAGTGTAGATCACGTTCAAGGTCAGCAGCGAGATTATGTCTGTCCGCCATGAGAGGTTTCTTACTGGCGCCGGAGTATATTGTAGTGTCATCTGCGTAGATGCCCAAAAGGATTTTTTTTAATGTTTGTTTATCATGAAAAGGTTGATTTAGTCAGATTCTAATGAATTTCTTTTTTGTTTTTATTCTTTTTTATTTTAGAAAACTGAAAATGTCTTCTAGTTTTGTATTCAAAAATGTTTTGCTGAGAATAATTTTTTTTTCTTTCAAGAATGTTATGGTAATAACTTTTTCTTGAAAAATGTATTCTTGGTTACTGTGGGTTATTTAATGCTAAAAAGGTAGGGTTTTAAAGGTATTTTGTAAATGTTCGATTATAGCGAGAAGATTGATTTAAATGAAATTTCGTTTTATTCATTTTTATTTTAGAAAACTGAAAATGTCTTCTAGTTTTGTACTCAAAAATGAAATTTATTTTCCTTCAAAAATGTATATTTTTCTATAAAAGTTCATTTTTATGTATATATTTCTATAAACGTATTTT
Source organism: Ascarosepion bandense (assembly GCA_037127315.1). Lineage (NCBI taxonomy): Eukaryota > Metazoa > Mollusca > Cephalopoda > Sepiida > Sepiidae > Ascarosepion > Ascarosepion bandense. The sequence continues at coordinate 33,077 of JBBBDQ010001854.1, forward strand.
TATACTTTCATAGTGTTTTAACCCCAGTTTGGGGGTTAACTATTTGCCCATAGCTGGGACCCTAACTGGTACTACCACTCCGGGTCAGGATAGACCTGGGAACAACAGCAATTAAGAGGTGGTTCCATGCTCCTCACAACCTCCCAATCAGAGGCAATGCTGTCAGATGCCGTTTACTCAGAGAAAAGGGGCATTGGTTTAAATGTAAGCTTTAATGAGCTCAATATTTATACGAGACTCCCAACAAAGGCGGGGAATTTTTCCGAATGTCAGTCAGTTAAGTGCCATACACACTTGGGCGATCATGTCTAGAAAGAGACATGATTGACTGGGCAGAAGATTATCCCGCGTTAGGTTGCCATTGCTTTCTGTGGTAGACTGGTTGACAGCCAAGGCTATAGAACCCAATCTATCCTGTTTTTTAACGCATAACTGGAAGGAAGAGACAGAGTTATACCTTTCCTTAGGGTATTTGCGCGTAAGTAAATCAACTCGGCTCCTCGATTTCTCGTTCCGAGCCGATATCCACTACACCACATCGCACATCCGAGTGTACACATTAAAATTTCCCGCTGACCACGCATACGCGGGGTGGGATTCTTGTCTATTTACTCCAGACGTGACTGCTCTTCTGCATAGCTTCGTGTAGGCTTCTCTTTGACCGATGGCAGAGAGTCTGACACAGTCAATGGTTTGGTGGCCTCGGTATTTAACCGTGACCCTGCAAGAAGGCGGGGTGTGACACAAGCCCAATTTCCACGTAGGGACATTCTGAGCGCGTACACTTTGGAAAAAATTCTTCAAGACCCTGCATACTCGGGGTCGGGATCTCGAATATTTACCCCAGAGAAGACAGGAAAAGCAGGACACAGTGAAAAATCTTCTATTTCTGATTATTATTTATTGATCCCCACCCACGGTTTTTTTTTAACCATTTCACCCCAAATTAAGCATTAAAGCCGCTTAGACACACAGGGTTTTTGTGGATGACAGAAAAAGGAAATATTATTAAGGAGAGAAAAGAATAATAGATAAGAATTAAGAAGACAGAAGATAACGATTGACATTACATTTAAATTTTTGAAGATGAAAATTGACTGGAAAGCAACAAGGTGGAAGAGAGTTCCACAAACGAGAAGCGCGAGAAGAGAAGCTGTTAGCATAGAACTTACCAACTAAGGAGACTTCATCAGAACAATAACCATGGAAGTACTTATAGAAAAGGCACAGGGAAGCTACTTTTTTAATCATTTCACTCCAATCAAGGTGGAACTGCCACTAGTCTACAGAGGGTTACAGTGAATGAAGAAACTGGATACAGAGCGTATTGAAGAAAGAATAAAAGATGAATAAGAATTTTAAAAAAAGAGAAAAATCTTATTTGAAGTTGCATTCAAATTTTTAGAGATTGTAGCACATAGGGAGGCAAGTAAAGAGAACTGAGTTGCACGGACGAAAAGTGCGAGAAAATAAGCAGTTCGATTAGAAGTGACGATTAGATTTAACTATTTAACGGTAAAAAGTTGCGACCTAGATGCCAGTCTAATAGCACATTTCAATTCACGTGGTCGGGAAACCAGGGGGAAAAGAGTACTTGCCATCAGAGCGGTTGCCATGAACATATTTGTAGAAAAAGGAGAGGGAAGCCACATCATGTCAGTGAGAAAGGGACTGACGTCTAAATGCCAGATAAGGACTCATTACATTATATACTGACCATTAAGGAGTACCGTGCACTGTAGTAAAATGTTTTAAGCACTAGTAAAAATTATATTGAATTGCAAGAGAATGTCTCTACCTACATATAAAAAACACTACTGGAAAAGGATATTTCGACTTAGCAGTTAGGAACATATTGTTCTGTAAAAAGTTGTCTTTAAAAACTAGTCAGTAGTATTGCAAGGGGATGTCTCGAACCACAAATCAATTTATTTTTAATCATTTTACTCCATATAAGACAGGACTACCACTAGTTGGTATGGGAACACAGTTTTTAGAAAAGATTGATTACATAGGTATTGAAAAAATGATAAAAGATGAAAGGAATTCAAGAAGATACCAAAATGGCAATTGACATTGCATTTGAATTTTTGCAGATTGTAGTTATCAGGGAAACAGGCGAGAAGTGCGAGAAAAGAAACTGTTGGAGTAGAAGTGTGGGTTACATTTAAATACTTCAACGGTAAAAGGGTGGGATTTAGATGTCAATCTAGTAGAACACTTAAATTCCGGTAGACCAGGCTCCAGGGAAGTTCATCAGAGCAGTTGTCAGCAAAATATTTCTAGAAAGACAGAGAAAATCCACGTCAGTGAGAAAAAGACTGAAGTTAAAATGCCAAATCAGGAAGAATTACATTGCAGATTCTTCTTTAAATTTTGTCGAGAACCTCGAGATGAATAGCAGGAGCACCCCACCAGATATGGCAACAGTATTGAATGCACGGACGAATGGTAGATTTATAAATGTCCATTATGGATGCTGTCAAGAACCTCGAGATGAATAGCAGGAGCACCCCACCAGATATGGCAACAGTATTGAATGCACGGACGAATGGTAGATTTATAAATGTCCATTATGGATGCTGTCAAGAAACTCGAGATGAATAGCAGGAGCACTCGACCAAATATGGCAACAATATTCAATGCACGGACGAATGGTAGATTTATAAATGTACAAGATGGATGCTGTCAAGAAACTCGAGATGAATAGCAGGAGCACCCGACCAGATATGGCAACAATATTCAATGCACGGACGAATGGTAGATTTATAAATGTACAAGATGAATGCTATCAAGAACCTCGAGATCAATAGCAGGAGCACCCGACCAGATATGGCAACAGTATTGAATGCACGGACGAATGGTAGATTTATAAATGTCCAAGATGGATGCTGTCAAGAACATCGAGATGAATAGCAGGAGCACCCGACCAGATATGGCAACAGTATTGAATGCACGGACGAATGGTAGATTTATAAATGTCCAAGATGGATGCTGTCAAGAACCTCGAGATGAATAGCAGGAGCACCCGACCAGATATGGCAACAGTATTGAATGCACGGACGAATGGTAGATTTATAAATGTCCAAGATGGATGCTGTCAAGAACCTCGAGATGAATAGCAGGAGCACCAGACCAGATATGGCAACAGTATTGAATGCACGGACGAATGGTAGATTTATAAATGTCCAAGATGGATGCTGTCAAGAACCTCGAGATGAATAGCAGGAGCACTCGACCAGATATGGCAACAGTATTGAATGCACGGACGAATGGTAGATTTATAAATGTCCAAGATGGATGCTGTCAAGAACCTCGAGATGAATAGCAGGAGCACTCGACCAGATATGGCAACAGTATTGAATGCACGGACGAATGGTAGATTTATAAATGTCCAAGATGGATGCTGTCAAGAACCTCGAGATGAATAGCAGGAGCACCAGACCAGATATGGCAACAGTATTGAATGCACGGACGAATGGTAGATTTATAAATGTCCAAGATGGATGCTGTCAAGAACCTCGAGATGAATAGCAGGAGCACTCGACCAGATATGGCAACAGTATTGAATGCACGGACGAATGGTAGATTTATAAATGTCCAAGATGGATGCTGTCAAGAACCTCGAGATGAATAGCAGGAGCACCCGACCAGATATGGCAACAGTATTGAATGCACGGACGAATGGTAGATTTATAAATGTCCAAGATGGATGCTGTCAAAAACCTCGAGATGAATAGCAGGAGCACTCGACCAGATATGGCAACAGTATTGAATGCACGGACGAATGGTAGATTTAAAAATGTCCAAGATGGATGCTGTCAAGAACCTCGAGATGAATAGCAGGAGCACCCGACCAGATATGGCAACAGTATTGAATGCACGGACGAATGGTAGATTTATAAATGTCCAAGATGGATGCTGTCAAGAACCTCGAGATGAATAGCAGGAGCACTCGACCAGATATGGCAACAGTATTGAATGCACGGACGAATGGTAGATTTATAAATGTCCAAGATGGATGCTGTCAAGAACCTCGAGATGAATAGCAGGAGCACTCGACCAGATATGGCAACAGTATTGAATGCACGGACGAATGGTAGATTTATAAATGTCCAAGATGGATGCTGTCAAGAACCTCGAGATGAATAGCAGGAGCACCCGACCAGATATGGCAACAGTATTGAATGCACGGACGAATGGTAGATTTATAAATGTCCAAGATGGATGCTGTCAAGAACCTCGAGATGAATAGCAGGAGCACTCGACCAGATATGGCAACAGTATTGAATGCACGGACGAATGGTAGATTTATAAATGTCCAAGATGGATGCTGTCAAGAACCTCGAGATGACTAGCAGGAGCACCAGACCAGATATGGCAACAGTATTGAATGCACGGACGAATGGTAGATTTATAAATGTCCAAGATGGATGCTGTCAAGAACCTCGAGATGAATAGCAGGAGCACTCGACCAGATATGGCAACAGTATTGAATGCACGGACGAATGGTAGATTTATAAATGTCCAAGATGGATGCTGTCAAGAACCTCGAGATGAATAGCAGGAGCACTCGACCAGATATGGCAACAGTATTGAATGCACGGACGAATGGTAGATTTATAAATGTCCAAGATGGATGCTGTCAAGAACCTCGAGATGAATAGCAGGAGCACTCGACCAGATATGGCAACAGTATTGAATGCACGGACGAATGGTAGATTTATAAATGTCCAAGATGGATGCTGTCAAGAACCTCGAGATGAATAGCAGGAGCACCCGACCAGATATGGCAACAGTATTGAATGCACGGACGACTGGTAGATTTATAAATGTCCAAGATGGATGCTGTCAAGAACCTCGAGATGAATAGCAGGAGCACTCGACCAGATATGGCAACAGTATTGAATGCACGGACGAATGGTAGATTTATAAATGTCCAAGATGGATGCTGTCAAGAACCTCGAGATGAATAGCAGGAGCACCCGACCAGATATGGCAACAGTATTGAATGCACGGACGAATGGTAGATTTATAAATGTCCAAGATGGATGCTGTCAAGAACCTCGAGATGAATAGCAGGAGCACTCGACCAGATATGGCAACAGTATTGAATGCACGGACGAATGGTAGATTTATAAATGTCCAAGATGGATGCTGTCAAGAACCTCGAGATGAATAGCAGGAGCACCAGACCAGATATGGCAACAGTATTGAATGCACGGACGAATGGTAGATTTATAAATGTCCAAGATGGATGCTGTCAAGAACCTCGAGATGAATAGCAGGAGCACTCGACCAGATATGGCAACAGTATTGAATGCACGGACGAATGGTAGATTTATAAATGTCCAAGATGGATGCTGTCAAGAACCTCGAGATGAATATCATGAGCACCCCCCTCCACCAGATATGGCAACGGTATTCAGTGCACGGACAAATGGTAGATTTATAAATGTCCAAGATGGATGCTGTCAAGAACCTCGAGATGAATATCATGAGCACCCCCCTCCACCAGATATGGCAACAGTATTCAGTGCACGGACAAATGGTAGATTTATAAATGTCCAAGATGGATGCTGTCAAGAACCTCGAGATGAATAGCAGGAGCACTCTAGACCAGATATGGCAACAGTATTGAATGCACGGACGAATGGTAGATTTATAAATGTCCAAGATGGATGCTGTCAACCTCGATGAATAGCAGGAGCACTCAGACCAAAGATATGGCAACAGTATTGAATACCCGGACGAATGGATTTATAAATGTCCAAGATGGATGCTGTCAAGAACCTCGAGATGAATAGCAGGAGCACCTCGACCAGATATGGCAACAGTATTGAATGCACGGACGAATGGTAGATTTAGGAAATGTCCAAGATGGATGCTGTCAAGAACCTCGAGATGAATATATGAGCACCGACCAGATATGGCAACAGTATTGAATGGCCTGACGAATGGTAGACATTTATAAAATGTTCAAGATGGATGCTGTCAAGAACCCTCGAGATGAATAGCAGGAGCACTCGACCAGATATGGCAACAGTATTGAATGCACGGACGAATGGTATCGATAAATGTCCAAGATGGATGCTGTCAAGAACCTCGAGATGAATAGCAGTGATACCCAGACCAGATACAGCAACAGTATTGAATGCACGGACGAATGGTAGATTATAAATTGTCCAAGATGATGCTGTCAAGAACCTCGAGATGAATAGCAGAGCACTGACCGTATATGGCAACAGTATTAATGCACGGACGAATGGTAGATTTATAAATGTCCAAGATGGCTGCTGTCAAGAACCTCGAGATGAATAGGTGGAGCACTCGACCAGATATGGCAACAGTATTGAATGCACGGACGAATGGTAGATTTATAAAATGTCCAAGATGGTTACGGTCAAGAACCTCGAGACGAATAGCAGAGAGCACCCGACCAGATATGGCAACAGTATTGAATGCACGGACGAATGGTAGATTGGCAAATTGTCCAAGATGGATGCTGTCAAGAACCTCGAGATGAATAGTATAGAGCACTCGACCAGATATGGCAACAGTATTGAATGCACGGACGAATGGTAGATTTATAAATGTCCAAGATGGATGCTGTCAAGAACCTCGAGATGAATAGCAGGAGCACCAGACCAGATATGGCAACAGTATTGAATGTACGGACGAATGGTAGATTTATAAAATGTCCAAGATGGATGCTGTCAAGAACCTCGAGATGAATAGCAGTAGCACCCGACCAGATATGGCAACAGTATTGAATGCCATTAATGGCTATAGATTTATAAATGTCCAAGATGGATGCTGTCAAGAACCTCGAGATGAATAGCAGTATAACGATCTGGATATGGCAACAGTATTCAATGCACGGACAATTGGTAGATTTATAAATGTCCAAGATGGATGCTGTCAAGAACCACGAGATGAACAGCGGAGCATCTGGTGGATATGGCAACCAGTGACGGATGCACGGATAATAGGTGGAAGTATAAATGTTAAGCTGGATGTAGCCGAGGAACATAGGAGTTGAACGCTGGGCACTCGACCAGATATGGCGGCGACAAATGCGGACGATGGTGAATTTAAACTGTCAGGTGGATGCTGTCAGACCCTCGAGATGATGGCAGGAGCATTCAGATGTGGCAACAGTATTGAATGCACGGACGAATGGTAGATTTATAAATGTCCAAGATGGATGCTGTCAAACCTCGAGATGAAAAGTAGCAGGAGCACTCGACCAGATATGGCAACAGTATTGAATGCACGGACGAATGGTAGATTTATAAATGTCCAAGATGGATGCTGTCAGAACCTCGAGATGAATAGCAGAGGGCACTCGACCAGATATGGCAACTGTGTTATTGAATGCACGGACAGATGGTAGATTTATAAATGTCCAGATGGATGCTGTCAGAACACTCGAGATGAATAGCAGGAGCACCGAACCAGATATGGCAACGGTATTGAATGCGGACGAATGGTAGATTTAGCAAGTAATCCGGAATGGATGCTGTCCAGAACCTCGAGATGAATAGCAGGGGCACTCGTGAATGTAGCGGCGGTATTGAATGCACGGACGAATGGTAGATTTATAAATGTCCAAGATGGATGTATCGGAGAACCTCGAGATGAATAGCAGGAGCACCCGACCAGATATGGCAACAGTATTGAATGCACGGACGAATGGTAGATTTATAAATGTCCAAGATGGATGCTGTCAGAACCTCCGAGATGAATAGCAGGAGCACTCGACCAGATATGGCAACAGTATTGAATGCACGGACGAATGGTAGATTTAAAAACGTCAAGATGGATGCTGTCAAGAACCTCAAATGAATATGCAGAGACACCCGACAGATATGGCAACAGTATTGAATGCACGGACGAATGGTAGATTTATAAATGTCCAAGATGGATGCTGTCAAGAACCTCGAGATAGATAGCAGGGCACTCGACCAGATATGTATTGAATGCACGGACGAATGGTAGATTTATAAATGTCCAAGATGGATGCTGTCAAGAACCTCGAGATGAAAGCAGGAGCACTCGACCAGATATGGCAACAGTATTGAATGCACGGACGAATGGTAGATTTATAAATGTCCAAGATGGATGCTGTCATGAACCTCGAGATGAATAGCAGGAGCACCCGACCAGATATGGCAACAGTATTGAATGCACGGACGAATGGTAGATTTATAAATGTCCAAGATGGATGCTACTGGAAGAACTAATAGACAACAGTGGGAGCACTCGACCAGATATGGCAACAGTATTGAATGCACGGACGAATGGTAGATTGATAAAGGTCCAAGGAGGATGCCGCCAAGAGAACCTCGAGAGATGAATAGCAGGAGCACCCGACCTGATATGGCAACAGTATTGAATGCGAATGGACGAATGGTAGATTTATAAATGTCCAAGATGGATGCTGTCAAGAACCTCGAGATGAATAGCAGGAGCACTCATTCAGATATGGCAACAGTATTGAATGCACGGACGAATGGTAGATTTATAAATGTCCAAGATGGATGCTGTCAAGAACCTCGAGATGAATAGCAGGAGCACCCGACCAGATATGGCAAAAGATTGTCAAAATGACGAATGGTAGATTTATAAATGTCCAAGATGGATGCTGTCAAGAACCTCGAGATGAATAGCAGGAGCACTCGACCAGATATGGCAACAGTATTCAATGCAATGGACAATTGGTAGATTTATAAATGTCCAAGATGGATGCTGTCAAGAACCACGAGATGAATAGCGGCTGCCCTGACCAAGATATGGCAACAGTATTGAATGCACGGACGAATGGTAGATTTATAAATGTCCAAGATGGATGCTGTCAAGAACCTCGAGAAGGAAAATTAGGAGAAGCACCAATTGCATATGGCAACAGTATTGAATGCACGGACGAATGGTAGATTTATAAATGTCCAAGATGATGCTGTCAAGGAACCTTGAGATGAATATCAGAAAGCACTCGACCAGATATGGCAACAGTATTGAATGCACGGACGAATGGTAGATTTATAAATGTCCAAGATGGATGCTGTCAAGAACCTCGAGATGAATAGCAGGAGCACCCGACCAGATATGGCAACAGTATTGAATGCACGGACGAATGGTAGATTTATAAATGTCCAAGATGGATGCTGTCAAGAACCTCGAGATGAATAGCAGGAGCACTCGACCAGATATGGCAATACGACGAATTTACGACGAATGGTAGATTTATAAATGTCCAAGATGGATGCTGTTATAGAACTTTCAAGAGGATAATAGTGGTGAGCACTCTGACCAGATATGGCAACAGTATTGAATGCACGGACGAATGGTAGATTTATAAATGTCCAAGAGATATGATGTTATCAAGAATCTTCGAGATGATATTATTATGGAGTGACCATGATTGTGATATGGCAAATATATTGAATGCACGGACGAATGGTAGATTTATAAATGTCCAAGATGGATGCTGTCAAGAACCTCGAGATGAATAGTAGGAGCACTCGACCAGATATGGCAGCAGTATTGAATGCACGGACGAATGGTAGATTTATAAATGTCCAAGATGATGCCGTTACAAACCCTTGAGATGAATGAGTAGTAGAACAATTCCGATCAGAGCATGTGGCAACAGTATTGAATGTACAATTTGATTGAGTCAAGAAGATCAGAGTAAATGTCCACATGTGGATGCCGTTCAGACCCTGAGGAGGAGAATGATGATGATGGAGCGACTCTGACCAGATATGGCAACAGTACTGAATGCACGGACGAATGGTAGATTTAAAAACGTCCAAGATGGATGCTGTCAAGAACCTCGAGATGAATAGCAGGAGCACCCGACCAGATATGGCAACAGTATTGAATGCACGGACGAATGGTAGATTTATAAATGTCCAAGATGGATGCTGTCAAGAACCTCGAGATGAATAGCAGGAGCACTCGACCAGATATGGCAACAGTATTGAATGCACGGACGAATGGTAGATTTATAAATGTCCAAGATGGATGCTGTCAAGAACCTCGAGATGAAAGCAGGAGCACTCGACCAGATATGGCAACAGTATTGAATGCACGGACGAATGGTAGATTTATAAATGTCCAAGATGGATGCTGTCATGAACCTCGAGATGAATAGCAGGAGCACCCGACCAGATATGGCAACAGTATTTGAATGCACGGACGAATGGTAGATTTATAAATGTCCAAGATGGATGCTGTCAAGAACCACGAGATGAGAGTTATATGAGTACCATCAGTGGATACAGTTGAAGATGACGCACGGACGAATGGTAGATTTATAAATGTCCAAGATGGATGCTGTCAAGAACCTCGAGATGAATAGTGAGCACCTGACCAGATATGGCAACAGGTATTGAATGCACGGACGAATGGTAGATCGAAAGAATGTCCAAGATGGATGCTGTCAAGAACCTCGAGATGAATAGCAGGAGCACTCGACCAGATATGGCAACAGTATTGGAATGCACGGACGAATGGTAGATTTATAAATGTCCAAGATGGATGCTAACAGAACTCGAGATGAATAGCAGGAGCACTCGACCAGATATGGCAACAGTATTGAATGCACGGACGAATGGTAGATTTATAAATGTCCAAGATGGATGCTGTCAAGAACCTCGGAGATGAATATCAGGAGCACTCGACCAGACATGGCAACAGTATTGAATGCACGGACGAATGGTAGATTTATAAATGTCCAAGATGGATGCTGTCAAGAACCTCGAGATGAATAGCAGGAGCACCCGACCAGATATGGCAACAGTATTGGTCGTACTGGACGAATGGATTTATAAATGTCCAAGATGGATGCTGTCAAGAACCTCGAGATGAATAGTATGAGCACTCGACCAGATATGGCAACAGTATTGAATGCACGGACGAATGGTAGATTTATAAATGTCCAAGATGGATGCTGCCAAGAACTCTGAGATGAACAGCAGGAGACTCGACCAGATATGGCAACAGTATTGAATGCACGGACGAATGGTAGATTTATAAATGTCCAAGATGGAGGCTGTCAAGAACCTCGAGATGACGAAGTAGAGCACTTCCAGACCAGATATGGCAACAGTATTGAATGCACGGACGAATGGTAGATTTATAAATGTCCAAGATGGATGCTGTCAAGAACCTCGAGAGGAATAGTAGAAGACCGAATTCTATGAGCAGCAGCAGTATTGAATGCACGGACGAATGGTAGATTTATAATGTCCAGAAAGATGGATGTCAAGAAACCCTGAGATGAATAGCAGGAGCACCCGACCAGATAGTAGTAACAGTATTGGAAATTTCATGGACGATGGTAGATTTATAAATGTCCAAGATGGATGCTGTCAAGAACCTCGAGATGAATAGCAGGAGCACTCGACCAGATATGGCAACAGTATTGAATGCACGGACGAATGGTAGATTTAAAAACGTCCAAGAGGGATGGTTGTCAAGAACCTCGAGATGAATAGCAGGAGCACCCGACCAGATATGGCAACAGTATTGAATGCACACGAATGGTAGATTTATAAAATGGGTCCAAGATGGATACAGCCAAGAACCTCGAGATGAATAGCAGGAGCACTCGACCAGATATGGCAATAGTGATGAATGCACGGGACGAATGGTAGATTTATAAATGTCCAAGATGGATGCTGTCAAGAACCTCGAGATGAAAGCAGGAGCACTCGACCAGATATGGCAACAGTATTGAATGCACGGACGAATGGTAGATTTATAAATGTCCAAGATGTGGACGTTGTCATGGAATCCTTGAGATGAATAGCAGGAGCACCGACCAGATATGGCAACAGTATTAGGTCGTATTTGACGAATGGTAGATTTATAAATGTCCAAGATGGATGCTGTCAAGAACCACGAGATGAATAGTGAGCACTTTATTCAGATAGAAAAATAGTAGAGCCGAATGCAATGGATTGAAGGATTATAAGAAAATGTCTCAAGAGATGATGTCAAGAACCTCGAGATGAATATGGAGTACCCATTCAGATATGAAAAATATCAGCATTGAATGTGTACTGACGAATGGTAGATTTATAATGGTCCAAGATGGATGCTGTCAAGAACCTTCGAGATGAATAGCAGGAGCACTCGACCAGATATGGCAACAGTATTGAATGCACGGACGAATGGTAGATTTATAAATGTCCAAGATGGATGCTGTCAAGAACCTCGAGATGAATAGTAGTAGATGAATTCCATCTAGATATGGCAAAAGTATTCAATGCACGGACGAATGGTAGATTTATAAATGTCCAAGAGATGGATGCTGTCAAGAACCTCGAGATGAATAGCAGTGAGCATTCGACCAGATATGGCAACAGTATTCAATGCACGGACAATTGGTAGATTCTAGGTCATTCAAGATGATGCTGTCACAACCATATTGAGATGAATAGCAGGAGCACCCGACCAGATATGGCAACAGTATTGAATGCACGGATGAATGGTAGATTTATAAATGTCCAAGATGGATGCTGTCAAGAACCTCGAGATGAATAGCAGGAGCACTCGACCAGATATGGCAACAGTATTGAATGCACGGACAATGGTAGATTTATAAATGTCCAAGATGGATGCTGTCAAGAACCTCGAGATGAATATCAGGAGCACTCGACCAGATATGGCAACAGTATTGAATGCACGGACGAATGGTAGATTTATAAATGTCCAAGATGGACAAGTTGTTGAACCTCAGACAGGTTACAGGAGCACCCGACCTAGATATACAAACAGATTAGGTCAATGGACGAATGGTAGATTTATGTAAATGTCCAAGATGGATGCTTACTAAGAACTCGACAGGCCAGTGGAAGATATCTGACCAGATATGGCAAATGTATTGAATGCACGGACGAATGGTAGATTTATAAATGTCCAAGATGGATGCTGTCAAGAACCTCGAGATGAATAGCAGAGCACTCGACCAGATAGGCAACAGTATTGAATGCACGGACGAATGGTAGACTATAAATGTCCAAGATGGATGCTGTCAAGAACCTCGAGATGAATAGCAGGAGCACCAGACCAGATATGGCAACAGTATTGAATGCACGGACGAATGCAGGATTTATAAATGTTCAAGATGATGTTTGTCGAACTTAGATGAACAGCAGGAGGACTTTCGACCAGATATGGCAGCAGTATTGAATGGACGAATGGTAGATTTATAAATGTCCAAGATGGATGCTGTCAAGAACCTCGAGATGAATAGCAGGAGCACCCGACCAGATATGGCAACAGTATTGAATGCACGGACGAATGGTAGATTTATAAATGTCCAAGATGGATAAGCACAGAACCTCTAGATGAATAGCAGGAGCACTCGACCAGATATGGCAACAGTATTGAATGCACGGACGAACGGTAGATTTAAAAACGTCCAAGATGGATGCTGTCAAGAACCTCGAGATGAATAGCAGGAGCACCCGACCAGATATGGCAACAGTATTGAATGCACGGACGAATGGTAGATTTATAAATGTCCAAGATGGATGCTGTCAAGAACCTCGAGATGAATAGCAGGAGCACTCGACCAGATATGGCAACAGTATTGAATGCACGGACGAATGGTAGATTTATAAATGTCCAAGATGGATGCTGTCAAGAACCTCGAGATGAAAGCAGGAGCACTCGACCAGATATGGCAACAGTATTGAATGCACGGACGAATGGTAGATTTATAAATGTCCAAGATGGATGCTGTCATGAACCTCGAGATGAATAGCAGGAGCACCCGACCAGATATGGCAACAGTATTGAATGCACGGACGAATGGTAGATTTATAAATGTCCAAGATGGATGCTGTCAAGAACCACGAGATGAATAGCAGGAGCACTCGACCAGATATGGCAACAGTATTGAATGCACGGACGAATGGTAGATTTATAAATGTCCAAGATGGATGCTGTCAAGAACCTCGAGATGAATAGCAGGAGCACCCGACCAGATATGGCAACAGTATTGAATGCACGGACGAATGGTAGATTTATAAATGTCCAAGATGGATGCTGTCAAGAACCTCGAGATGAATAGCAGGAGCACTCGACCAGATATGGCAACAGTATTGAATGCACGGACGAATGGTAGATTTATAAATGTCCAAGATGGATGCTGTCAAGAACCTCGAGATGAATAGCAGGAGCACCCGACCAGATATGGCAAAAGTATTCAATGCACGGACGAATGGTAGATTTATAAATGTCCAAGATGGATGCTGTCAAGAACCTCGAGATGAATAGCAGGAGCACCCGACCAGATATGGCAACACTATTCAATGCGCGGACGAATGGTAGATTTATAAATGTACAAGATGAATGCTATCAAGAACCTCGAGATGAATAGCAGGAGCACCCGACCAGATATGGCAACAGTATTGAATGCACGGACGAATGGTAGATTTATAAATGTCCAAGATGGATGCTGTCAAGAACCTCGAGATGAATAGCAGGAGCACCCGACCAGATATGGCAACAGTATTGAATGCACGGACGAATGGTAGATTTATAAATGTCCAAGATGGATGCTGTCAAGAACCTCGAGATGAATAGCAGGAGCACTCGACCAGATACGGCAACAGTATTGAATGCACGGACGAATGGTAGATTTATAAATGTCCAAGATGGATGCTGTCAAGAACCTCGAGATGAATAGCAGGAGCACCCGACCAGATATGACAACAGTATTGAATGCACGGACGAATGGTAGATTTATAAATGTCCAAGATGGATGCTGTCAAGAACCTCGAGATGAATAGCAGGAGCACTCGACCAGATATGGCAACAGTATTGAATGCACGGACGAATGGTAGATTTAAAAATGTCCAAGATGGATGCTGTCAAGAACCTCGAGATGAATAGCAGGAGCACCCGACCAGATATGGCAACAGTATTGAATGCACGGACGAATGGTAGATTTATAAATGTCCAAGATGGATGCTGTCAAGAACCTCGAGATGAATAGCAGGAGCACTCGACCAGATATGGCAACAGTATTGAATGCACGGACGAATGGTAGATTTATAAATGTCCAAGATGGATGCTGTCAAGAACCTCGAGATGAATAGCAGGAGCACTCGACCAGATATGGCAACAGTATTGAATGCACGGACAAATGGTAGATTTATAAATGTCCAAGATGGATGCTGTCAAGAACCTCGAGATGAATAGCAGGAGCACCCGACCACATATGGCAACAGTATTGAATGCACGGACGAATGGTAGATTTATAAATGTCCAAGATGGATGCTGTCAAGAACCTCGAGATGAATAGCAGGAGCACTCGACCAGATATGGCAACAGTATTGAATGCACGGACGAATGGTAGATTTATAAATGTCCAAGATGGATGCTGTCAAGAACCTCGAGATGAATAGCAGGAGCACCCGACCAGATATGGCAACAGTATTGAATGCACGGACGAATGGTAGATTTATAAATGTCCAAGATGGATGCTGTCAAGAACCTCGAGATGAATAGCAGGAGCACTCGACCAGATATGGCAACAGTATTGAATGCACGGACGAATGGTAGATTTATAAATGTCCAAGATGGATGCTGTCAAGAACCTCGAGATGAATAGCAGGAGCACCCGACCAGATATGGCAACATTATTGAATGCACGGACGAATGGTAGATTTATAAATGTCCAAGATGGATGCTGTCAAGAACCTCGAGATGAATAAAGTAGTAGGAGCACCCGACCAGATATGCAAAAGTATTCAATGCACGTAGACGAATGGTAGATTTATAAATGTCCAAGATGGATGCTAAGCCTAAGAACCTGAGATGAATAGCAGGTAAATTCGATCAGAAATTCAATGCATGGACAATGGTAGATTTATAAATGTACAAGATGAATGCTGTCAAGAACTCGAGATGAATAGCAGGAGCAATCTGACCAGATATGGCAAAAGTATTCAATGCACGTGACGAATGGTAGATTTATAAATGTCCAAGTACATGCTGTCATCAAGACCGCCGAGATGAATAGCAGGAGCACCCGACCAGATATGGCAACACTATTCAATGCGCGTAGACGAATGGTAGATTTATAAATGTCCAAGATGGATGCTGTCAAGAACCTCGAGATGAATAGCAGTAGGCACTCCTAATCAGATATGGCAAAAATGTGCATTGAATGCACGGACGAATGGTAGATTTATAAATGTCCAAGATGGCTGTCAAGAACCTCGAGGATGAATAGCAGGGAGCACCTGACCAGATATGGCAACAGTATTGGAATGTATCAAAAGGACGAATGGTAGATTTATAAATGTCCAAGATGGATGCCGTCAAGGACCTCGAGATGAATAGCAGTGAGCACCTGAAAGTAGGACCAGATATGCAGGCAAGTATTCAATGCATTTTTGACGAATGGAGATTTGCTAAATGTCCAGATGGATGCTGTCAAGAACCTCGAGATGAATAGCAGGAGCACCCGACCATATGGCAAGGACAACGCACTTGGACGAATGGATTTATAATGTCCAAGATGGATGCTGTCAAGAACCTCGAGATGAATAGCAAATTCGATCAGAAATTCAACAATGCATACAGACAAATGGTAGATTTATAAATTGAAGAGAATGCTGCTCGTTGGAACTCCGAGATGAATAGCAGGAGCAATCTGACCAGATATGGCAAAAGATTCAATGCACGGACGAATGGTAGATTTATAAATGTCCAAGATGGATGCTGTCAAGAACCTGAGATGAATAGCAGGAGCAATCGTGACTAGATATGGCAACACTATTCAATGCGCGGACGAAATGGTAGATTTATAAATGTCCAAGATGGATGCTGTCAAGAACCTCGAGATGAATAGCAGGAGCAATTCACCTACAGATATGGCAACAGTATTGAATGCACGGACGAATGGTGGAGATTTGAGTAACGTCCAAGATGGATGTTGTCAAGAACCTTCGAGATGAATAGCAGTTAAATTCGATCAGAAATTCAATGCATGACAAATGGTAGATTTATAAATGTACAAGATGAATGCTGTCAAGAACCTCGAGATGAATAGCAGGAGCACCTGACCAGATATGGCAAAAGTATTCAATGCGGACGAATGGTAGATTTATAAATGTCCAAGATGGATGCTGTCAAGAACCTGAGATGAATAGCAGGAGCACCAATTGATAGTATAACACTATTCAATGCGCGGACGAATGGTAGATTTATAAATGTCCAAGATGGATGCTGTCAAGAACCTCGAGATGAATATGAGCACCCGACCAGATATGGCAACAGTATTGAATGCACGGACGAATGGTAGATTTATAAATGTCCAAGATGGATGCTGTCAAGAACCTCGAGATGAATATGAGCACTCGACCAGATATGGCAACAGTATTGAATGCACGGACGAATGGTAGATTTATAAATGTCCAAGATGGATGCTGTCAAGAACCTGAGATGAATAGCAGGAGCACTCGACCAAATATGGCAACAATATTCAATGCACGGACAAATGGTAGATTTATAAATGTCCAAGATGGATGCTGTCAAGTACCTTGTGATGAATAGCAGGAGCACTCGACCAAATATGGCAACAATATTCAATGCACGGACAAATGGTAGATTTATAAATGTCCAAGATGGATGCCGTCAAGAAACTCGAGATGAATAGCAGGAGCACCCGACCAGATATGGCAACAGTATTCAATGCACGGACGAATGGTAGATTTATAAATGTCCAAGATGGATGCTGTCAAGAACCTAGAGATGAATAGCAGGAGCACCCGACCAGATATGGCAACAGTATTCAATGCACGGACGAATGGTAGATTTATAAATGTCCAAGATGGATGCTGTCAAGAAACTCGTGATGAATAGCAGGAGCACCCGACCAGATATGGCAACAGTATTCAATGCACGGACACATGGTAGATTTATAAATTTACAAGATGAATGCTATCAAGAACCTCGAGATGAATAGCAGGAGCACCCGACCAGATATGGCAACAGTATTCAATGCACGGACGAATGGTAGATTTATAGATGTACAAGCTGGATGCTGTCAAGAACCTCGAGATGAATAGCAGGAGCACTCGACCAAATATGGCAACAATATTCATTGCACGGACGAATGGTAGATTTATAAATGTACATGACCGATGCTGTCAAGAACCACGTGATGAATAGCAGGAGCAACCGACCAGATATGGCAACAGTATTGAATGCACGGACGAATGGTAGATTTATAAATGTGCAAGATGGATACTGATGAGAAAAGCTTTCTGGCCCAACAAAGAGACGCAACCTTTCTAGTAGTAAATGCAACTGTGTATTCGATGTAGCCGTTCCACTTCAGGTCGGTCAAAAAAGCAAAACCAAGGAGGCGCAGTGCGTTGATCCCAAAAAGAGACTTGCATCAGACATGCTAATGGCTGGAAGGAAAGTTTCTCTATGATGGTTAAAGTAGAGCAGTTTTGTTTTAGAGGTATTCAAATTTACATGCCATTTCATGCCCTATTTAACACTGTATGGAGGTCGGTTTCAAGAACAGCAGCCAGGTTTACTTTGTTAGCCTTGGTAGATTTCTTATTAAGATGGGAGTAAATGGTGGATTCATCTGCATAGATCATTGATGAAGACCAGAAAAAGCATAGAACCTAGGATAGAGCTTTGAGAAAGGGTCGTGTTTGTGTGAATGGATCTGGAAGCTTGACCATTCAAAACGCGATTCTATAGGAACAATTAGATCAGATCACACAGTCGTGCAGAAATTCTGTAGCCCTGGAGTGTCTGCAGAGGGCCAGCATTTTTTTTTCACCCCAGGCAAGGCGGTACCGCCACTGATGCGCAGGGGGATACATAGGAGAGTGAAGAGAAAGACAAACCAGTTACAGGGTAAGTCATAGAAAGGGCAAGAGAAGGATTGGAACATAGGTGTGAGGACAGTTGCGAAGGCAGAGAAAGGAAAACAACAAGATACACGGGTTGATGTAGAAAGGACGAAGGAAGGACTGGAGTCAAGTGGATAAGAGATGGAAATTGATATTGTATTTAAAATTCCTGGAGGTTATAGCCGTCAGGAAAGCAGGTATACGGAGGGGAGTTTCTCAAACGGGAAGAGCGAGAAAAGAAGCTGTTGAAGTAGAATTGTCGGCTGCATTTGGTAGATTTAACTGTAAAAATTTAGGACCTCGTTGCCAGTCTGGTTGCACGAGTAAATTCTTGTGGCGGGGGCACCAGTAACCTAAGTTCGTCGGAGCAGAAGTCATGAAAATATTTGTAGAAGAGACAGAGGGAAGCCATATTCCGCCGATGAGAAAATAGCTGGAGTCGAGCTACTCATTCTCCTTTGGAGCCTGTCGAGAACCCTGAGATGAACAGCACTGGCGCCTGACCGGATATGATAACAATATTTTGTGCACGGTCGGATTGTTGATTTGTATATGTGCAAGATGTATACAGGCGAAAAAAACTTCCTGGTCCGACACAGTGCCAAAACCTCTCAAACGCTTTCGAGATATCTAGAGCCACGATTCGAGCTCCGTCATTATTGTCATATACTTCAGCAGTGGTCAGAGCCTCGAATACTTTGCTGAATAGGAGTAAGAGGCTAATAGGGTGTTAGAGGGCTCAGTGTTTTCACCAAAGTTCTTGAAAACAAAAACTGTAGATGAGGACTCTCAACAAGCTGGATAAAGGCAATATTTATCGAGTTTGAAGAGAACTAGAACCAGCTCGGGGTCACATTTCTTCAGGACTACAGTAAGCAGTGCTGTGCTTTGCAACATCGCCCCCCCCCCCACCGAATGCGCTATGAGGCTCCTCTACCCGCAGAATGCAACTGGCGTCACCTCCGAACATACTGAACCCACAATAAATAGTACTTTAAACAAAATAACATACTCTCGGAACGCAGATATTCGGTGATCACGAAAAAACGGAAGAAATCGCGGAATTGGGGTTTTGAAGCTAGACATTTACGGACGTTTTCAGAACTTTCAGATATTTTTGGAGATTTTCTCGCTATTTTTATAGCCATTTCAGTTTGTTTTGGAACTCAATCTTCTACAAGTTTTTTCAAGGAATTTTCAAAACTTTTAAACCCAAATTTTAAAAACATTTTGCTACAGAATGTTTGATATATTGTCAAAAATTAGACTTCAGGCGTTTTTTTTAATGGAGAGGGAGTGTCAGAAAGTGTTGGTATAGAGGGGGAAAGAAAGAAAAACGAATTAATTCAAAACATTAGTAGCAACGAAATGTTGCTAAAAGATTATATATATCAATTATATATATATATATATATATATATATTTCAGTTTGTTTCGGCACTCAATCTTCTACAAGTTTTTTCAAGGAATTTTCAAAACTTTTAAAGCCAAATTTTAAAAACATTTTGCTACAGAATATATATCTATATCTATCTATCTATATATATATATATATATATATATATATAGAGAGAGAGAGAGAGAGAGAGAGAGAGACGGGTTGATAGATGTCTATTTCAACATTCAATTATAATAATAATTTTCTAGTTAATCCTAATAATTATTTTGTTATTTTTTAATAAAAGAGACTTGCGGCTTCCCGGGGCATTGCGGCCCCTAGGAAACTAAAGGCTCTTCGCAATTGCAGGGTCTGTGGGGTCCCTAAGCTCGGTCCTGACAGCAGGGATACCATCACCTCAACTCTCCTTCTGGAAGTCTAATTTAGAAATTATGCCTGAGACAAGAAACGGGGTTATGCATATATCATTCAGTTGAGCTTCTGTTCTAGGTTGAAAATCGGGTGTAAGTACTCCTGACATGTCAAGTGTGGAGTTGGAAGAAAATTTGCGTACAAAGCGTTCAATCTAGTACGTTGTAGATGTCAGTATTTCGAATTGATTGAATAGAAAAAAAAATTTAAATGTAAATCATCTGCATAACCACATCAACATTACCTGATGATGAGAACCTATTTCGAAACATAGAAATTTCCGTGTCGCAATGTAAAATTGATGCATAAATATCTCCGTGGCCCAGGGGTAGAGTCGCCGACTGACGCCAATTTGGTCGGGTTTCAAGCCTGGGTTAGGGAGCAATCGGAGTCTAACCGTATTGATGAGCTGTGATACAGCGAAACAGATCTGTCTGCGGATGACAATATATATATATATATATATATATATATATATATCACATTAAATAAATTTCAAACATTATGTCTGCTTATTTTTAATCAAATCCGTTCATACTTACGGATAATCTTTCGCGTATTATAACTAAATATCTGTCAACGTTACAGCTCATTTCTGACAACTTTCAATTATAATGCGCGAGAGATTATCCATGAGTATGAACGGATTTTATTAAAAATAAGCAGACATAATGTTTGCAATCTATTTAATCTGACATGTCTAAAAGAAAATATATGCTGCCTAAATACACACACACACACACACACACACACACACACACACATATATATATATATATATATCATTAATACATATAAAAGGTTTCTTAGCTGATTGATATTATTTTCGGCATCCCGGCTCCCAGAGATTCATTGATAGACCCTCCGGAAATTACTCCGTCCACTCGTCAGAGGATATCTGCAATTGACTACTTGTATTTCTCGAATTATATTTTTTATATGCAACTTTCGCTGGGTTAAGATTTTTCGTCGTGTATATACGTGTGTGTGCGTGTGTATGCGCGCATGTGTGTGTGTGTGTGTGAGAGCTTGTGTGCATACGCTTCCATGCACCCGTCTGCGCGTATGTGCGTACGTATAGAGTGTCGTGGCTATTTGTTTTTTCGCCGTTTTTCTTTCATTTCGTCTCAGTCTTATATCTCTTTTCTTTCAATTAGTTCCATTTGAGTTTCGATTTTCTAAACACACACACACCCACGCACACATACATATAGTGATTGTTACTTCTTGATGAAGACCATCTCTACAATTGATTCCATTTTCTTTTGAGACCCACCGTTCATGAGAACACAGATGAATTGTCAAACCAGCTCCACTGTTACATGTTCTTGGACAAATGCTGCCCCTGAAAGGGAGATCCCTTAGTCCGACAGGCACAGCATCAACATTGAATTTCCATGTGTCTCTTTAATGTACAAGCTGATTTGCACCGTTACTGCGCCTCCTCGGCTTAACTCTCACAACAAACCTCACGTGGAATGACTATATAAAATCCATAGCTAAATCCGCTGCTAAGAAGGTCGGTTTTCTCTGCAAGGCCAAGAAGTTTTTTTCCCGTCTGAAAGCCTTGGGTGGCAACCAGTCAATCACAGAAAGTAATGGCAACCTACTGCGGGATAATGTTCAGCCCAGTCAGTCATGTATGATCGCCCAAAGCGTGTATCACTTATGGCACCTAATTGACTGACTGACCGAAGAGGAAAGATCGGAGATATTTCCATTTAAGCTCAGTACTAGATTTAGCAGGATGTGCGTTGTGGTGCAGTGGATGGCGGCTCGGAACGAGAAATCGGGGAGCCGAGTTCGAATTCCAGTTGAATTCCTTGCATTCACTTACGCACAAACGCCCTTGGGCAAGGTATTAAATCGTCTTTTCCCTCTAGTCAAATAGCAGGACAGATTGGGTTCTATAGCTTTGGTTGGCAAAGACTACCGCAGAAAGTAATGGCAACCTACTGCGGCTTAATATTCTGCCCAGTCAGTCATGTCTCTATCGAGACATGATCGCCGAAGCGTGTATCACGTATGGCACTTAACTGACTGACTGACGGATAAAGTGAGACAGTTAAGGGTAGGGCTTCTAGTCAGGGTGGCGGAATAACTCAGCATAATTCAATCTTTGTTCCTTAAACGATGTTTTTCTTTTTTTTTTTCGGGTCGGTTTTCTCTGCAAGGCCAAGAAGTTTTTTTCCCGTCTGAAATCAACCATCCGCCCGTGCTTCGAATACTGCTGCCATATATGGTCGAGTGCCCCTGCTATCCACCTAAGGGTTCTTGATAAAATCCAACGGAGAATCTGTAATGTGATAGATCCCGACTTGGAAGCTCGGATACAGTCACTTTCTCACTGGCCCAATGTGGCTTTCCTGTGTCTCTTCTACAAATACTTTCATGGCTTCTGCTCAGATGAACTTAGCTCACTAGTACCCCCCCCCCATACATGAATTTGCTCGAGCCACAAGATTAGCAACTAGATCCTACCCTTTTACTGTGAAATCAATAAATTATAAACGCAAATTTTACTCCAACAGCTTCTTTTCTCGCACTTCCCGTCTGTGGAATCCCTTCCGTTTTCTTGCTTTCCCGACAGCTACAATCTTCAAGAATTCAAATGTAATCTCAATAGTCATCTACTATCTTACTAACTTGTTCCCCACTCTCTCTCTCATGCTACTTTCTCCGTCCACTACACTCTCAGCAGTATTCTCATCCTTCTCTTACCCTCTTCCTGACACCCCCTGTAACCTGTCACTCTTTCTCATAACTTACCTCCTATGTAACCCCCTACTCAACAGTGGCAGTAAAATGCCTTGCTTGGGGCGACACGATTATAAAAAAAAGACTGTTCTGTTCAAGAAAACGTAAGAATTGATCTTCGGTTTTTTTCAATGGAACAAACTTGATATGACCTAAAGTGTCTTTGAATACCTTTTTTTGAAAGAGCTAAACAGTCACATTAACTACGCAAGTCTAGAGTTAAAGGCAGTGCTTAAGGATTACCCTTGCAAAGATTGTGTTTAAACATAGCATATTTCAGCCTGTCCTTTTCAAATTGGTTAAAACCTTGGTGAATTGAGGTTCTAAACGAAAGTCGACATTCTGCTTCCAGTTCCCATGTACCAACTGATATCACAAGAGATTTGACATTGGTTTTGATGTAATCTTTAAAGGGCTTTCTAAGTTTGTGCCTGTGACACTTACCTGCAGATCAGTCTGTGCAGGTAAATCTAACTGCTTCATTGGAAACGTTGAACTGTCTTGCAAGTTCACCACACGTTAGACTACTGTCCTCTTTAATGGCCGCCTTCGGGACTCCGTCATTCAAGACCCGTAGTCGTTCACTGCGAGGCTCATCACGGAGAGACAAATCTCCCAACTTGAATTTTCGAAACCAACGCCTTGCAGTACGTTCATCCACAGCGTTATCCCCAAACGCTTGACATATGCGGCAACTTGATGCAGCTTCTGATAAGCCCACTTTGAAGTCGTAAAGTAAACAGTCCCGAACGAGATCTCTAGACACTTCCATCCTTCTCACAGGCTTCTACTAGGCATAGAGTGGGGGAACAGTCTTATATTGTTATGAAGTAATAAACTGATTCCCCACTAATTATTACTTAATAATGTAATACATTTCTTCCCCCTCTAGCTATGACTCAAATAATAGGACAGATTGGGTTCAATAGCCTTGGGTGGCAACCAGTCAATCACAGAAAGCAATGGCAACCTACTGCTGGATAATGTTCTGCCCAGTCAGTCACGTATGATCGCCCAAGCGTGTATCACGTATGGCACCTAATTGACTGACTGACCGAAGAGGAAAGATCGGAGATATTTCCATTTAAGCTCAGTACTAGATTTAGCAGGATGTGCGTTGTGGTGCAGTGGATGTCGGCTCGGAACGAGAAATCGGGGAGCCGAGTTCGAATTCAATTCTAGTTGAATTCCTTGCATTCACTTACGCACAAATACCTTTGGGAAAGGTATTAATCCGGATCTTCTCTCCAGTTATGGGTTAAATAACAGGACAGATTGGGTTCTATAGCCTTGGTCCGCAACCAGCCTACCGCAGAAAGTAATGGCAACCTACTGCGGGATAATTTTCAGCCCAGTCAGTCGCCCAAAGCGTGTATCATATACGGCACTTAACTGACCGACTGACTGACCGAAGAGGAAAGATCGGAGATATTTCCATTTAAGCCCAGTACTAGATTTAGCAGGATGTGCGTTGTGGTGCAGTGGATGTCGGCTTGGAACGAGAAATCGGGGAGCCGAGTTCGAATTCTAGTTGAATTCCTTGCATTCACTTACGCACAAACGCCCTTGGGCAAGGTATTAAATCGTCTTTTCGCTCTAGTCAAATAGCAGGACAGATTGGGTTCTATAGCTTTTTTCGGCAACCAGTCTACTGCAGAAAGTAATGGCAACCTACTACGGGTTAATATTCTGCCCAGTCAGTCATGTCTCTATCGAGACATGATCGCCGAAGCGTGTATCACGTATGGCACTTAACTGACTGACTGACGGATAAAGTGAGGCAGTTTAGGGTAGGGCTTCTAGTCTGGGTGGCGGAATAACTCAGCATAATTTAATCTTTGTCCTTAAACGATGTTTTTTTTTTTTTCGTGTCCGTATTTTTAACGACCACTTTAATCGACATGTCATTAGGGCAAACATGGAGTAAATTAACCTCATTTAATGCCCGCTTTTACACTAATTAACAATAACAATGTGAATTAAGATATTTTTATTCAGTAATTTTTTTTTTATAATTGTGTAGTTTTCACAAATTCTTTGGGTGCAGAAATTATATTTGTTTGCCTCTCTCGGTTCCTTTCGTAAAACAGCGACCGTTTGGAAAAAAGTAATTCAGATTTCAGAAATATATAAACTGATTGTTTTTTATTCGATAAAATGTTATAAAGTCACTTCATTATCTTGGGCTTCTCCGTCTCCCCTCCTCCTCGTTCTCCTTATCCTCCTCGTTCTCCTCATTCTTTTTTTCCCCTCCTCCTCCTCCTCCTTCTTCTTCTTCTTCTTCATTCTCCTCTCCCTCTTCTTCCGTCATGTCTCGAAAGAGACATAATCGCCCAAGCGGACACTTAGCGGACTTACTGAATATTTAGAAAGACAATTAAAGCTTGTACTGGGCATAAAGTGGGGGATCGATTTTCCATTGTCATGAAATAATAAACTAATCCCCCACTAATTACTACTTATTAATATAATAATATAATTCGCCAGTCTACCGTAGAAAACAATGGCAACCTACCGCGGAAAAACCTTCTGCGCAGTGAGTCATGTCTAGAAAGAGACATGATCGCCCAAAGCGTGTATCACGCATGGCACTTAACTGACGACTATATTAGTGTACGAGTCAATGCCAAACTATTTTTGAAAAAGCTTTAAAAATTGACCACTAAAGATTTGTCTGATATTCAAAATATTTGTGTAGCACAAACTTTCCGGGCAATAAAATTCTTGCATTTGAAAAAAATTACGACATCTGTTTGTGTAGAATATAAACACTCTTTTTATCTCAGTCTGTTCATATCTATCTATCTATCTATCTATCTATCTATCTATCTATCTATCTATCTATCTATCCCAGTCTGTTCATATCTATCTATCTATCTATCTATCTATCTATCTATCTATCTATCTATCTATCTATCTATCTATCTATCCCAGTCTGTTCAATATCAATCTATCTATCTATCTATCTATCTATCTATCTATCTATCTATCTATCTATCTATCTATCTATCTATCCCAGTCTGTTCATATCTATCTATCTATCTATCTATCTATCTATCTATCTATCTATCTATCTATCTATCTATCTATCTATCCCAGTCTGTCATATCTATCTATCTATCTATCTATCTATCTATCTATCTATCTATCTATCTATCTATCCCAGTCTGTTCGTATCTATCTATCTATCTATCTATCTATCTATCTATCTATCTATCTATCTATCTATCCTAGTCTGTTCATATCTATCTATCTATCTATCTATCTATCTATCTATCTATCTATCTATCTATCTCAGTCTATTCATATCTATCTATCTATCTATCTATCTATCTATCTATCTATCTCAGTCTATTCATATCTATCTATCTATCTATCTATCTATCTATCTATCTATCTATCTCAGTCTATTCATCTATCTATCTATCTATCTATCTATCTATCTATCTATCTATCTATCTATCTATCTATCTCAGTCTATTCATATCTATCTATCTATCTATCTATCTATCTATCTATCTATCTATCTATCTATCTCAGTGTATTCATATCTATCTATCCATCTCAGTTCTATCTATCTATCTATCTATCTATCTATCTATCTATCTATCTATCTATCTATCTATCTAAGTCTATTCATAACTATCTATCTATCTATCTATCTATCTATCTATCTATCTATCTATCTATCTGAAACCTTCCATATCTATCTATCTATCTATCTATCTATCTATCTATCTATCTATCTATCTATCTATCCCTTTTCATATATATATATATATATATATATATATATATATATTTTAATTAAGATACTTCAATCCAAGGGAAAAAAGCAGGAAGGTAAATTCCCAAAAACCCGATCCTAATTAATATTAAAAATTTATTTTAATATTAAAAAATGATACAGGAAGAGAGCTCCATGTAATAAAATATTACAGAGCAAATATATATTAAAAAAGGATTAATTCAAAGATGTTGAATGGCCATTTCGATATGAAGATCCCCACGGGGGACGACACATCACCTCAGCAACAGAAAAAACCTTTCAGAAACTGGAGAAAAATTAGTCTACTTTTCCTTTTTAAATAGATTGCAAAGAAATTAAAAAATAAATAATAAAATAAAATAAAAATAAAAATAAAGGGAAAGAAAAAGAAAAAGAAAACGAAAAAGAAAAAGAAAAAGATAGAATAAAATCAAATAAATAAGAAAAGAAAAAAAAATTGACATCGTCTGGGTTCGCAAAAAAAGGGAGAATGTAACTAAAAATTAACAGACAGCCGTGTTAAATCGACGTAAGTTTAAGCAACACGGAAAAAAGGTGGTAAGAGAGATAAAAGAAGGAAGGGAGGGAGAAAGAAAGAAACTAAAAAAAAAATTTTTTTAAATATTACAGACGCTGGACAAATTCAAAAACCTAATTTCCCCAAAACGTTGAAGTATTAGAAAAAGGCCTATACATACACATACACACACATACATTCAATTTATTACACACTTATATACATATACATGTATGCGCATGTATATGTATATAAGTGTGTAATAAATTGAATGTATGTGTGTGTATGTGTATGTATATATGTATTCTTATTCGTAGAATTGTGTGTATATACATGTATGTATGTGTGTACTTCTATAGGTATGTATATAATAATTGTAATTAATTTTTTTTTTTTTACCTAGTGTTGTCTTTATTTAGTTTAATTTCAAATGACCTAATTTTTTTTAAAAAATAATTTTATTTTAAATCCTATATCTTTTTATTCCCTTTTATTAATAATTATGCCTTTTTAAGTAAAGGCCTTTTTCTAATACTTCAACGTTTTGGGGAAATTAGGTTTTTGAATTTGTCCAGCGTCTGTAATATTTAAAAAAATTTTTTTCTTTAGTTTCTTTCTTTTTCCCTCCCTTCCTTCTTTTATCTCTCTTACCACCTTTTTTCCGTGTTGCTTAAACTTACGTCGATTTAACACGGCTGTCTGTTAATTTTTAGTTACATTCTCCCTTTTTTTTGCGAACCCAGACGATGTCAATTTTTTTTCTTTTCTTATTTATTTGATTTTATTCTATCTTTTTCTTTTTCTTTTTCGTTTTCTTTTTCTTTTTCTTTCCCTTTATTTTTATTTTTATTTTATTTTATTATTTATTTTTTAATTTCTTTGCAATCTATTTAAAAAGGAAAAGTAGACTAATTTTTCTCCAGTTTCTGAAAGGTTTTTTCTGTTGCTGAGGTGATGTGTCGTCCTCCGTGGGGATCTTCATATCGAAATGGCCATTCAACATCTTTGAATTAATCCTTTTTTAATATATATATATATATATATATATATATATATATATATATATATATATATATATATATATATATATATATATATCCAGCCATAGCTCTCTACAATCACTACTTTAATATCTATCACAAAGAACGGTGTAGTTGGACTGTAGTTGATATGTATTCAAGAACTTGCACTCACTGCAAGAAAGTTCTTAAACAGGCAATAGTGTAACTATGCAAAAGCGTCCCAGGCTAAAGTTGAAGAGAAACAAATTGGAATTCTGGAAGATCACCAACCGAATTATGAGCTGAAGCAAAGCGCCTCTACCTATTATCATAATTGGCCCCGAGGTTATCTTCTTCGATAGACAAAGTGAATCTCTTCGCATCGATCTTTGCCTCGAATTCTACGTTAGATGACGAAGGCCACCCCCTTCACAACATTCACTGAGCACAATCTCACTAATATTTTCATTACAGCAGGGGCTGTTTCAAGACTTCTTAAAAGCCTTGACCGTAAGAAAATGACTGTCCCAAACAAAAAATTCAGCGGTTGTCTTTTGTAATATCGGCCCCCAAAAAACAAAAAACAGCATAGTATGAATTAAAAAGGTTCAAAACTTAATAAAACGAACTTTTTCCATCAAAATGTTTATAATATTATTAAGAGGGAAGATCAAAGTAATTTTTATTCATTTTATAAAATTTTTTAATCCCTTTTAACATGTTCGAAATCTTGACAGAAAATTTTGTTTTGATTTGAGTTAGCGTTGCAGAAATTGTTACGACTGTTTACAATCGATCACGTAATTTTTACGTAACTCACTTTTTCGCTGGTAAACACATTAATTTGTAAATTCAGCAAAAATCAAATAATTGTCGGATTTAATGAAACTTTCAGTACTCATTCACAAATGAATGAAACTATATTTGAAATGATTATTTTTTTAAAAATCTTGGTAAAAAGCAATGACAACCTATTGCGAGAGAATCTTCTGTCCGTCAGTCATATCTCTTTCGAGACATGATCGCTCAAAGCGTGTATCGCGTATGGCACGTAACTGATTGACTGAATAGTTGGAAAGACAATTAAAGCTTCTACTGGGCATAAAATGAGGGATTGATTTCTATTGTCATGAAGTAATAAACTAATCCCTCACTAATTACGACATATTAATATAATAATATAATTCACCAGTCTATCGCAAAAAGCAATGGCAACCTACTGCGGGATAATCTTCAGCTCATTCAGTCTTGTCTCTTTCGAGACATGATCGCCCAAAGCGTGTATCACGTATGGCACTTAACTGACTGAATAGTCAGAAAAACAATTAAAGCTTCTATTGGGCATAAAGTGAGGGATCGGTTTTCTATTGTCATGAAGTAATAAACTAATCCCCCACTAATTACTACTTATTAATATAATAATATAATTCACCAGTCTACCGTAGAAAGCTATGACAACCTACAAGAGAAACCACAATGAGTTTATGGCAATTCACAGATAATAAAGAAACTATATAAGTAGTGAAAGAAACGGAAAACAAGTAACTTTTCCAATAAGTTATGGCAGTTCAAAGCAATGGCAACCTACTCCGGGAAAATCTTCTACCCAGTCAGTCAGTCATGTCTCTTTCGAGACATGATCACCCAAGCGTGTTTCATGTATGGCACTGATTCATGTAGATGTGCGTTGTGGTGCATTGGATATCGACTCGGAACGAGAAATCGGGGAACCGAGTTCGAATTCCAGTTGAATACTCTGCATTCACTTGCGTGCAAATACCCTTTGGAAAGGTAATAATCCGTCTCCTCTTTCCCTCCAGTTATGGGTTAAATAACAGGACAGATTGGGTTCCATAGCCTTGGCTGGCAACCAGTCCACCGCAGAAAGCAATGACAACCTACTACGGGATAATCTTCTGCCCAGTCAGTCATGTCTCTTTCGAGACATGATCGCCCAAGCGTGTATCACGTATGGCACTTAACTGACTGACTGAATATAATAGTTGGGATCTTGATTAAGGCTTCTACTGGTCATAAAGTGGGGAATCGGTTTTCTATTGTCATAAAGTAATAAACTGATCCCCCATTAATTACTACATAATAATATAATACATCGCGTCTATCTCTAGCTATGAGTCAAATAACAGGACAGATTGGGTTCTATAGCCTTGGCTGGAACCAGTCCACCGCAGATAGCAATGACAACCTACTATGGGATAGTCCTCTGGCATAGGCTACTAGAAACAATTGTCAGCTTTCTTTTGTCTAAAAAGTTATTCATCAAGAACCCAGGGTCTTACTTCACTCAGCAGACCTTCTTTGTCAGGGTAGGTAGATCTGGTTCTGAGGAAGTTCGCTTCACTCAACTGACCATTTTTGTTAAGATGATAATTGCCAAAAGGATTTCTGTAACATCCTGCAGGTGTTTCTTTAACAAGATAACAGCTAACAACTGATATTTTTCCTTTTGCTGATGACCATACTTTTTATCCGACTTGAAGCTGATAGTTCTTTTATTCTTACTCTATTGATAATTTTGTTAAATTTTAATCTTTTTTTCAAGCAAGGTTATTATGTGTAAAATTAACGTAACGGATCAGTCAGTTAAGTACCATACAGGCTTTGGTGATCATGTCTCGAAAGGCACACGATTGACTGGGCAGAATATTTTCCCGCAGTAGGTTGCCATTACTTTCTGCGGTAGACTGATTGCCAAAAAAGGCTATAGAACCCAATCTGTCCCGCTATTTAATCCATAGCTAGAAGGAAGCAACGGATTAATACATTTCCCAAGCTTATTTGCGCGTAAGTGATTGCAACGAATTCAACTGGAATTCGAACTCTGCTTCCACGATTTCTCGTTCCGAGCTGATAGCTACCGTATCACAGTGCAACGGATATCGGTACAAAAAATGAAATCGGTGAGTCGAGTTCATATTGCAGAATTGTTTACTTTAGCGTTTCTTTGCTCCTCCGCCCCAGCCATAGCTTAAAAAAGTAAACCAGACTCACTTCCTTACCCTGACAGCTAATCTAGAAGGTCAACACTGAATTAAAAAAAAAAACTTGAAGAGGGATGGACACCGTCAGGTTATTTTGCTTTAGCCACACCAACCGCTGTTACAGCTGCTGTACATATGATGCACTTACGACTTTAACAGGTTACCATTACCTTAAAGTTTAGGCCATGAGATTCTCTTTTGTTTATATTTTGAAATACAATGCCCTTTTAGTCACTGAAGGATATAGACGAATATCTTCATTTTTATTGTTTCATCACTTCTTGAATGTTTTGTTGTTGCGTTCCTCAGCCCCCTGAATGTTTCGGTGATGTAGTATTGTCATTCTATGGTTGTTTTTGTTTTCTTTTGTTCTCTCTTATGCTCATGACGCATTTTCACGTAACCATAAGCATTTCCATAGTTACACTGTAATTAATCAGAGGTCTTCGAAGACTAAATGTTCTTGTCAATAATAATAATAATAATAATAATAATAATAAGCACCACGAAGAATTTAACGAAATAAAAGCCTTACTCATGTGTGAGAGAGATAGAGATAAAGAGAGAGAGAGAGCAAGAGAGAGAGAGAGAGAGAGAGAGAGTGAGAGAGAATGAAAGGACCCCATAACAACAATAATACTACTAATTGTAATAATTGCTCTAATTACAATTATCACAATTAGAATTATCGCTAATTAGTCTTAATTTTCCAATTTTCCATATCAGCCTCCTGAGCCATTGCGGCCACAGTGCTGTCTTCGAGGGTAAGTAATCGAGGAGTGAGGGATGATTAATAACAATTGCAAAAGGAATTCCTCTCAGCCTTCTACTTAATTATAAATTGTTTACCCATTAACATTGTTATGGCTAGAATATTTTTTAAGTCCATGGTTGCTACTTTAATTACACCAAACGAGTAGCACGTTGGTCAAGCATGCTGTTCAACTGAGTCAAAACGGATACAAGACACCATTTTTTGAGCTCTCAGAGAAACGAAAATTTTCACTTTTTTATTGATCGTTCACCCAGTACAAAGTCAAAAGGGTCACTTAAGGTAAAAGATAACTCAGTGAGATTATGATGTTGCGGAGAAGTAAGAGTGAATTATGAGGATAAGTTGGATATAAACAAACGAAAATCTCTGGAGTTTGTTCCACAAACTAACAGAGAAAGAAATTGCCTGAGTAGAACTTAATTCTTATCAAACGATCACGAAGTTCTTGAGTAATTTTCAGATTTCTTTTTAAGTTTTAAGAGTCAGATATTTTCTTAAGCCACACAAGGAACCGACTTTTTTTTCACTATCTTTAGTCATGGCAAGAATATACGATTTCCATTTGAGGTCAGCTTTAGACTTAACAGGGATGCCAGACAAGGAGCCTCCTGGTTGGATCTGGCTTTTGGTAAAGCTGGAGCATAAGAGCAGAAATAAGGTATTTTCTTTGAGCTATAAAATGAACCGAACACTTTTTTCGGCATCTGTGGCGATGGGACGATTATACGATTTCTATTTGAGGTCAGAGAAAAGAGCTGATAGGTTATGCTCTTCCAGATTTCTTGGAGGTTATCAACCGTTGTATCATCATCATCATCATCATCTATCCGACTCACCCAGATTGTTGCTGTTTCTGTAACAAACTTTTTTACGGGGCAGGGTTGTTAGCCCTGCGCCCAAACCCCAAACCTGGAGGACCTTAATGGTCCTTAATGTTTACAGCACCTGGTAATCCCAAATGGTCACCCATTTAAGTACTGACCAGGTGATCGGACGGGAACCGGTGTATTGAACACGATATAGCCGTAGACTATAATCCGTATAGATAACCACTAAATACTAGAGTATACGCGTAGTTAGATCATTAATATAGAGTAGAAAGAGGGTAGGAGAGAGGAGAGAATTCTGTGGAATGCCATCATTGATTTTAAGGACTTCCAGTGACTGGGCGCTGACAACGACCAGTCACTGGAAGAACATGTTTTTAATCATTTCACCCCAAACAAGATGTACAGGGAGGGGGACTATATAAGAGTAAAAGTTTAGACAAGAGTGAAGAGAAAGCCGGACCAGTTACAGGGGGTGCCAGAGAAAGGGCAAGAAAAGGATTGGAACACAGGTGTGGAGACAGTCGTGAAGGTAGAGAGAAAGGAAAAGAACAAGATATACGGGGTGATGTAGAAAGGACTGGAGTCAAATGGATAAGAGATGGGAATTGACATTGCATTTAAATTCCTGGAGGTTGTTGCCGTCAGGAAAGCAAGTATATGGAAGGGAGTTCCACAGGTGGGAAGTGCGAGAAAAGAAGCTGTGGAGTAGAATTGTGGGCGGAATTTGGTTGAACTCACTGTAAATGGGTGGGACCTTGTTGCCAGTCTGGATGCACGAGTAAATTCTAGTGGCGGGGGAACCAGTGACTTTAGTTCGTCGGAGAAGAAGCCATGAAAATATTTGTAGAATGGATAAAGGGAAGCCACATCCCGCCGGTGAGAAAGTGGCTGGAGTCGAGTTGCCAACTCGGGACCTATCATGTTACAGATTCTCCTTTGGAGTCTGTCGAGATCACTGAGACGAACAGCAGGGGCGCCTGACCATATATGACAGCAGTATTCTATGCATGGACGGATGGTTGATTTGGGTAAAATAAAGAATAATAACAAAGGTAATGACTATTGCAACCGTTAACTAAGAAAACGGAAGCACCGTTTCAGCCATTGCTCAGACACGGAAGTACCGTGTCGGCCATATTTGAATAAAAAGCAAGAGTTATCGCTTCAGCCATGAGAAAAGTCACCAATCTAAAACTGTATGGTTGTTGTTATTACGAACACACCTTATCAAGTTTTGACAATGCCAATATTCCGAATGTATACAACAGAAATAATGACAATCGTCATCCTAGAAATTGAGTAAAAATTACAGCTTACAAATTAGTCACATTTTTTGATTGATTGTGACATCACCAATAGTCACAATTCTTATAAAATACTAATCATTTTTCTTATTGCCTTAATACATATCCTTGTGTCAGACTTCAAATCCACCGTAGAAATGTACAAGTTGTTCTATTTACCAGAATTGATAATGACAGTAATCATTTATTAAATTTGAGTTAGTCAGACAGTGAGAATCAAACTCGTTATAATATTAATATTGCTAGCCGCTTAAGAAAGATTGTGCTGCATCAGCGGAATAAAAGAAGCCATCATTAAAATATATGAAACGCTATTCTGTTTTCATGTTGAGAGGATACGGGTTCGAATTTCGGTCTTCATAGTGGAAAAGTTCGTTAAGATTTTATTGAAGTTTTCGTTCTTGAAATTAGATTTTAAAAAACTAGCAAGACCGTGGAACAGTGGTTAGCAAAACAATCTGGCAGACTATCATTGTTGCAGGTTTGATTTTTTCCTGGGTACTCTCAAATTATTGACCTTGTGCCAGATTATCAATATTATCAATTCATTTGATTTCGAGTTCCCACATATCCTCATAAACAGACCCTCTTACCTCTTACTCTCAACGCTCATAAACAATCTCCTTCAGTAACCCTCTACTTTGAGTGACTCTTGGGCCTTGTATAGAGTAAACTTTACTAAATAGAAAGAGTTTTTAAATATAACTGAATTTATTATTTCCTTAATTTTTTTTGTCTATCGCCTTTCCAATTCCACCGAAATCATAAATTTTGGATTGGCTCCATGGAGGTTATAGACTGTCAGGTTTTAGTATATAAGTCAAGGTTTTGATAATAAAATTGTTATTAAATAACCGATGTTTTAAAGTTTTCAGAATATACTTAGATTTATAAATAAATATGTCAGGGGAACAGCAGCTTATAATACGTTTTTCTTTATTAAAAATCTATCTATCTATCTATCTATCTATCTATCTATCTATCTATCTATCTATCTATCTATCTATCTATCTGGCAGTCTGTTTTACAAAGTTCATATCAAATCTATCTACCTATTAATTTATCTGTTAGATAGATAGATAGATAGATAGGAACAGGGTGAGATAGATAGATAGATAGATAGATAGATAGATAGATAGATATGAACAGACTGAGACAGACAGACAGACAGACAGACAGATAGATAGATAGATAGATAGATAGATATGAACCGATTGAGATAGATAGATAGATAGATAGATAGATAGATAGATAGATATATGATATTGAAGATAGATAGATAGATAGATAGATAGATAGATAGATAGATATGAACCGATTGAGATAGATAGATAGATAGATAGATAGATAGATAGATAGATAGATAGATATGAACCGATTGAGATGAGATAGATAGATAGATAGATAGATAGATAGATAGATATGAACAGGGTGAGATAGATAGATAGATAGATAGATAGATAGATAGATAGATAGATAGATAGATTGAGATAGATAGATAGATAGATAGATAGATAGATAGATAGATAGATAGAATAGATATTGAAGATTAGATAGATAGATAGATAGATAGATAGATAGATAGATAGATCCGATTGAGATGAGATAGATAGATAGATAGATAGATAGATAGATAGATAGATAGATAGATATGAACCGATTGAGATAGATAGATAGATAGATAGATAGATAGATAGATAGATAGATATGAACAGACATACGTAGATATCATTCTGTTCTCATCAACTCTAATTTCATATCTATCTAATATCTGCACGTCTATAGTCGCTGATACTTTCAGCATTTCCTACATTAAAAATATTGATGGTGATGCATAGGCGAAGCAAAAATCTTTCTCTTCTTCTTAGTCTATCTATCTGTTGTGGCGAATCTTCGTCGCCAACTTGTGGTAGCCTGTTTTGGCCCGGAAGAAAGACATGGAAACAAGAAGGTGGGTTCAAACCGTGTATTAGAATAACGGAACAAATATACAAGCAAGAGTGTTAGAAGTCAGCAAATAGAAGTGTACGTTCGAACTGTACAGTTACGCTGCGTCTCGACTGTCTCTTGACTGCCTCACAGCTGCGTCCCCGAAAGTCACCCAGGTTATTATTTATTGATGGAGGAAGAGTCCATTTCTATAGATAGGACACCATAA
This sequence comes from Ascarosepion bandense, assembly GCA_037127315.1. Classification (NCBI taxonomy): domain Eukaryota; kingdom Metazoa; phylum Mollusca; class Cephalopoda; order Sepiida; family Sepiidae; genus Ascarosepion; species Ascarosepion bandense. The sequence continues at coordinate 69,905 of JBBBDQ010001854.1, forward strand.
CACTATCTATTACGCTCTGTACCCGTAACACTCAGTAACCACTTACAAGTAAATTAAAACTGATTCTTTCATAGTCATGGTGAGAAAAGAAATGTGTTTTTACTGTCTGCTTCTACGAAATGAACTGAAATGAAAGAAAGAAAGAAAGAAAGACAGAAAAAAAGAAGGGACTGAATTTGGACTTATTTAATAAGTTGCAATCAAATTTCACTGATGCAATATTGTTACAGTTTGAAATAAAATAAAAATCAACAAATAAAGATGTGAACTGAAATTAATTTTCATGTTTTTCTTATCATAAACCCACATCTTCATTCATTAGTTTCATCCAGATCTGACGAGTGGCATTTGCCGTAAACGAGAGAAGTAGATCGAGACCTAACGTCAAATACAAATGAAGAGACAGAATAATAAGCAAATTCGTTAAAAATAAAATGAATGTGAATTATTTAATATTGTCCCTGCAGTCCTACAAAAACTTGGTCTTCTGCCCTTGCCTAAGAGTTATTTTATGCAGATGTCAAAAAGATATCGAACGGGTTGTGTCAGGTTTGGCGACAGGCGGAAAATGTAAGTCGACTGTTCGGTTGAAGTCAGTTCATCAGAACCCCAGTAAGTGTACTCCAGCTATCTGTTTTCTTTCGCTGATTAAAGGTCTTCATTAAGGATTAAAGGACTTGATTGTCTTGCATCAGTGATTTTCCCCTTTCACATAAATAAATGATGAAAATGAAGACATATCAATTAAGCCCTTTATTCGTTTTTCTTTTCCCTACTTGCTAATAATGACTTACCTGCCATTTTTTGGCTGGTGGGAATCATCATTTTTCAGTTGCGTTTCTGTCCTCGGGCAGAGTGTGGTTCCCATATATCTTTGAGGACAGATATGGTTCTGAGAAACATTATACTGAGAGGTGTCCGGTCCCGGAAAGCAATGTACAGAGGTTGCAAAGGGGTGGATTGGTAGTCAACATCAAGGACAGCGTCATTTACAGTTGCATGGACTTGATAATTTTTGGTCTTTGCCCGTTGGCATGCGTTCGGGCACTCCACATCAAACCTCGACCTTCTGTCACAACCAAGTCTTAGTTGTGAGGCAGCGATGTAAACATCCTTACTTGCTAATGTGCATTTGTTTCGCTGCCTAAACAAACCTTTATTTCCTCTTCCCCCAGTTTGCACCGTGATTGGCTTGCCATGTGGTGTCCTAACGGGCAAGCTGTTCAGAGAACGAATAAGGGTAGACGCCGCAAAGAGATGGTTCCAGACTCTCGCAACATAACCTGTCGACCATGAATAAAAAATTGCTTTTGCAACAACTGCTTGCTTTTTTTTTTTTCAGTATCGGAGGAAAGGCACGTAACATATCTACACTGTTAATTGCTTCCGGTCTCTCCTTAACCATTATTTTCGTTTTTTTTTTTTAATTCTAAATACCTTTTTTTAATCATTTTAGCTACACTAGTGCACAGGGGGATACTGTGAGAGAAAAGACTGGGCAAGGGGAATATTGAAGAAAGTATACATTAATGGGATTTAAGAAGATAGAAGAGTGCAACTAACGTCGCATTTAAATTTTTGGAGATCGTAGCTATCAGGGAAGCAAGTCCCTTTCTCACCGGCGCAATGTGGCTTCCCTGTATCTCTTCTAGAAATATCTTCACGGCTTCTGCTCCGATGAACTTAGCTCACTGATGTATCCCATATATGCATTTACTCGAGCCACAAGATTAGAAACTAGGTCCCACCCTTTTACTGTGAAACCAATAAAATGTAAACGCAAATTCTACTCCCCCAGTTGCTTTTCTCGCACTTCCCGCCTGTGGAATTCCCTTCCGTTTACTTGCTTCTCCGGCAGCTATCATCTTCAAGAATTTAAATGTAAAGTCAGTAGTCATCTTTTATCTCACTAACCTGCATCCTCTCTCTCACGCCTTCCCCGCCCACACCACTCTCATCCTTTTCTTACCCACTTCCTGACAACCCCTGCAACCTGTCACTCTTTCTCATAACTTTCCTTTTATGTAAACCTCTGGTTACAGGTGGAAAGTGCAAGAAAATAAGCTGTTGGAGTGGAAGTGGCGGTTACATTTAACTTTTTCAACGGTAAAAGGGTGGGTCCTAGGTGCCAGTCTAGTAGCATAAATGTATGTTGTCTGAGCACCAGGGAGAAAAGCAAAACAGTGGAATTATTTGTAGAAAAGACAGAAGGAAACCACATCCTGTCGGTGAGAAAGTGCCTGGAGTCGAGATGCCAAGTCAGGATGAATTATATTGCAGATCCTTCTTTGGATTTGGTCGAAAACCTCGAGATGAACAGCAAGAGCACCCGACCAAATAGGTTTGATTCAATAAATCTGTATCAACTGTATATAATACTGAAGTCGCTCACTTATATTTGGTAAATCCAACATTGTCACATTCATATCCTCTAGATATGTAAAGTATTCTATCTCAAAGATATATACCTTTGTTTTCACCATATCATCGGTATAAAAACTTTTAACCTAATGGTGTGTGGGGCAGTGTTTTTTGCTGTTTCCCTAACAAACTGTTTTTTATGGGGAAGGGTTGTTAGCCCTGCGCCCAACCCCAAAATAGAGGAAGGTGATTTTCTAAGCGTAGCTTAGACGTGACACACGGCCGAAAGTAGTTGGTACCCAGTGAGGATCGAACTCACTTATAATGATTCTAGCGAGACGAGCTTGCTAACCATTACACCACGCCGAGGTGCCGTTATCATCGGTATAGCAATGTTTATATTGGCATGATCCGATAAATCTATCTACAGCTGTTATTTCAATAGATTTATCAATTTAAAATGCCTTATTTCAGTAGCGTGCAGGGCAGCTATATCGAGAGGGCATACGATCAAGGAGTTAAATAAAAATTTAGGTTATATAAAGTGTTTATTTAATGTATTCTTTTTTTCTGTGTACCTTGTCTCTTCAGGACGTAGGCGATCATGGGCTTCCACTTTTCCCTATCTCTGGTGGCTCTGAGCACGCCTTCTCCTGTTATACCATACAATTCTCGTTCCGTTATCCATCTGATTAGGTCCTTCAAATATGTTATCTGTTGTTTTCTCCTGTCTCTTTTTCCCTCTATCTGGCCTGTTATTATCAGTGTCCCAGGAACTTCAGCTGTCTCTTCCTGATGCTCAGTATTAAGTTCCTTTTCGTTTCCATCATTTCCAAGACCTCATCATTGCTCAGATGCTCGATCTATGATATTCCCAGCATCCTTCTCTAGAACAACATTTCAGTTGCTTCAAGTTTTTACTTCATCTTTGATGATATTGTCCAGCACTCATTGCTATATTGAAGGACGGATAGCACGTAGCAATCCAGTACTCTCTTCCTAGTTTCTAGCGAAATTGTCCTGTTTCTTAATACCTTACTCAACTTCTGGAATGCTTCCTCCACCATGCCAATTCGCCTTCGAATCTCTGTGTCGCAATTTCCGTCTTCTGTTATAACGCTTCCCAGGTATTTAAATTTTTGTACCTGCTTGATTCTGGTATCCCTGAGCTGTATTTGGCATTTTGGGCTGCCCTTTTTACTGATGACCATGCATTCGGTTTTCGTGCAGTTTATTTCTAGTCCTTTCTTGTTACTTTCTTCTGCTACCTTCTGTAAGAGATCAGTATTTAAAATGTCTTCCTTTCTCACATTTATCAGTAATAGGCTCTATAAGACCCCCACCGTACATGAGTCTTAGAAGCATATAATCAAGGAGTTAGCTCCGGGTATCAGTAAACCACACCAAACCTCTGTATGTCACTGACTTCTCAGTAAAACACTTCGGTTCACAAAAGCCCTTTCAAAAATCAGGACGACCCGAACCTCGTACTCTGGACTCTTCTCTGAACTAGCTCAAACAGCTCAATGGCGAAACATCTGGTGTTGTTAATTGTAATATATCAAGAATCGAGTTTTTATTACTTTATCGTTACCGATCAAATTCATAGTTTTCTCAAATCTCAATTAAGTCTGTTAGGGAAGCTCTTGGCTTCAAACGTCTAATGGATCTTATGTTCACTTCAGGCTTCGAGTGGAACTTTTATATACGACCTATTGGTATAGATACTGGAAAAAAAAGATCAGATCCTTACACCACTCCAGAAAGTCTCCGAATCTACCTGCTATGCACTATCATCAAAAGAGTCCCATCAGATCAAAACAGGAACATTGCTTCCATATCTGATATTGTGTTACCCGATCTCTTCTTTCTAGCATCGACAGAGTTCAAAAGCGTTTGTACGGCCTTGAATTATACTCCAGTTTTATAGTTTGATTTAAGTCTTGGATTTGCTTGTTCAAGGCAAGTAGTCTCATTTGGAGTGGAACCGTTCATAATGGTAACATTTAGGATTTGGTCCGTGTTGAGAAAACGTTACAAGCATGAGTCAAAACGAAGCACACAAAACAGGATTTTTATACTTATCGATTTTCAATGTGACAAAACTTCGTGTCGTCTATATAAACGGGGGAAAATCACTCAACAATACTTAATAGAAGCTTATGTAAGTTAAAGGCTGTCGCAATATGAAATAAAATTGTTATGATGCTGTAGCAAGTGTTGATAAATATAGTAAACCTGTTTTATTTCTCACTGAAAATTGTAATTCTAAATCTCCCGAAATGAACTTTGAATAATGGTCACATTTTGGGAGAACTCGTTGATTATATTCAGTTTTCTGAATTTCCAAAAGCCCTTTCGAAAATCAGGATGACCCGAGCCTTGGACTCTGGACTCTTCTCTGAACTAGCCCGAACAGCCCAATGGGGCGAAATCTGCTTGTTACTTGCAATATATCTGTTATGTCGCCAAGTATAAATGAATAACTCAACAACAGAATCAGAATATAAGTTGTATTCCGCGGAAAGACGGTTAGTATGTACAGAAGTGATTAGTAGTATTTACAATAGAAAGATACAAGAGTCCAATCCGTCGTAAGACGTGTGTATACGTGATTACTTCCGGTACGACACCGGAAGTGTGACTAACTCTTCACTGACTCTGACTCACACTGACTCTTCAGTAACTCATTAGAGACTCTCAAGTGACTCTCTACCGACTGTATTTACTAGCCTTCCCACGCAAGGCTGGATGTGACACATGGTCATTTTATAGTGGGTATTCCCGGCCATATAGCCGGGCCAAAAAATATCTGTCTATTTTTGCCCAGTCGTGTCTCCACCCTTCGGCGGAACCACGACTGGGTTATTGCTCTCTGCTCGGAAGCAGAGAGCGCCCTCTACGCGAAGGCAGAGGGCTGACAGTGTCGTAGAGTCGTCAGTCTAGTGACTCTGTACCGACTGTATTTACTAGCCTTCCCACGCCAGGCTGGATGTGACACATGGTCATTTTATAGTGGGTATTCCCGGCCATATAGCCGGGCCAAAAAATGTCTGTCTATTTTTGCCCAGTCGTGGTTCTACCCTTCGGCGGAACCACGACTGTGTTATTGCTCTCTGCTCGGAAGCAGAGAGCGCCCTCTACGCGAAGGCAGAGGGCTGACAGTGTCGTAGAGTCGTCAGTGACTCTGTACCGACTGTATTTACTAGCCTTCCCACGCCAGGCTGGATGTGACACATGGTCATTTTATAGTGGGTATTCCCGGCCATATAGCCGGGCCAAAAAATATCTGTCTATTTTTGCCCAGTCGTGTCTCCACCCTTCGGCGGAACCACGACTGGGTTATTGCTCTCTGCTCGGAAGCAGAGAGCGCCCCCCCCACACAAAGGCAGAGAGCTGACAGTGTCGTTGAGTCGTCAGTCTAGTGACTCTGTACGACTGTATTTACTAGCCTTCCCACGTAGACTGGATGTGACACATGGTCATTTTATAGTGGGTATTCCCGGCCATATAGCCGCGCCAAAAAATGTCTGTCTATTTTTGCCCAGTCGTGGTTCTACCCTTCGGCGGAACCACGACTGGGTTATTGCTCTCTGCTCGGAAGCAGAGAGCGCCCCCCCACACAAAGTCAGAGAGCTGACAGTGTCGTTGAGTCGTCAGTCTAGTGACTCTGTACCGACTGTATTTACTAGCCTTCCCACGTAGGCTGGATGTGACACATGGTCATTTTATAGTGGGTATTCCCGGCCATATAGCCGGGCCAAAAAATGTCTGTCTATTTTTGCCCAGTTGTGGTTCTACCCTTCGGCGGAACCACGACTGGGTTATTGCTCTCTGCTCGGAAGCAGAGAGCGCCCTCTACCCGAAGGCAGAGAGCTGACAGTGTCGTAGAGTCGTCAGTCTAGTGACTCTGTACCGACTCCCCTGTAGAGAATCCACCATTGCTATATATAGCAATGGGAACAGTCCATTTGTAGTCAAATATCAAGACTAACAATATCAAGAATTAAGTTTTTATTATTTTATCATTACCGATCAAATTCGGAGGTTTTTCAAATCATGATTAGCTCTCTTAGGGAAGCTATTGTCTTCAAACGTTTATTGGATCTTATGTTCACTTCAGGCTTCAAGTAGAACACATATACAACCAATCGCAAGAGTTACTGGAAATAATAATCGACTCCTTGCACCACACCAGAAGCTTATGGAAGCTTATGTGGGAGTGCAACTAGTGCACAGTGTGGTTACAATGAGAGAAAGACTGGGTACAGTGGGTATTGAAGAAAGGATAAAAGATGAACGGGATTCAAGAGAATAGATGGAAATTGACATTGCATTTAAAGTTTTGATGATTGTAACTATCAAGGAAGCAAGTAGACAGCAGAATGTTCCACAGGCGGAAAGTGCGAGAAAAAAACTGTTGGAATAGAAGTGACGGTTACATTTCAATATTTTAACGGTAAAAGGACCCAGATGCCAATCCAGTATTCTTAAATGCATATAGAAAGACCACTAGAGAAAATCTCTTTAGAGCAGTTGCCATGGAAATAGTTGTAAAAAAGACAGAGGGAAGCCACATCACGTCAGTGCGAAAGTGACTGAAGTCGAGATGCCAAGTCAGGATCGATAATATTGCAGATACTTCTTTGGATTTTATCGAGCACCTCGAGATAAATAGCAGGAGCGCCCTACCAGATATATTTTGCTAAATATCTGTATCAACTTTATATAATACTGAACTCTCTAACTTATATTTGTAGGAGCCAACATTGTCACATTCATGCCCTCTAAATATGTAAAGAATTTTCTCTCAAACATATATGCATGTTCTGCGTTTTCACCCATATCATCGATATGGCAGTATTTATACTGGTATGAGTCAATAAATTTATCTACAGTAGTTATTTCAATGAATTTAAAATGCCTTCACCCAGGGGAAGGGGAACAGGGGGTGCAACTAATCCCCTAGAGCAGCCATATCAAGAAAGCATCCAATCAAAGAGTGAAATAAAGATTTAGCTTATAATTAATTTGAACAAAGTGTTTATTTAATGTATAATCAATTTTTACATATTTAAAATGTCTTCCTTTCTCACTACTATTTCTCAGTGCAAGGTCCTATAGGACCCCACTCTCTGTAAATCTTAGGGGCATAAAATCAAGAAGTTGACTCCGGGCATCAGTAATCCTCACGAAACTTCTGCACGTCACTGCCTTCATAGTAAAACACTTCCTTTCCAAAAACTCTTTCGAAAATCAGGATGACCCATGCCTTGGACTCTGGACTTTTCTCTGAACTCGTTCAAACAGCCCAATGGCGAAAAATCTGGTATTGTTACTTGCAATATATCAAGAATCAAGTTTTTATTATTATTTTATCATTATTTTCGGAATTTTTTACAAATCTCGTTTAGCTCTTTCATGGAGGCTCTTGATTTCAAACATCTATTGGATCTTATGTTCATTTCAGTCTTGAAGTGGAACAAATATACGACCAATCGCTACAGTTACTGGAAAAAATGATCGACTGCTCCAGAAATGACTCGATTATACCTGACATGCACTATCATCATAAGTGTCTGATTAGATCAAAACAGAACCATTGCTTTCATATCTTGTCTCCGGCAACCCGATCTCCTCTTTCCAGCATCAAAAGCATTTGTACAGCCTTGAAGTATGCTCCATTTTTATACAGGGTGTCCCAAAAGTCGCGCACAATCTAGAATTTTAAAAAAATGCATATGAATATCAATTTTATTGATCATAATCATAACAGTTGCACTTTGTACGAATTAAATTTCTGTGTTTTAAGAATACGATCTACTAATGATTTGCTAATCGTTAGCTCCTGGCTTATTTTCCTTACTAATTTCACGGGGCTTCTAGCAATATTTGCCGGAACCATGGTGGATGTTTCTTCATCAGTTGCACTCTTTCGTCGATCACATCTCTCACGGTCAGCAACTGTTCCAGTTTCTTGGAAGCGTTTGATCAAACGATAGACAGTCGTATGTCTCAATGGTTTTTCTCGCTCAGGATGATTGCGGTTGAATTCTTGTGCTCCAGAGCGGTGTGTTGCCTCATTTCTTCCAAACATAAAAACCAATTTCACTCTTTCTTGAATTGTTAGTTTCTCACCCATATCAAATCAACTCTGAAACGTAAAAAAAAAAAAAAAAAAAATAGAAATTAGTATATGGTGCGCAACTTCTGTAGTCTGAATTGAGGCTTGGAATTAGTTTGAGTCCCAATAAAAGTTCAAGGCAAGTAGCCTCATTTGAAGTGGAACCGTTATTAATGGTGAACACTTAGGATCTGGTCGGTGGTGAGAAAACGTTACAAGTATGCGTCAAAACGAAGAACACAAAACAGGATTTTGATACTTATCGATTTTCAATGTTGTAAAACTTTGTGTCGTCTATATAAAGACAATCACTCAACAATACTTAATGGAGGCTTATGTAAGTGAAAGGCTGTCGCAACATTAAATAAAATTGTTATGATGCTGTAACAAGTGTTGATAAATATAGTAAATCTGTTTTATTTTTCACTGACAACTGCAATTCTTAATCTCCCGAAAGTTTTGAATAATGGTGCAGTGAATATCGAATCGGAACGAGAAATCGGGGAGCCGCGTTCGAATTCTAGTTGAATTCCTTGCATTCAGTTACGCGCAAATACCCTTGGGAAAGGTAATAATCCGACTCTTCCCTCCAGTTATGGGTTAAATAACAGGACAGGTTGGGTTCTGTAGCCTTGGCTGGCAACCAATCTCCAGCAGAAAGTAATGGCAACCTATTGCAGGAAAATCTTCTGCCCAGTCAGTCATGTCACTTTCGAAACATGATCGCCCAAGCGTGTATCATGTATGGCACTTGACCGACTGACTGAATAGTTGGGAAGGCAATTAAAGCTTCTACTGGGCATAAAGTGGGGGATCGGTTTCTATTGTCATGAAGTAATAAACTAGTCCCCCACTAATTACTACTTATTAATATAATAATATAATTCAGCAGTCTACCGTAGAAAGCAATGGCAACCTACTACGGGATAATCTTATACCCAGTCAGTCATTTCTCTTTCGAGACATGATCGCCCAAACGTGTATCTCGTATGGCACTTGACTGAATAGTTGGAAAAACAAAGCTTCTACTGGGCATAAAGATGGGGATCGGTTTTCTATTGTCATAAAATAATAAACTAATCCTCCACTAATTACTACTTATTAATATAATAATATAATTCACCACTCTATCGCAGAAAACAATGGCAACCTACTGCAGGATAATCTTCTGCCTAGTCAGTCATGTCGCTTTCGAGACATGATCGCCCAAGCGTGTATCATGTATGGCACTTGACTGACTGACTGAATAGTTGGGAAGACAATTAAAGCTTCTACTGGGTATAAAGTGGGGGATCGGTTCCAGCAGTCCTAACCTTCACGTCTAAGACCCGTCAAGCCACGCATATTGTTCCCTTTGTATTCCTCTGGTAAGATGTAAGTTTCCCGCAAGCAGCTTCTTGTCACTGCTTTGTGGAACCGACTTCCAAGACGTCACTTACTCGATCTTAACCTGTTCAAGTCTTGGGTTAAAACGTTATTTTCCACACATATTCATATATTGTGTCTCTTACACTGTAACCCCTTACTTCAAGAGGCTCTGGAGACTTGTACAGGGTAAACACCACTGCTAGTAAAAGCAGCTTCTTTCTTTAATATTTCTGAGTCTGTATTCCACTGGGAAATAGAATGTTCTTTGCCAGATTGAAGAACATCTATTTCCATTCTACAACGATTATAAACAATTTTCCTTTCTGCAGCACCTTCCCCATAAACGAAAGGTTGCAAGCTCCCCACTGCCCTATCGCTATTTCTATGGAGAATATCAAGACGAAGAACACTCCTACGTTCCAGCAGTCTTAACCTCCACGTCCCAGACCTGCCAAGCCACGCATCTTGTTCCCTTCGTATTCCTCTGGTAAGATGTAATTCCCACTCAAGAAGCTTCTTGTCACTGCGTGTGGAACCGACTCTCAAGAGGTCCCTTTCTCGATCACTAAAATCCTCACCTGTTCAAGTCTAGCGTTAACCGTTATCTTCCACACATATTCATATATTGTATCTCTTACACTGTACCCCTTACCTCAAGAGGCTCTCGATCCTTGTATAGAGTAAATACCACAGTTAATAAAAGCAACTTCTTTATTCAATGTTTCTGAGGCTGTATTTCACTGGGAAATAGAATGTTCTTCGCCAGATTGAAGAACATCTCTTTTCATTCTCCTGCGATTATAAACAATGTTTTCCTCCGTGCAGCCCCTTCCCCATAAACGAAAGGTTGCAAGCTCCTCACTGCTCTATCGCTATTTCCATGGAGAATGTCCGGATGAAATACACACCTTCGTTCCACCAGTCCTAACCTTTCACGCCACGCATATTGTTCCCTTCGTTTTCCTCTGGTAAGATGTAATTCCCACTCAAGCAACTTATTTCCACGAACCACTGACTTGTGGACTTCTAATCACCGCTTTTTAAAACAATAAACATTGCCAAAGAGTGAAGGTAGTCAAAAAAGCGGTGTCATGTGAAAAAAGACACTTTTGACATACCGTTTGTTTGCGGCACAAGACTCCATGTTTGCGAATGTTGAATTAAATATATACTCATTGGCCACGCTTCAGACGATATAGGGTCACGTTTAATGAAAGACCAGTGAGAATTTGTTTAATTTTTGCCGTAGTGTAGAAGATAGAATATTACCATTCTATTTCTAAGGTCACGCAAGTATCAAATAATATTTGAATATAAAAAATAATAATGTATGTCGAAGAAGGATATTTTCAGTGTATCACTGAATAATTATGTGACTCAAATGATATTAACAAGACAGAAAAAAAAATAGAAACATCGAATTATTAATAATTAATAAGAAATCACTGGAGAAACTCATTCTCGTATCAAGGATCTGATGGCATTAAAGATCAAATCAAGAAAAATTAATTAACTGTACACAGTTTTATGACTAACAAAAAAATCTAGATTTAACAGATCTAAAGCAACCACTCGCTAATCAGAATTAGGGATAAAGCAAAAGCATTAAATAAATAAATAAATAGAAACTTCAGGATCAAGTGGCACTCGGCCGGAATAAATTTTTAATTGTGAGTGTGCATAGTCAATCTATATTTTATGCCGTCCGTTGAGATAAAGAGGCAGTCAGAGATAGTGAATCGTAGTTTTTTTTTTTTACCGAAGGCTAGATTTGCTCTGTTTGTCTGTCGTGAGACAATACTGAAGTAGAAGTGAAGATGTCCCAAGTTTTAAATAGTCTCAAACCCTCCCAGACAGTGTCAAGTGAAGCTCATATGGGTTGCCATCCCATGCACATCGTCCTTTAACAATTATTAATCTACAATCTGCATGATAACAACCTAAATGCAGAGTTGTTTTCTAATCTACTAGCATCGTAACCCGGCGTTGCCCGTACAACTCAGAATATTTTAGTAGGAGAAGATGCCACGTTTTATTATACATATTTTGTTTTTGTTTGAAAAAACACTTTTCCTTTTTTAAATATTTCTTTTGTTTCAAAATTGCGGAGAAAAATATTCACACTTTTTTGTTGACGAAATGAAATTTTAAAATGTCGGAATGAACATTAAATATAAAGGCACATTTTTTTATTTATAAAAAGTACTTTAGTGGCGTTTGACACGTGTGATTTGATTTCTGTGACGTCATTCAACAATCGTCTTAGATCTTAGATGTTTTACGGAGCAAATGTAAACAATCGTGTCCATTGGTCAAAAATTGCGAAAGGGAAAATTGCCCAAAATGTATGTGTCGACCTGGCTTCCCTGTAGATATGTGTCCCTAGAAAGTTTGAATGGCGTAGCTTAAAAAAATGTAGGTGTGCATAGGGAATAGTCACACACAGACTCACAGATTGTCTTTTATATATATAGATAATCAGGATCAGAGGTTTCAATTGCTCGGTTCAAATTCCGCCTTGCTGAAGGCCGATTTACCTTTCGTTTTCCCATACGTTTTATTATTAACAATCGTCGTCGTCTTGCGGCCATTGGCCGAGATAGAACTCACTAAACCCTTTCAGTATTCCATGTGCATTTGAAACCCTAGCGCAGTTTTGTAGCGAAATTCATAATCTTGTCAAATAGCTGAATACTTGATGCTTCGCCGGGGCACCAAGGATGTTTTTATTGTGACACCAACACTAGATGGGTTGCCTCCAGGCCCCATCCCGTTATTTAACCCATAACTGGAGGGAAGTGACCCAAGGATACCAATGCTTAAGTGAATGCAGGGTACTCAACAGGAATTCGAACTCGGCTCATCGATTTCTCTTTCCAAGAAAGATATCCACTGCACCACAACGCACATCCGTCACTGAGCGCGTACAGCGCCTGGCATTCCCAAGCTGTCACCCATCTAAGTACTGACCAGGCTCAACGTTGCTTAACTTCGGTGATCGAACGAGAAGCGGTGTATTCAACGTGATATAGCCGTAAGCACGAACATCCGTCACTAAACGCTTACAGCGCCTGGCATTCCCAAGCTGTCACCCATCTAAGTACTGACCAGGCTCAACGTTGCTTAACTTCGGTGATCGAACGAGAAGCGGTGTATTCAACGTGATATAGCCGTAAGCACGAACATCCGTCACTAAACGCTTACAGCGCCTGGTATTCCCAAGCTGTCACCCATCTAAGTACTGACCAGGCTCAACGTTGCTTAACTTCGGTGATCGATCGAGAACCGGTGTATTCAACGTGATAGGCCGTATGACTCCATTACTGTTAACAATAAACAAGTGCTGCACGATGCACGCTGCCCAATCTTCACTTTCCACTCTCGAATCTAAAAGCGCCTCTGCGTCCTTGTAGGCGAGGAATTATTTTCCACTCTGCAGCCCCTTCCCCACAGACGGGACGTTGCAATCTCCTCACTGCTCTATCGCTATTTCCATGGCGAATGTCAAGACGAACTACACTCCTTGGTTCCCTCAGTCTTTCTTAACCTTCACGTCTAAGACCCACCATGCCACGCATATTGTTCCCTTTGTATTCCTCTGGTTAAGATGTAAGCTACACTGCGTTAGTGTGGGGGATAAAATGATATCATTCCAATTCTGAGGTCATCCAAGTATCAAATCATATTTGAATTAGAAATATAATAATGTATAGCGAAAAAGGATATTTTTAGTGCTTTATGCGCCTCAAATGATATTAACACGACAGAAAATAAAAGGAAACATCGAATTATTAATTATTAATAAGAAACCACTGGAAAAACTCATATCTAGAAACTAATAGAATTTAAAGAGAAAATCTAGAAACTAATAGAATTTAAAGAGAAAATCTAGAAACTAATAGAATTTAAAGAGAAAATCATAAAAAGTTAATTAAATGTACACTGAGCTCATATGGGTTGACATCCCATGCACACAGCCCTTTAACAATGATTAATCTACAAGTTTTAATTCAGTCAGTTAAGTGCCATACGTGATACACGCTTGGACGATCATGTCTCGAAAGAGACATGACTGACTGGGCAGAAAATTATCCCGCAGTAATTTGTCATTATTTTCTGCGGTAGAGTGGTGAATTATATTATCATATTAATAAGTAGTAATTAGTGGGGGATTAGTTTATTACTTCATGACAACAAAAAACAATCCCCATTTTATGCCCAGGAGAAGCTTTAATTGTCTTTTCAACTATTCAGTCAGTTAGTTAAGTGCCATACGTAATACACGCTTGGGCGATCATGTGTCGAAAGAGACATGACTGAATGGGCAGAAGATTATCCCGCAGTAGGTTGCCATTGCCTTCTGCGGTAGACTGGTGAATTATATCATTGTATTTAGAAGTAGCAATTAGTGAGGGATTAGTTTACTTCTTCATGACAATAGAAAACCGATTCCCCATTTTATGCCCAGTAGAAGCTTTTGTCTCTCCAACTATTCAGTCAGTCAGTGAAGTGCCATGCGTGATACACGCTTGCGCGATCATGTCTCCAATGAGACATGACTGACTGGGCAGAAGATTATCCCGTAGTATGTTGCCATTGCTTTCTGCAGTAGACTGTTTGCCAGCCAAGGCTATAGAACCCAATCTGTCCTGTTATTTAACCCATTTATTTAACTTTGTGCGTAAGTGAATGTAAGGAATTTAACTGGAATTCGAAATCGGCTCCCCGATTTCTCGTTCCGAACCGATATCCACCGCACCACAAGTCAGTCAGTCAGTTAAGTGCCATACGCGATACACGCTTGGGCGATCATGTCTCGAAAGAGACATGACTGACTAGGCAGAAGATTATCCCGCAGTAGGTTGCCATTGCTTTCTGCGGTAGACTGGTTGCCGACCAAGGCTATAGAACCCAAACTGTCCTGTTATTTAACCCATAACTGGAAGGAAGAGACGGATTAATACCTTTCCCAAGGCTATTTGCGCGTAAGTGAATACAATGGATTCAACTGGAATTCGAACTCGGCTCCCCGGCTTCTCGTTCCGAGCCGATATCCACTAGACCACAACGCAAGGCAGTTTTAATTACTCGGTCCAAATTCTGCTTCGATGATAGACTGGCAACTAGGTCCCACCCTTTTACGGTGAAAACGGTCAAATGTTACTGCCTTTTCTACTCTATCAATTTCTTTTCTGGCACTTCCCGCCTTTGGAACCCCGACCCTCTTCAGGTGCTAGGAATTTCGAACCGAACTGAATCCTTTATTAAAACGTATTAACCCCAGTGATTGTAATAAAGGGTTCGGTTCGAAATTCTTAGCACCTGAAGAAGGCCGGAGCGTACAGCGGACGAAACGTCCTACAAATAGCAACAAAGATGAGGACAATAGTTCAAATAATGTAAATACTGTGAAGTTAAAATTGTTTAACAGCCTGCTTTTATCGGTCGCATCTGTGGATCTTAAGGATTGAAAGATAAGTAGTTGCATTTTCGTCGGTGCCTCGTAACATATGAACTCCGTTTTAAGTTGCCTGAATCTAAAAAATAAGCCATGAAAATTAATTGAGTCGATCCGAGATAATGGAATCATGATGATATATGCAAATTCCTAAGTAGGAAACGTTCCATTTTATTAACATGAGTGTAAGGTGCCTTGGCAAGTCATTCTTGTTGAACACTAGATTTCTTTTGGAGATTAATATTATTCCTGAAATGTCTGCTGAAACAAAGATGATACTTGCGTCCTTGAAGGGGAAGATGACTCAACGACGAGGAATTTCCAGAAACAGCGCTCAAACCATCTAAAAGGTCATTGGAAATGTCTTATGTGCAAAGAGAAACGCAAAACCACAGATGTTAATACACTTTATCCCAGAAACTTTACCTAATGTTCGCTAAACATAGTTGCTTCGTGTATGCAAGCTGCGTTCACCCTAGTCGGGTTGAGCCGGCTTCCTCTATTTTGGAGGAAGATTCATTGGGATTTGTTTAAGGGTAGGGTCTCAAGTCCTACCCTGTTATTTAACCCATAACTGGAGGAAAGGGTCGGATTAATACCTTTCCCACGGGTACCAGTGCGTAAGTGAATGCAGGGTATTCAACTGGAATTCTAACTCGGCTCACCGATTTCTCATTCCAAGCCGATATCCACTGCACCACAACGCACAACCGTCAATTTGTGGGTATTGAACAAACAAAAAATATGCATAAGCTGGTGCCTGCAACAGATATTGGCTAGGCACCTTATTAGACAGGCTTACTTGAATACAACCGATCATAACCGCATCATTTTGTCAGGTTTTAACCTGACAAAATGGTCTAGTGGTCTAGTGGCTTAGGACCCCCACATATCAAGCAGACAGTAAATGATTTTATCTGTGCCCGAAGCCCCGACAGGTTTATGACAAACAAAAAAAAAAAAAAAAAAAAAGAAAAAACAGTAAAACAAAACTAGAGTTAACAGTTCTAAAGCAACCACTCGCTAATCAGAATTAGGGTAAAGTAAATGCATTAAATAAATAAAAAAAATCAGGATCAAGTGTCACTTGACCGGAATGTAGACATTTTCAAACGTAGGTGTGCATAGTCAAGCTACATTTAAGCCGTCCGTTGAGATAAAGAGGCGGTCAGATATGGTGAATCAGAGATCTCTTTGCCCGAAGGTTAGATTTGCTCTGTCTATCTAACGTGAGAGAATACAGAAGTAGAAGTGAAGATATCCCAAGTTTCGAATAGCCTCAAACCCTACCAGATAGCGCCAGGTGAATCGATGAATAAAGATCCCAGTGTAGTGAAAAGATGACTTATTGTTCTTATCCCGCCGCCGTGATATCGCACCTTTCATGCTGTTGTTGAACAGCTGGCCTGCCGTAGTTTTTTCACACACCGACGCCGACAGGAATCAAGTCATATTCTGAGGTGAAGACGAAAAACTACCGACAAACCTAATTGCATATCTACACAAATAAATAATGCACAGAAGATATTTACAGATGCTGCATAATAAAACGCATTTGAGTTTATTTCCTGCCAACATATTTCATTTGGTTTCCTTTGATAAGCGTCTAAGGCAAGAGTTATCAAACCAGGGTACACGTACCCCCAGTGGTACGTTTGCACTCTTTGGTGACCATGAGAGAATAATCACTACTTTAAAACGTCTGATATAATCTCAATCCATATTGCACAACGTATTGTTGAAATTTTCTTATTTTAGTTATGTGGTGCAGTGGATATCGGCTCGGAAGAAGAAATCGGAGAGCCGAGTTCGAATTCCAGTTGAATTCGTTGCATTCACTTACGCGCAAATACGCTTGGGAAAGGTATTAGTCCATCTCTTTCCTCCAGTTATTGGTTAAATAATAGGACAGATTGGGTTCTACAGCCTTGGTTGGTAACCAGTCTACTACAGAAAGTAATGGCAACCTACTGCGGGATAATCTTCTGCCCAGTCAGGCATGTCTCTTTCGAGACATGATCGCCCAAGCGTCTATCACGTATGGCACTTAACTGACTGACTAGTTTAGTAATCATCATCATCATCATCATCCGTTTCACCCAATGGTGTGTAGGGCAGCAACAAAGCGTCTCCACCTCTGCCTATCTTGGGCCAGACTATTCAATGAACCCCAAGAGTACTGTCTATCATCTCATTCTTCACCGTACTTCTCCATATCGTTCTTGATCTTCCCCTTTTTCTTTTGCCATCTGGGGTCCAGTGCAGTGCTGTTCTTGTGATTGACTGTGGATCTTTCCAGGGCACAAGCCCAATCCATCTCCACCCACTTCTTGTAATGATGGTGCCCATGTTCTCTTGCTTGAATCTCCTCAACAGGTCTTCATTGGAGATCTTCTCTGGCCAGAATATTCTCAGTATTCGTCGGAGGCATATGGGGTGAAAGGATCGAAGTTTGGCGAGATCCACCTTAGTCATTCTCCAGCACTCAGATCCGTAGAGGAGAGGAGATACAACACAACTCTGGTATAGCTTGAGCTTGGTGTTATTTTAGTAAGAATTGCTTTTAAGTAAGTTATATCAAGAGTCGGGTGAATTATCACTATTATGCCGGAATCTGAAATGAAAGATCAGGTATGGAATAAGAAAGTGACAAGAAAGGACTACAAATAAACTGAAAGAAAACCGAATACATGGCCATCAGCAAAAAGGGCAGCCCAAAATGCCAATTACAGGTGAGGGACTCTAAAATCAAGCAGGTACAGAAATTTAAATACCTAGAAAGTTTTCTAACAGAAGATGGAAAGTGCGACACTGAGATCCGAAAGCGAATTGGTATGGCGAAAGAAGCATTCCAGAAGTTGAGTAAAGTATTAAGAAACAGGACAATTTCGCTAGAAACAAAGAAGAGAGTACTGGATTGCTATGTGATGTCGGTTCTTCAATATGGCAGTGAATGTTGGACAATATCTTCGAAGATGAAGGGAAAACTTGAAGCAGCTGAAATGTGGTTCTACAAAAGGATGCTGCGGATAACATGGACCGAGCAGGTGAGCAATGACGAGATTTTGGAAATGATGGAAACGAAAAAGAAATTAATACTGAGCCTTAGGAAGAGAAAACTAAAGTTCCTGGGACATGCAATGAAGAAGGAGGGCTTGGAGAACCTGATACTAACAGGCCAGATAGGGGGAAAAAGAAACAGGGGAAAGCAGCCGATAACATGTTTGAAGGGTCTGAGCAGGTAGATCACGGAACGGGGGTTGCATAGTGCAACAGGAGAAAGCGTGCTAAGAGCCACCAGGGGTAGGGAGACGCGGAAAGCCATGATCGCCTACGTCCTGAAAGGACAGGGCACATAGAAGAAGAATATATATGCCAACTGTTTATAAGAAATTATAATGTAGATACAAAATGGGGGATCAATTCTATATTATAATTAATATATAAACTGATCCCTCATTTTGTGGCCATGCTAGTTTCTATACCTCTATATTCTAGATTTATGGGCTTAAGCTAGTGGGTGTCAGAGCGGGGTTTTGGGTGGTGTAACATGAGAAAGCGTGCTAAGAACTACCAGGGATAAGGAAACGTGGAGAGCCATGATCGCCTACGTCCTGAAAGGACATGCTACTTAAAAGAAGAAGATACTAATTCGAGACCGTGGCGGATTAGTTGTGCTTCAGTGTATATCGACTCGGAACGACAAATCGGGGTGCCGAGTTCGAATTCCAGTTGCATTCACTTACGCACAAATACCCTTGGGAAAGATATTAATCCGTCTCTTCCATCCAGTTATGGGTTAAATAATAGAACAGATTGGGTTCTATAGCCTTGGCTGGCAACTAGTCTACCGCAGAAAGAAATGGCAACCTACTGCGGGATAATTTTCTGCTCAATCAGTAAATGCAAAAAATTCAAATGGAATTCGGACTCAGTTAAGTGCCATACATGATGCACGCTTTGGGCGATCATGTCTCGAAAGAGACATGACTGACTGGGCAGAAGATTATCCCGCAGTAGGTTGCCATTGCTTTCTGCGGTAGACTGGTGAATTATATTATTATATTAATAAGTAGTAATTAGTGGGGGATTAGTTTATTACTTCATGACAATAGAAAACCGACCCTCACTTTATGCCCAGTAGAAGCTTTAATTGTTTTTCCAACTATTCAGTCAGTCAGTTTAGTGCTATACGTGATACACGCTTGGGCGATCATGTCTCTTTCGAGACATGACTGACTGGGCAGAAGATTATCCCGCAGTAGGTTGCCATTGCTTTCTACTGTAGACTGTTGCCATTCAAGGCTATTATTTAACCAATAACTGGAGGGAAGAGACGGATTAATACCTTTCCCACGGTATTTGCGTGTAAATGAATGCAAGGAATACAACTGGAATTCGAACTCGGCACTCCGATTTGTCGTTCCGAGTTGATATCCACTGCACCACAACGCACATCCTAATATATGGTAATTATTACTATTATTATAATAATAATGACATACTGCAACTTAATAGCTATAAAGTTTCGGTGTTAAAATACCATCGTCAGGCAGTAAAATGTGGTTAATTTATTAAAATAAATTTAACTGCCTGATATATATATATATATATATATATATATAGAGCCCTGAATAAATTAGACGTCATAATATGCCATACACCTTAGGAACCTTTCGGTCAACACTTTATCGAAGAAATATATTGGCAAAATTCAAATAATAATCAAAGACACATTTTGTAACGTTTGTGAAGGGAAAGTTGGAACACGATTAAAAACACATTTTAATAAAAAATAATTAAAATGTAAGAGGGGTGTAAATATGAAGTTCTACAAGAGTATTAAAAAAGTAAAATGGACACTCACAAACTCTCCAACAAACTAAAGGAGCGAATAAAGGGCTCCTTTTGTTTGCAAAGACTGGGCTGGTGTAAAGTATACAACCTTAAAAACCCGAAGATGTTAAGATGAACGAGGGCTGTGCAGAATCGTGAACCGTTACATTGATGTGTCTTTGATTATTATTTGAATTTTGCCAACGTATGCCTTCGATAAAGTGTTGACCGATAGGTTCCTAAGGTGTATTATGTGTTATGATGTCTACTTTGGTTAGATCTATATGTTTCTTCTGTGGGTACAAATCTCTTTTTATATATACACTACCGGCCATAATTATTAGGAAACCCCAGTTTTTTTTAAAAAGAAATGATGTATTTCATACTATTTTTAGTATTTATTGCCAAGTGGATAATTCTAAATGAAAATAGAATTGTTCTTTTGTTATTATAATACTTTGCAAAACTTAACAAGACAAGGAAGCAAAGATGAACTCGTTCGAATTACCCTATATTTTCTTCATTCTTTCATTGATGAAACTGTAATATAGGTAATTATTAAATATTTATAAATTCATTTGATGCACATGTTATTGCAAGGCAAGAAAGTAAAGATGAACTCGTCTGAATCACCCATCAATTTTCTTCATTCTTTCATTAATGAAACTGAAATATAGGTAATTATTAAATATTTACATATTTATTTGATGCACATGTTATTTTATTTTATTTGTTTATAATCATATCGCCCCAAGCGATTTAAATTCTTGAAGATGATAGCTGTCGGGGAAGCAAGTAAACGGAAGGGAATTCCACAGGCGGGAAGTGCGAGAGAAAGGATGCGAGTTAGTGAGATAGGAGATGTCTATTGACCTTACATTTAAATTGCTGGAGATTGTAGCTGTCGGGGAAGCAAGTATACGGAAGGGAATTCCACAGGCGGGAAGTGCGAGAGAAAGGATGCGAGTTAGTGAGATAGGAGATGTCTATTGACCTTACATTTAAATTCCTGGAGATTGTAGCTGTTGAGGAAGTAAGTATATGGAAGGGAATTCCACGGGCGGGAAGTGCGAGAGAAAGGATGCGAGTTAGTGAGATAGGAGATGTCTATTGACCTTACATTTAAATTCCTGGAGATTGTAGCTGTCGGGGAAGCAAGTAAACGGAAGGGAATTCCACGGGCGGGAAGTGCGAGAGAAAGGATGCGAGTTAGTGAGATAGGAGATGTCTATTGACCTTACATTTAAATTTCTGGAGATTGTAGCTGTCGAGGAAGCAAGTATACGGAAGGGAATTCCACAGGCGGGAAGTGCGAGAGAAAGGATGCGAGTTAGTGAGATAGGAGATGTCTATTGACCTTACATTTAAATTTCTGGAGATTGTAGCTGTCGAGGAAGCAAGTATACGGAAGGGAATTCCACGGGCGGGAAGTGCGAGGGAAAGGATGCGAGTTAGTGAGATAGGAGATGTCTATTGACCTTACATTTAAATTTCTGGAGATTGTAGCTGTCGAGGAAGCAAGTATACGGAAGGGAATTCCACGGGCGGGAAGTGCGAGGGAAAGGATGCGAGTTAGTGAGATAGGAGATGTCTATTGACCTTACATTTAAATTTCTGGAGATTGTAGCTGTTGGGGAAGCAAGTATACGGAAGGGAATTCCACGGGCGGGAAGTGCGAGAGAAAGGATGCGAGTTAGTGAGATAGGAGATGTCTATTGACCTTACATTTAAATTTCTGGAGATTGTAGCTGTCGAGGAAGCAAGTATACGGAAGGGAATTCCACAGGCGGGAAGTGCGAGAGAAAGGATGCGAGTTAGTGAGATAGGAGATGTCTATTGACCTTACATTTAAATTCCTGGAGATTGTAGCTGTCGGGGAAGCAAGTAAACGGAAGGGAATTCCACTGGCGTGAAGTGCGAGAGAAAGGATGCGAGTTAGTGAGATAGGAGATGTCTATTGACCTTACATTTAAATTCCTGGAGATTGTAGCTGTCGGGGAAGCAAGTAAACGGAAGGGAATTCCACGGGCGTGAAGTGTGAGAGAAAGGATACGAGTTAGTGAGATAGGAGATGTCTATTGACCTTACATTTAAATTTCTGGAGATTGTAGCTGTCGAGGAAGCAAGTATACGGAAGGGAATTCCACAGGCGGGAAGTGCGAGAGAAAGGATGCGAGTTAGTGAGATAGGAGATGTCTATTGACCTTACATTTAAATTCCTGGAGATTGTAGCTGTCGGGGAAGCAAGTAAACGGAAGGGAATTCCACTGGCGTGAAGTGCGAGAGAAAGGATGCGAGTTAGTGAGATAGGAGATGTCTATTGACCTTACATTTAAATTTCTGGAGATTGTAGCTGTCGAGGAAGCAAGTATACGGAAGGGAATTCCACAGGCGGGAAGTGCGAGAGAAAGGATGCGAGTTAGTGAGATAGGAGATGTCTATTGACCTTACATTTAAATTCCTGGAGATTGTAGCTGTCGGGGAAGCAAGTAAACGGAAGGGAATTCCACGGGCGGGAAGTGCGAGAGAAAGGATGCGAGTTAGTGAGATAGGAGATGTCTATTGACCTTACATTTAAATTCCTGGAGATTGTAGCTGTCGGGGAAGCAAGTAAACGGAAGGGAATTCCACGGGCGGGAAGTGCGAGAGAAAGGATGCGAGTTAGTGAGATAGGAGATGTCTATTGAACTTACATTTAAATTTCTGGAGATTGTAGCTGTTGGGGAAGCAAGTATACGGAAGGGAATTCCACGGGCGGGAAGTGCGAGAGAAAGGATGCGAGTTAGTGAGATAGGAGATGTCTATTGACCTTACATTTAAATTTCTGGAGATTGTAGCTGTCGAGGAAGCAAGTATACGGAAGGGAATTCCACAGGCGGGAAGTGCGAGAGAAAGGATGCGAGTTAGTGAGATAGGAGATGTCTATTGACCTTACATTTAAATTTCTGGAGATTGTAGCTGTCGAGGAAGCAAGTATACGGAAGGGAATTCCACGGGCGGGAAGTGCGAGAGAAAGGATGCGAGTTAGTGAGATAGGAGATGTCTATTGACCTTACATTTAAATTTCTGGAGATTGTAGCTGTCGAGGAAGCAAGTATACGGAAGGGAATTCCACGGGCGGGAAGTGCGAGGGAAAGGATGCGAGTTAGTGAGATAGGAGATGTCTATTGACCTTACATTTAAATTTCTGGAGATTGTAGCTGTTGGGGAAGCAAGTATACGGAAGGGAATTCCACGGGCGGGAAGTGCGAGAGAAAGGATGCGAGTTAGTGAGATAGGAGATGTCTATTGACCTTACATTTAAATTTCTGGAGATTGTAGCTGTCGAGGAAGCAAGTATACGGAAGGGAATTCCACAGGCGGGAAGTGCGAGAGAAAGGATGCGAGTTAGTGAGATAGGAGATGTCTATTGACCTTACATTTAAATTCCTGGAGATTGTAGCTGTCGGGGAAGCAAGTAAACGCAAGGGAATTCCACTGGCGTGAAGTGCGAGAGAAAGGATGCGAGTTAGTGAGATAGGAGATGTCTATTGACCTTACATTTAAATTTCTGGAGATTGTAGCTGTCGGGGAAGCAAGTAAACGGAAGGGAATTCCACGGGCGGGAAGTGCGAGAGAAAGGATGCGAGTTAGTGAGATAGGAGATGTCTATTGACCTTACATTTAAATTCCTGGAGATTGTAGCTGTCGGGGAAGCAAGTAAACGGAAGGGAATTCCACTGGCGTGAAGTGCGAGAGAAAGGATACGAGTTAGTGAGATAGGAGATGTCTATTGACCTTACATTTAAATTTCTGGAGATTGTAGCTGTCGAGGAAGCAAGTATACGGAAGGGAATTCCACAGGCGGGAAGTGCGAGAGAAAGGATGCGAGTTAGTGAGATAGGAGATGTCTATTGACCTTACATTTAAATTCCTGGAGATTGTAGCTGTCGGGGAAGCAAGTAAACGGAAGGGAATTCCACTGGCGTGAAGTGCGAGAGAAAGGATGCGAGTTAGTGAGATAGGAGATGTCTATTGACCTTACATTTAAATTTCTGGAGATTGTAGCTGTCGAGGAAGCAAGTATACGGAAGGGAATTCCACAGGCGGGAAGTGCGAGAGAAAGGATGCGAGTTAGTGAGATAGGAGATGTCTATTGACCTTACATTTAAATTCCTGGAGATTGTAGCTGTCGGGGAAGCAAGTAAACGGAAGGGAATTCCACGGGCGGGAAGTGCGAGAGAAAGGATGCGAGTTAGTGAGATAGGAGATGTCTATTGACCTTACATTTAAATTCCTGGAGATTGTAGCTGTCGGGGAAGCAAGTAAACGGAAGGGAATTCCACGGGCGGGAAGTGCGAGAGAAAGGATGCGAGTTAGTGAGATAGGAGATGTCTATTGAACTTACATTTAAATTTCTGGAGATTGTAGCTGTTGGGGAAGCAAGTATACGGAAGGGAATTCCACGGGCGGGAAGTGCGAGAGAAAGGATGCGAGTTAGTGAGATAGGAGATGTCTATTGACCTTACATTTAAATTTCTGGAGATTGTAGCTGTCGAGGAAGCAAGTATACGGAAGGGAATTCCACAGGCGGGAAGTGCGAGAGAAAGGATGCGAGTTAGTGAGATAGGAGATGTCTATTGACCTTACATTTAAATTCCTGGAGATTGTAGCTGTCGGGGAAGCAAGTAAACGGAAGGGAATTCCACTGGCGTGAAGTGCGAGAGAAAGGATGCGAGTTAGTGAGATAGGAGATGTCTATTGACCTTACATTTAAATTTCTGGAGATTGTAGCTGTCGAGGAAGCAAGTATACGGAAGGGAATTCCACAGGCGGGAAGTGCGAGAGAAAGGATGCGAGTTAGTGAGATAGGAGATGTCTATTGACCTTACATTTAAATTTCTGGAGATTGTAACTGTCGGGGAAGCAAGTAAACGGAAGGGAATTCCCACTGGCGTGAAGTGCGAGAGAAAGGATGCGAGTTAGTGAGATAGGAGATGTCTATTGACCTTACATTTAAATTCCTGGAGATTGTAGCTGTCGGGGAAGCAAGTAAACGGAAGGGAATTCCACTGGCGTGAAGTGCGAGAGAAAGGATGCGAGTTAGTGAGATAGGAGATGTCTATTGACCTTACATTTAAATTTCTGGAGATCGTAGCTGTCGAGGAAGCAAGTATATGGAAGGGAATTCCACAGGCGGGAAGTGCGAGAGAAAGGATGCGAGTTAGTGAGATAGGAGATGTCTATTGACCTTACATTTAAATTCCTGGAGATTGTAGCTGTCGGGGAAGCAAGTAAACGGAAGGGAATTCCACGGGCGGGAAGTGCGAGAGAAAGGATGCGAGTTAGTGAGATAGGAGATGTCTATTGACCTTACATTTAAATTCCTGGAGATTGTAGCTGTCGGGGAAGCAAGTAAACGGAAGGGAATTCCACGGGCGGGAAGTGCGAGAGAAAGGATGCGAGTTAGTGAGATAGGAGATGTCTATTGACCTTACATTTAAATTTCTGGAGATTGTAGCTGTTGGGGAAGCAAGTATACGGAAGGGAATTCCACGGGCGGGAAGTGCGAGAGAAAGGATGCGAGTTAGTGAGATAGGAGATGTCTATTGACCTTACATTTAAATTTCTGGAGATTGTAGCTGTCGAGGAAGCAAGTATACGGAAGGGAATTCCACAGGCGGGAAGTGCGAGAGAAAGGATGCGAGTTAGTGAGATAGGAGATGTCTATTGACCTTACATTTAAATTCCTGGAGATTGTAGCTGTCGGGGAAGCAAGTATACGGAAGGGAATTCTACAGGCGGGAAGAGCGAGAGAAAGGATGCGAGTTAGTGAGATAGGAGATGTCTATTGACCTTACATTTAAATTCCTGGAGATTGTAGCTGTCGGGGAAGCAAGTATACGGAAGGGAATTCCACAGGCGGGAAGTGCGAGAGAAAGGATGCGAGTTAGTGAGATAGGAGATGTCTATTGACCTTACATTTAAATTCCTGGAGATTGTAGCTGTCGGGGAAGCAAGTAAACGGAAGGGAATTCCACGGGCGGGAAGTGCGAGAGAAAGGATGCGAGTTAGTGAAATAGGAGATGTCTATTGACCTTACATTTAAATTTCTGGAGATTGTAGCTGTCGGGGAAGCAAGTATACGGAAGGGAATTCTACAGGCGGGAAGAGCGAGAGAAAGGATGCGAGTTAGTGAGATAGGAGATGTCTATTGACCTTACATTTAAATTCCTGGAGATTGTAGCTGTCGGGGAAGCAAGTAAACGGAAGGGAATTCCACAGGCGGGAAGTGCGAGAAAAGAAGCTGGTGGAGTAGAATTTGCGTTTACATTTTATTGGTTTCACAGTAAAAGGGTTGGACCTAGTTGCTAATCTTGTGGTTCGAGTAAATTCATATATAGGGGGCACCAGTGAGTTCATCGGAGCAGAAGCCGTGAACGTATTTGTAGAAGAGACACAGGGAAGTCACATTGCGCTGGTGAGAAAGTGACTGTGTCTGAGCTGCCTAGTTGGGATCTATCACATTACAAATTCTCTGCTGGATTTTGTCAAGGACACCTAGTTGGATAACAGGAGCACCCGACCAGATATGGCAGCAGTATTCAATGCACGGCCGGATGGTAGATGTATATATGTGCAGGATTGTTTCAGGTGGAAAAAAAACTTCCTAGCCCTACACAAAGAACCGACTTTCTTAGCAGCAGATTTAGCTATGGATTCTATATAGTCATTTCACTTGAGGTCTCTTGTGAGAGTTAAGCCGAGGAGACGCAGTGTTTTGCTTTCAGGGAGACTAGCTTGATCCATGCTAATGGGGAGGGTAGGAGCGATTGAGATATTGTGCAGTATTAACAAGAGAACAATTCTATTTTCATTTACAATTATTCACTTGGCAATAAATACTAAAAATAGTATAAATTACATCATTTTTTAAAAAACTAAGGTAGCCTAATAATTACGGCCGGTAGTGTATATATATATATATATATTATTTATTCATAAATTATAACATGGACAATTTATTTCAACACTTTTGTGTCTTTTCAAGTGTTGTGATGGTTCTTAAATGAATGGTTTAAAAAGCTTTTTAAAGCATTCATTTAAGAACCATCACATCACTTGAAAAGACACAAAAGTGTTGAAACAAAATGGCTACTTTTGTAGTGATATTGTAACATCTCCATGTTATAATTTATGAATAAATAATATTATCAGCTCTACTTTTGTATTGAGCACTTTTTTAAAAATAGTGTTTCTTTGGACAAGGAATATTATTCCAACAATACTTGGAGATTATCTATCTATCTATCTATCTATCTATCTATCTATCTATCTATCTATCTATATATATATATATATATATATATATATATAAGTAAAGGAATAAATAAATAAAAATAATACAAACTACATCAAACTAATGTTCTATCCGAATTCACTTAGAGAATGTTTTTGTAATAACAATATTGATAACAATAGTGATTCAAACAACATACACATGGGTTTCACAACCACAAAATTATCACGCCTATGAACCTGCCATTTTACCGAAATTATTTCAATATATACATTTATTCTTGATAATTACAAGCAGATGAAAATGGAGAATTAAAGATTCATTTTCTCAAGTCTATCAAATAAATATTGGCTTTCATCTTAGTGGCAGATATACAACTCTCTTGTCCACAAAACAACGCTATATGAGACCAAGCATATAGATACTCTCTCTCTCTCTCTTTCGAATACATTTCTATCTCAAGGGTCCAATTATTCTGTCATATGAGCTTCATCAAAATTGATCAAGTCAGCATAGCAGAATACATGTTTTTTTGTTTCTTTTTTTTTTTTCTAAAGGATCAAATCAAATACAAAACGAAATTTCTCTGATGTAGAAAAGCTTTCAAGAAAAACACTTTCTTGAAGTCAAGGAAGTGTGTTTTTCTTTTAATGCTTATTCAGGATTAATTTCACTTCTCTTGCTTTCGCATGACTTGCCTCATGGCAATTCTTTTTAGTAATTTGCTCTTAAGTAAACCGTCTGATATTTATTATAATTTTTCTTCTTTTTTTTAACTCTCATTCATCTTCTTCTTATTATTATTTTTATTATTGTTATTATTATTGCTGTGGCTGTTCTTTATCAATTCGTAAATTCATGCCAAATAATTATCATTGGACGTCAAGTGGCAGCAAGTCTCTTTACTATTTCAGGACCCTCCTCAGTATTAATTTCACTTCTGCTTTCACATGACTTGACTCATGGCAATTCTTTTTAGTAATTTGCTCCTAAGTAAACCGTCTGATATTTAGTATAATTTATCTTCTTTTTAACTATTATTATGTCATTTTTCATCATA
Organism: Ascarosepion bandense; assembly: GCA_037127315.1. Classification (NCBI taxonomy): domain Eukaryota; kingdom Metazoa; phylum Mollusca; class Cephalopoda; order Sepiida; family Sepiidae; genus Ascarosepion; species Ascarosepion bandense. Next base: position 98,391 of record JBBBDQ010001854.1, read on the forward strand.
TTTCGATTTCTGCTTTGGTCTCACGACCAACCAAGTCTGCGGGGAGACCTAAGGCAGGTAGTGGCGTGTTGTTATGGCTCCATTTCATGTTTTTCTATCTTCCCTATCATCTCCAGCATTACATAGATAAAGTTTTCCTTAGTGTGTGGGCTGTACTTAATAAGACAATTTTTTGTATATCTCTTAAGCTGGGGTTTCCAGGGATTCTTTCAATGTGTTGTTTTGTTCCATTTTTTATCATTCCAAGTGCACCTACTATCACTGGCACAACTCTTGTTTTCAATTTCCACATTTTTCCTATTTCAATTTCCAGGTCTTTATATTTTGACAGTTTTTCAAATTCCTTGATTACTATGTTACAATCCGCTGGACAAGCCATATCATTATTATTATTATTATTATTATTATTATTATTATTATTATTATTATGTCATTTTTCATCATATTTCGATTTCTGTTATGGTCGCACTACCTACCAAGTCTGCAGGAAGAACTAAGTCAGTTCGTGGCATGTTGTTATGGCTCCATTTCATGTTTTTTCATATCTCCCTAACATCCCTAGCGTTACATAGACAAAGTTCTCATTAGTGTGTGGGCTGTACGTAACAAGACAATTTTTTGTATATCTCTTAAACTGGGGTTTCCAGGGATTCTTTCAATGTGTTTTCTTGTTCCTTTTTTTATCATTCCAAGTGCACCCAACATCACTGGTACGATTCTTGTTTTCTATATCCACATTTTTTCTATTTCAATTTCCAAGTCTTTATATTTTGATAGTTTTTCGAATTTCTTGGTTGCTATGTTACAATCCGCTGAACAAGCCATATCAATTAATAGGCAAGTTTTTTCTTTCTGGTTTTTAACAATAACGTCCGGCTTATTTGCTTCAAGTTTTCTGTCTGTGTAGATGGTGTAATCCCATAAAATGGTGACATCTTCTATTTCTGTAACCGGTGCTGGGTGATGTTCATACTAGTGTTTGTTTACAGATTTTCCATATATTTTGCACATTGTCCAATGCAAATATTGCCCCACTCTATCGTGACGATTTTTATATTCATTTGGGGCAAGTACAGAACATCCTGAGATTAGATGGTCTATTGTTTCTTTGTATTTATCAAAGAACCTACATTTTGGATCCACATTATTATGTATAATATTTGCCTGAAAGTTTCTAGTGAAAAGACTTTGGTCTTGCGCTGCAAAAATCCAGATGCATGTAACCATCGATAAGTATTAACTTTATCAACATTGGGTTTATTAGCACGTTCTGGATATTGGCCATGCAGAGGTTTGTCTTGCCATCGTTGTTTCATCTGTTCAAGAGCTTTATCCTTGGCGTTCTTTTTCATATTTTTTGCCGCAATAGTTGGTTCTTGGCTTCTATTTTGCTTTTCTACAGAATCTACTAAAAGTAAATCTTGTTTGTATTTACTGCCTTCTTTCATTATTGAATTTCTTTTTTCTGTTTTCATGTTGTTTGACTAATTGTATCATCCAGTCCTTTGTTGTTTCTATGTATGCCAATAGTTGTTGTCTTGTATGACAATTCTAGCCGTATAAAACCTCTTCCTTCTTCTTTATGGGGTATGTATAGACGGTCTACATCAGCCTTCGGATGATGCATCTTATGCTTCGAATGAAGCTTTCTTGTCTTAGAATCCATTCGTCTGATGTCGTTTAGATTCCAGTTTAAGATGTTGAAACTATATTGGACCACTGGTATGGCAAGGCTATTAATAGCCATAATTCTATTCTGAGAATTCAATTCAGTTTTTAATATCAGTCTTAGCCTTCTATAGTACTCTTTACGCACTATTTCTTTCATATTTTTATGGTGAATGTTTTCACTCTCATTTACACCTAGGTATTTATAAGCTTCTTCTGGCTCTGAGTATTTTATTGTTACATCAGGGTCTAAGTTAATTGAGGCTGTTTACTGTAGCGATCCTCATAAAACTGTAGCTTTAGCACATTTATTCAAATTGAATTCCATTCCAATGGCTTCAATGAAGCATTTTACAGGTTGCAGAAGACCTTCCAGCTCATTATCATTCTTAGCATACAACTTTAAGTCATCCATGTAAAATAGATGGCTCATTTTCTTTTGAGGTATTTTATAATCACACTCTGTCTTGTTAAGTTGACTGGTTAATGCTATTAATGATATGCAAAATTATTACTATTATTTTTTTTAATTAATTTCACCCCAAGCAAGGCATTCCACTGCCACTATTGCGCAGGGCGTTACATAGGGGAAGGTGATGAGAAAGAGGGGTTAGATATAGGAAATAACAGAAGGAGGGTGATAGACGGGTAAGGATACCGAGGATGAGGGTTGGGTAGATGGGAAGAGTGTTTGAGAGAATAGATGCGATTTAGTGTGATAGGTGGTGTATGTTGACCTTTCATTTAAACTCCTGGAAATTGTAGCTGTCGGGGATGCAAGTATTGCTGTGGTTGTTCTTTATCAATTTGTAAATTTTTTGGGGCGCTCTCCACCTTTCCACGGAAATGGACTATTCGAATCACTATATAAAATAGTAGTGAAGTCGAGTGAGCGAGTCAGTCGGGTATTTCCGGTATTGGACCGGAAGTGTTCTACTAGTCAATCTATCACGTCTCTCCGACGATACTGTATACTAATTACCTTGTTCTGTATTCTACTAATCCTCACCTCTTGTAAATACTTCTCTTTCCTGTCAATACACCTACTTTTATACTATTACGTTGTTTTGTATTATTTCACATAATTTTGTTACCTGACGTTACAAAATTCATACCAAATAATTATCATTAGACATCAAGTGACAGCAAGTCTCTTTACTATTCCAGGACCCTCCTCAGTATTTTAACTTACTTCATATGCAGCCTCTCGCCAGAATAGAATTTGCACTCAGCATCAAATCAAAGAAACCATGTGCAGTATTGAACTAAGGTGACACCACGGTCGCACCCGGTACGGAAAAGCTGGGAACGGGCTACAGGATATGGAAATGTATATAAACAAAGATCGTGAAGAGGTGTTGCGAAGTTTATGAAACATCTCTGATGAGAAAGATCAACAAATCAGATGCTACTGCATACATGCGGTAACCCACATAAATAAAATGCCATATGTGATCCAGGCTTTGGGCGATCATGTCTCCAAAGAGACATAACTGACTCGGCAGAAGAATTGGAGTAGATAAACTAAACTATCGCCCGGTTCACACTCCACCCACGTCTATTGAACAGGTGAAGAGGCTCATCCCTTGTTCCCTGTTTAGGATGTGGTTTCCGGTTTTCTCTTTTCCAATCTTGTCACTCCTTTTTTTTTCAATTGGAGTCAGTCAGTCAGTTTAGTGCCATGCGCGATACACGCTTTGGGCGATCATGTCTCGAAAGAGGCATGACTGACTGGGCAGAAGATTATCCCGCAGTAGGTTGCCATTGCTTTCTGCGGTAGACTGGTTGCCGACCAAGGCTATAGAACCCAATCCGTCCTATTATTTAACCCATAACTGGAGGGAAGAGTCGGATTAATACCTTTCCCAAGGGTATTTGCGCGTAAGTGAATGCAAGGAATTCAACTGGAATTCGAACTCGGCTCCCCGATTTCTCGTTCCGAGCCGATATCCACTGCGCCACTACGCACATCTCAATTGGAGTAGATAGACTAAACTATCGCCCGGTTCACACTTATCTGACTGATTTGAATTTAGAGATATTGGTAAAATCATTTGAGCTGGGATGCCTGAAGGGGATTGGGTGATTGATTTAAATATGGGTTTCAACAGGGGTTGGCCGGTAATTTTAACTTTTGTATTCGAAGATTGAGCGATCTATTTAAATTTAGACATATTAAGGGATCCATTTGAAGTTGTTTTCTAAAAGGGACTGGTTGATTTGGGTTTCAACAAGGACCGGGAAATAAATTTACATTTGGTCTTCTAACTGGATTGAGTGATAGATTTGAATTTAGGTTTCAGCAAAAATTGTGTGATCTTATTAAATGTTGGTCTTCTTACTGGATGGAGTTATTCATTTGAATTTAGACATATTCTTGGATCTATTTGAAGTTGTCTTCTGAAGAGGATTGGGTGATTGATTTGAATTTAGGTTTTAACAGGAATTGTGTCATCCATTTACATTTTGGTCTTCTAAATGGATTGAGTTTTCCATTTGAATTTAGACATTTGTGAATCCAGTTAAAGTTGATCTTCTGAAGAAGATTGGGTGATTGATTTGAAATTGGGACACAACATGGATTGGGTGATCCATTTAAATTTGGTCCTGTATTTACAATTAAGTGATCGAATTGAAGTTCGATATATTCATTTATTCATTTGAAGTTGGTCTTCTGAATTGGATTGGGTCATTAAATTGAATTTGGGGTTCAACAGGAATTGTGGGATCCATTTAAATTTTGCCCCTTCTAACTGGGATTGTGTGAGCAATTTAAATTTAGTCATATTGGGAGGTTCATTTGAGGTCTTCTGTAGAGGATTCGGTTATTGAATTGTAATTGGGTTTCAACAGAGATCGGATGATCCATTTAAATTTGGTCTTCTAACTGGGACAGAGGGGTCGATTTGGGTTTAGGCATATAGGACAATCCATTTGAAGTTGATCGTCGACAGGGACTTGTGTAATTGATTTGAATTTGTGTTTTCACAAGAATTGTGACATCCATTTATATTTTGTCTTATAATTGGGATTGAGAGATCGATTTGAATTTACACATATTTATGTATTCATTTTAATTTGTTTTCATTATGGGATTGGTTGATTGATTTGAATTTAGATTTCAACAGCGATTGGTTGATTCATTTGAATTTGATCTTCTAACAGGCATTGAGTGAACGATTTGAATTTAGTCATATTGTTGGATTCATTTGAAATAGTGGATTAGGTGATTGATTAGAATTTGGCTTTTAACAGGGATTGGCTTACGACCATATAATGTTGAATACACCGGTTCTTGCTCGATCACCGAAGTTAAGCAACGTTGAGCCTGGTCAGTCCTTAGATGGGTGACCGCTTGGGAATACCAGGTGCTGTAAGTGTTTAGTGACGAATGTGGTGCAGTGGATATCGGCTCGGAAAGAGAAATCGACGAGCCGAGTTCGAATTCAAGTTGAATACCCTGCATTTACTTAAGCACTGGTACCCCTGGGAAAGGTATTAATCCGTCCCTTCCCTCCAGTTATGGGTTAAATAAAAGGGTAGAACTTGGGGACCATGACCTTAAAAAAATTCCAGTGAATCTTGATGCTCGAAAAGAAAAAAAGTATTACTAGACACAAAACTTATATAAAAAACAATAAATTGTTGAAAGAAAAAAGGTAATACCAGCAATAAATAAAAAAAAATTTAGTTGGCAATAAATGACCCGCCGAGGTTGATATGCCATAGAAACAAAACAACCAAAAAATTAACAGGGATTGTGTGATCTATATAAATTTGGTCAAATAACTGGTGATCAATTCATAGATCCATTTGAAGTTGGTTTCCTGAAGGGAATTGGGTTTCAACAGGTATTGAGGGATCTATTTAGTTTTCTAACTGGCATTAAGTATTGACTCGAATTTAGTCACATTGAAAGATATATTTAAAGTTGGTTTTCTACAAAGGATTGGGCGAGTGATTGGAAGTTGAGTTTCATCAGGGATTTAGTGATCCATTTAAATTTGGCCTTCTAACTGGCATTGATTAAACGATTTTAATTTAGTCGTATTGTTGGATTCGTTTGGACTTCTGAAGGATATTGTGTGATTTATTTGAGTTTATATTTCAACAGGAATTGTGTGATCCATTTAATTTTTGTCTTGTAACCGGGATTGAGTGATCAATTTGAATTTAGACATTTTAGGGGATCCATTTTAATTTGGTCTTCTAAAAGAGATTATGTGATTGATTTGAGTTTGTGCTTCAACAGGAATTTTCTAATCTATTTAGATTTTGGTCTAATAACTGGGATTGAGTGAATTGAATTTAAACAAATTGCGGAATCCATTTTAATTTGGTCTTCCAAAAAGTAATATGTGATCGATTTGAATTTAGACGTATACATAGATCTATTTAAAGTTGGTCTTCTGAAGTGGATTGGGTGATCGATTTGAATGTGGCTTTCAACAGGAATTGTGTGATCCATATATATTTGGTCATCTAACCGTGATTGAGTGATCGATTGAAATTGAGACATATTCTTGATTAATTTGAATTTAGTCTTCTGAAAGAGATTGGATCCTTCATTTGAATATGGATTTCACCAGGGATTTTGTGATTCATTTGAACTTAGTTTTCTAACTGGGATTGAGTGATCGGTTTGAATTTAGACATATTCCTAGATCCATTTAAAGTTGGTCTTTTGCAGAGTCTTGTGTGATTGATTTGAAGTTAGACATATTCATGAAGCCATTTGAATTTTGTTTTCTGAAAGGGATTGGATATTTTATTTGAATTTGGGTTTCAACAGGGATTAAGTGTTCCGTTAAATTTTATTTTCTAACTAGGATTAAGTTCTGATCTGATTTTAGATATAATGGGAATTTCAAGTTGGTCTTGTAAAGGGGATTGGGTGATCCATTTAAACGTAATTTTCTAACTGAGATTGAGTTATTGAGTTGAATTTAGACATATTCGTGGACCCATTTGAAATTGGTTTCAACCGTGAATGTCACCTCAGTTCAATACTGCACATGGATGTCACCGTAGTTCAATACTACACATGGTTCCGTTGATTTGAAGTGGATTGTGTGATTGATTTGAATTTGTGTTTAAACAAGAATTACGTGATCAATTTAAATTTTGTTTTTTTCTAACTGGGATTTAATAATCGATTTGAATTTAGACATATTGGGCGATCCATTTGTAATTGGTCTTCTAAAGAGGATTAGATGTTTGATTTGAATTTAAACTTAGTTTTCTAACTGGGATTGAGTTATTGAGTTGAATTTACACACATTATTAGATTATTAGGTGACTGATTTGAATTTGTGTTTCAAGAAGGATTGTGTGATTCACTTAGATTTGGTTTTCTAGTTGGGATTCAGTGACCGATTTGAATTGACATATTGGGGGACTCATTTAAAGTTGGTTTTCTATAAGGGATTCGGTGATTGGTGTGAATTTGCATTTCTGCAGTTATTAGGTGATCCATTTGGTCTTCTTATTGGGATTGTGTCATCGATTTGAATTTAGACATTGTGGCATCCATTTGAAGTTCGTCTTCTGATGGGGATTGTTTTATTGATTTGGGTTTGAGTGCTTCGGTGCTTCGGTGATCCATTCATTTTTTTAAACTAGGATTTAATTATTGATTTGCATTTAGACATATTGGGGGATCCATTTGATGTTGGACTTCTGAAGGTGATTGGGTGATTGACTTGAATTTTGCTTTCAGCAGAGATTGCGTGATCCATCTAAATTTTGTTTTCTAACTGGGATTGAGTAATCGTTTTGAATTTAAACATATTGCGGTATCCATTTGAAGTCGATCTTCTAAAGAAGATTGTGTAGTTAATTTGAATTTGTGCTTCCACGGTGATGGGTTGATCCATTCAAATTTGGTCTTTTAAATGGGATTGTGTGATCGATTTGAATTTAGACATATTGGGATCGATTTGAAGTTCGTCTTTTCAAGGGTATTGGGTGAATGATTTGTATTTGGCCTTTAACAGATTGGTTGATCCATTTAATTTTTTGTAACTGTGACTGGGTTTTTGATTTAAATTTAGACATATTAGGGAGTCTATTTGAACTTGTTTTTCTGAAAGTGATTGTTTGATTGATTTGAATTTGTGTGTGAGAAAAACTTGTGTGCCCCATCTAAATTTGGTATTCTAACTGGGATTCATTAATCGATTTTAATTTAGACATATTCGTGGATACATTTAAAGTTGGTCTTCTGTAGGGGACTGAGTGATTGATTTGAATTTGGGTTTCAACAGGGGTTGGGTGATCCATTTTAATTTGGTATTCTAACTGGGATTGTGGGATTGAATTAATTTTAAATTTATTGGGAGATAAATTTTAACTTGTTCTTCTGAAAGGGATTGGGTGATTGATCTGATTATGTGTTTTAGCAGGGATTGGCTCATCCATTTCTATTTAGTTTTTTTACTGGGATAGAGTGATGGATTTGAATTTAGATCTATTCGTGGATTCATTCGAAGTTCGTCTTCTCAATGGGATTGGGTGATTCATTTGTATTTGGGTTTTCAACAGGGATTCGGGGATCTATTTAAATTTAGTTTGTGGTGAATACAGAATTCTCTTCACTTTTTACTAATTTAACAATCCAGTGTGAAATCTGAATTTTTGCAAATAGGAAAAAGGATTGAACCCGTAGTGAAAGAAAAAGACAAAGCCAAATTTCGCGATCCAATGTTAAATTAATTTTCTAACCAATGAAAAGAAGAGATTTACAAAACTTGAAAGAAATTCACAAGCTAGTGAGAAAAAGTTTTTTTGCTATAAAAATAATGAAAGAAGGTCAAATCACTCAGAAGGAAGCGAGACCGGACACCACCAAGATGTGACAAAAAAAAAAAAAATTTCAAGCCACTGACCCGGACATAACGTCCCGACGCACATTCGTTCTCTCTATTCTTCTCACATGCTATTTTCCTTTATCTCTTCTTCCTCCTCACTATTATTGCTGCCAACAAAGAAGAAGACAACAACAACAGCAACAACAACAATATGACACATCAACTGACTCCTAAAAATTCACTTCGATAAGTACAATTATTCTTTATTGCTTTACCTTCCTTTTCACTTTCTCGCCAACCATAAAAAAGGAAAGGAACGCAGACCTTATTATTAAGCTGTTAATTTTTCTGCTTAAACACATTTTGCTACCTACAACTAGAACTCTGGATGCACTTAACTACGTATTACATTTTCTCTTTGAACATTTAACTTCTACAAACTCATGTTATTCTGTTCTGTTTATAAAATTCTACTTTAACATACAAACAATATAGTTTCAATCTTCCAAACTTCAATCTTCTGATGATTCTGATAATCCTAAGTTGTAGGGAGTTCGGTTATGCTTGGCACAAGGCCAATTTAATAAACATTCAACCTTCGCCTGCTTCAAGTTTTCAATTTGAATTTACTCTTATTAGAGGGTCCATTTGAACTTGGTGTTCTGAAGGGTATTGAGTGAGTGATTGCAGGTAATCAAATTTTTACAAGAGTTTACTATGGATAAAATACGAAACTCATTTTTTTCCGGTGAAAAGTACATTACTTTGAAATTCTTGCAAAATTAAATAATGATGAAAAAAGCTCAAGGCAGAATCAAGCCGCAAAGAGGACAAGAACAATGCGGTTTCGTCAAGGACACTTGAACAAGGAATGCGATGTTTATACTTAGAAGTGATATAAATACTCAGCAACCTCATCATATTTTGCAACGACATTAGAGCAATCAAGAACCTCTACTGGCAGGAAACCATCTGCATACACACAGGAAACGAATATGGGTTTCAGCAGTGATTGGGTGGTCCATTTCAATTTGCTCTTCTAAATGGGATTGATGGATCATTTTTGGATTTACAAAAGATTCAAAGACGCAGTGGTTCAATGCAAAATCTATCCAAGTGCCGACTGTGAAAGCGACCACCTTACAGTTATCTGCAAACTAAGAGTGAAACTCCGGAAACTAAAAAAAGCCTAGGCCAGCACCCAGACTGCAATAAAATACGCACCTGAACGACCTTAACCTGCAGAAAAAAATACAGTGACATTGTTAGAAACAAATTCGAAGAACAAATGGGAAATGGAAATTCGAAAAGGAACGCACTTAAAGAAACGCTATTGACATCAGCAAAAAAAATGATCCGAGAGGAAAATCAGTCGCAGAAGAAAAACAAGTGGATGAGTGAAGAGATTCTTGACATGATGCAAAGGAGACAGAAAACTATGCCAAGAAATGGAACGGAATACAGAAAACTTCTCCTTCTTCTATGTGCCCTGTCCCTTCAGGACGTAGGCGATCATGGCCCTCCACGTCTCCCTATCCTTTGTGGCTCTTAGTATGTTTGTTCCTGTTACTCCTGGCAACCCCCGTTCCGTCATCCACCCGACCAAGCCCTGCAAATATGTTTATGGACATGGAGAAGTCCAGGAGGCGACACGTAAAACCAAATCGATTATATAACCATAAACAAAAGATTCCGAAACGCAGTGATTCAATGCAAAACTTATCTAAGTGTTGACTGTAGAAGCGACCACCTTCCAGTTATCTGCAAACTAAGGGTGAAACTTCGGAGACTAAAGAAGCCTAGGGCAGCACCCAGACTGCAATACAACACTCTCTTGAATGACCTCGACCTGCAGAAAAATACACTGCCACTGGGAAATGGAAATTCGAAATGGGGCGCACTTAAAGAAGCGCTGTTGACATCAGCAAACAAAATGATCCGATAGGAAAATCAGAAGAAAAACAAGTGGATGACTGAAGAGATTCTTGACATGATGCAAAGGAGACAGAAAACTATGCCAAGAAATGGAACGGAATACAGAAAACTACAAAGAAAATACGGAGGAAGTGTAGAAAGGCTAAAGAGGAATGGCTCAACAACAAATGTGCTGAAGTAGAGAGATTGAGCAGGACTAATAAAGGAGAAATGCATAAAGAAATAAGGAAACTAACAGGACAAAGAACATGCTCCTCAACAGGATGTATAACATCCAAGGATAGACCGATCATATTAGATAAAGAGGAAATACTCCAGCGATGGAAAGAATATATAAAGAATCTCTTCCACGACAAGAGAGCAACCTATAGTAAACAAAGATGCAATGACCAAACTGAATAGGCACAAAGCAGTTCGAACAGACGGCATTGTAATAAAGATGCTGACAGCCTTAGAAGTTTTCGGCGTAGAGAAAATTACGGAAATAATTTAAGAAAATCTACAACAGTGGTGTAAAACCAGATGACTTAAGCAAGTCAATTTTCATAGCTCTGCCAAAGAAGCCAGACGCAATCGAATGCAAACTCCACCGAACAATCAGTTTGATTTTTCGGTGGACAAGCATTGCAGGTAATCAAATTTTTACAAGAGTTTACGATGGATAAAATACAAAACTCATTTTTTCCGGTGAAAAGTATATTACTTTGAAATTCTTGCAAAATTAAATAATGATGAAAAAAGCTCAAGACAGAATCAAGCCGGAAACAAGACAAGAACAATGCGGTTTCGTGAAGGACACTGTAACAAGGAATGCGATGTTTATACTTAGAATTGATATAAATACTCAGCAACCTCGACATATTTTGTAAAGATATTAGAGCAATCAAGACCCTCTACTGGTAGCAAACCATCTGCATACAGACAGGAAACGACACATCCTCCAAAAATGAGGTTATTTAACGAGGTTATTTAACCCATAATTAGAAGTTATGAATCAGGGTTGTCTTATTCTTAAACTATAACAGATCTCAATACTTGTAGGAACCTCTAATTGATTGAACATCTCTTCAAGTACAACATTCGTACTCACCGTATGATGAGTCTATTTAACCCATAATTTGAGGTTTTGAATTAATGTTGTTCTTCTGTACTAGAAATGTTCCACATTCGGGAACTTTTCACTCCCTGATAGAAGTTTTACTTGATTGAATATCTCTTCAGGTACAGTAACTTACTCAGCGCGCTATGATGAGGTTATTTAACCCGTAATGTAACCCATAATTGTATGTTTTGAATTCAGAATTGTTCTTCTCCTTGTCCAGTTGCCACCCATGATTATAAGAACTCATTCTGCTGTTGACTCGGAGAAGAGATTGATTCCTATTTTTCTATAAAGGTTATTTGCACGTACTTGAATATAACGAATGACCCTGCAATTTGAACTCTGCTTTTCAATTCCAACGCTGTCCATCATCCCACTCTACATCCTAGAAATAATTTTGTATTACACGTAGTAACAACTTCGGTTGAATAATCGTAAATTAAAAAAATTATTAAAATACATTAATAAATTGAATAACAAATAATTTTTTTCTTGGTTAGTTTGAACTGTTTTAACTAAAGTTAATTTTTGTTTCTTCCATATTTTATCTTTTTTTTTAATTTTGAGAAAAAATATCTCTTTATTGAATTATCTCAAAAGTGCCTGATCGATTTACAATGTAAGAGTCCAGTTTAGTTGATATTTGATTTGAACTTAGCTCACTGGTGCCCCCTATATATGAATTTACTCGAGCCACAAGATTAGCAACTAGGTCACAACCTTTTACTGTGAAGCCAATAAATTGTAAACGCAAATTCTACTCCATCAGTTTCTTTTCTCTCACTTCCGGCCTGTGGAATTCCCTTCCGTTTACTTGCTTCCCCGACAGCTATAATCACCAAGAATTTAAATACAAAGTCAATAGTCATCTCCTATCTCACTAACCTGCATCCTCTCTCTCATGCTCCTTTCTCCGTCCACTCCACTCTCATCAGTATTCTCATCCTTCTCTTACCCACTTCCTGACACCCCCTATAACCTGTCACTCTTTCTCATGACTTTCTTCCTATGTAACCCCCTGCAAAACAGTGGCAGTAAAATGCCTTGCTTGGGGTGATATGATTATGAAAAAAAAAAAATTCGTTACATTTATATTCCAGAGAATGTAAATAAATCTAAAAGACATGCATGTGTAGCTGATCAGTATTTCATTGAATGATTGATTCGTTTTCTACGGCTTATCTACAGACAAAAAATTATGATGAAAATATAAAGTAGGGGACTAATTTTATATCACAATCAATATATAAACTGATCCCTCATTTACGGCCACATTCCTCTTTCTCTTACCCACTTCCTGACACCCACTTTTACTTGTCACTCTTTCTCATAACTTTCCTCCTATGTAACCCCCTGCATGACTGCCTGGGCAGAAGATTATCCCGCAGTAGGTTGCTTTCTGCGGTAGACTGGTTGCCAGCCAAGGCTATGGAACCCAATCTGTCCTGTTATTTAATACATAACCGGAGGGAAGAGACGCGCAAGTGAATGCAATGAATTCAACTGGAATTTGAACTCGGCTCCCCGATTTCTCTTTCCAAGCCGTTATCCACTGCACCACAACGCACATATGAGTTGCAATCATCTTTTAAAATTTTCGCAAAACAAATGTAATCCATTACATAATTTGCATTTCCTTGCATATAGGCTTCGTTACTGCCTCCATTTTAGCTTGACAGTCTGAAAAAAACTGAAAAAAAAAATCATATTTACAGTTGTATTCTCTTTCTACAGGGAGCTGACAATAACATGGATTGGTTTTCAAGATTTGAATTCGAACATACTGGCTGAAATTCTCATCATCCTAACATAATGCTTTCTATGGAAACTTATCTATAGTTGGTTGTTAAGCAGGCGGTCAGGCTTAAAACAAGATGAAACTTAAAAGTTTCGATGTCTCTAGGCAATACCTGTTGGGAAAAACCCTGCTGGACTAATAGCTAAAGGGAGATAATTATAAAATAAGTTAATAAATAGTCTCCCTTTACTAGTGCATAATTTTTTTTTTAATTTTATTTTTACACCAAGCTAACGATAAAATACGCCTCTTGGTATTGGTATTATGCTTCTCAAGCAGTTCAAGTGTGGTCGATTGTCAATGGGCACTTTATCCTGCTGACCTTGTGTCAAACTAGATTAAATTTCGTAAATTGCAACTTTTGCGTGGGGTAATTCGTAACGATTTTGCTTTCTAATGAGTAGTAAGTAACATCGTCTACGGCTATATCGTGTTGAATACACCGGCTCCCGTCCGATCACCGAAGTTAAGCAACGTCGAGCCTGGTCAGTACTTAAATGGGTGACCATTTGGGAATACCAGGTGCTGTGAACGTAAAGACCAAGAATGGTTCACCGGTCATCCAGGTTTGGGGGTTGGGTGCAGGGCTAACAACCCTGCCACGTAAAAAAAACAGTTTTTTACAGAAACAGCAACAAAAAGTTGCTGCCCTATGCACCATCGGGTGTGATGGATAAATGATGATGACTAGATAATCAAAGATTAGTAAATAAGCTCAATACGTGGCCCTGTGCGTTGTGGTGCAGTGGATATCACCTTGGAACGAGAAATCGGGGAGCCGAGTTCGAATTCCAGTTGAATTTGTTGCATTCACTTACACGCAAATACCCCTGGGCAAGGCATTAATTAATCCGTCTCTTCCCTCCAGTTATAGGTTAAATAACAGGATAGATTGGGTTCTATAGCCTTGGTTGGCAACCAGTCAACCGCAGAAAGTAATGGCAACCTACTGCGGGATAATCTTCTGTCCAGTCAGTCATGTCTCTTTCGAGACATGATCGCCCAAGCGTCTATCACGTATGGCACTGATTGAATAGTTGGAAAGACAACGCTTCTATCTAGGCATAAAGTGGGGGATCGGTTTTCTATTGTCATGAAGTAATAAACTAATCCCCCACTAATTACTACTTATTAATATAATTCACCAGTCTACCGCAGAAAGTAATGACAACCTACTGCGGGATAATCTTCTGCCCAGTCAGTCATGTCTCTTTCGAGACATGATCGCCCAAAGCGAGTATCACGTATGGCACTTAACTTACTAAATAGTACTGTGATTTAGCGTATTTTTTAATTAGTACTACGATTTATGTACTGAGATTTATAATATTTTTTTTCGAGTTCTGTGATTTATTAGGACTGAGTTTTATCATGTTGTTCGATTAGTACTGAAATTTATTAGTACTGATATTTGAAATATTTTTCTATTCGTACTGAGATTTATTTGTACTGAACTTTATCATCTTTTTCAATTAGTCCTGAGATTTATTATTACTGTGATTTGTAATGTTGTTCTATCAGTACTAAGATTTATTAGTACTGAGATTCATAATTTTTTCTACTAGTACTGTGATTTATAATACTGAAATCTATCAGGTTTTTCGTTAAGTACTGAGATATATCAGTACTGTTATATATAAACTTTTTTTTAACGAGGGCTGAGATATATTAGTTCTTAAATTTATCCGGTTTTTGGTTTAGTACTGAGATATATCAGTACTGTTATATATAAACCTTTTTTTTAACGAGGGCTGAGATATATTAGAACTGATATTTTGCATCTTTGCGATTAGTACTATGTTTTATTACTACTAAAGTTTATGATCTTTTCCTTTTAGTATTATTAATACTGCCATTTATCATCGCTTCTATTCGTACTGATGCTTATTAGTACTGAGAATGAAAATTAAGATTTATTTGAAATAAGATTTATATTTTTCGATTAGTAATGAGATTAGTTTTCAGTTAGTACTGAGATTTATTAATACTAAGATCCATGATCCTTTTAGATTAGTACTATGTTTTATTAAAAAAGGATTAATTCAATGATGTTGAATGACCATTTCGATATGAAGAGCCCCACGGGGGATAACACATCACCTCAGCAACAGAAAAATCCTTTCAGAAACTGGAGCTATATATATATATATATATATATATATATATATATATGTATATCTTTTTCTATTGGTACTAAGATCTGTACGGAGATCTGAAGTGAGATACCTATGGATACATAAAGCAGCTTTTACTAATAAACTATCTTGAAGATCTTGCAATTTCTCTAAAATACAGATCTACAACTGGTGGTCAGTCAAGAAAATGAGAGGTATTTCAATAAATTTAGCTAGGGAATCGGGTATTAACTGATAATGGTATAACGACTGATATCAGTCAAAAACACAGGAAATATATGTGAGAATCATGAAAATCATCTAAAGCAATTTTTGTCTTGTGTAAATATCAGCACTCGCCCAAATTCAATGAATGGTTTCAGTGTGTCGTCTGGTTTCAGTGTGTCGTCTGTTTTCAGTGGAAACAAAACAAATTTGTAAACCTATCATTAGAATGGAAGACTATTTTTTTTATTTCAAATAAAATTCACTGTTATTCAATTTGAAATGTTCAATTTCTCGGTCTTTCAGTTGATATGTTCTCCAACCTCTCTCAGGGTTGTCTTTAGATCTCACGATGTACATAAAAACATATTAACATCACAACTTAAAAAGAGTGTGAGATCTTAAATATCATATTTATATCTCGTCTTTAAGTCTCGTAGCTAGTAATTTAATTTTTTTTATTCGTGTTTATTTTTTACTAGCAGTTTAACCCGGTTTCACTCGGGTAGTTTAAGGAATAATAAGAATAAAAAAACATATGATGAATTTACAAAGCAAATACTTACACAATGTCCACCCTCGTCACTTTTATAGATATACATAACATTGTAGAATGTCTTTACTGGATTAGGGTGGGAACATATGTAGATATAGATAATATAAAGTGGGGTGATCGATTCTATATTATAATCAATGCATAAACTGATCCCTGACTTTGTGGGCTGATAATATATATTTTTCTACCCCTAATTTTGACTTTCTGAAGAATTTCAAGGTGTCGTTAGCGTTCTAGAATTTTGATGTAGATCTGAGCGCAACTCCCGTCGAGCTAGACAGCAAAATGCAGACGCTAAGTCGAATCTATCAAACAAACAAATACCTACACAAAGTCCAGCCTCGTCATTTTATAGATATAGATTACACTAAACGCTATTTTAGTGGCTTGACATCCCTGTTTTCTATTGTCTTAAAAAGTGAAATTACTAACTACGGAGAAGTCTTACTAGAAAAAAATTGTGCTTTCGACAGGAATCGAACCTGCATCCCTTTTCCCAATACATTTTAAGTGCTATTTTTCTTTAGTAAAGAGTGAAATTAAAACGAAAAAATAAAAATAAAAAAAATTAAAAGAAAGGCTTACAGTAATATTACGTTGAAACACCAGTTCAAGTACGACCACCAAAGTTAAGCAACGTCGATCTTGGTTAGTACCTAGATGGGTGACGACTTGGAATACCAGGTGCGATCTTGGTTAGTACCTAGATGGGTGACGACTTGGAATACCAGGTGCGATCTTGGTTAGTACCTAGATGGGTGACGACTTGGAATACCAGGTGCGATCTTGGTTAGTACCTAGATGGGTGACGACTTGGAATACCAGGTGCTGTAAGTTTAGATGTGCGGGTGGTGTAATGGCTAATGTCGAAGAATTCTTATTGGTTCAATTCAAGTTGTCTTCATAATATTCACAAATCCCATTATAAAAATATTAATCCACCTCTTCACCCCACAGTTATGTCTTAATTAGTAAGACGTATATCACTAATCCATTATTATCACCCCCCTCTCAAATTCTTACAAAAATATATCGTGGCTTTAAATAACCTGCAATGTTTAGATAAACCACAGAAAATGAATGAATAAATCAGTTTGTAGTAGGACTTTTCAATTTTGGCCTACTGTTCGTTGTGGTGCAGTGAATATCGGTTTAGAACAAGAAATCGGAGAGTCGAGTTCGAATTCCAGTTGAATTCGTTGCATTCACCTCCGCACGAATACCCTTAGAAAAGGTATTAATCTGTCACTTCTTCCTCCAGCTATGGGTTAAATAGCAGGATAGATTGGGTTTTATAGCTTTAGTTGGCAACCACAGAAAGTGGTAAACTTTCTGTACCTGCCTGATTTTTGTATCCCCGGCCTGTAAGCAGTTTAGGCCCCTCTTTTTACTGACGAACATGCATTTAGTTTTTTTTTCTTTAGTTTTTATGTAGTTCTTCCTTTCTACTTTCTTTAACGACTTCCTGTAGGGTGTTTTCGTTAAATGGATAAATTCAAATCTCACCCTCCCGGTCTGGTGGCCAAACTTGTAGCGGTACGCGTTCGCCCAAAATGTCATTTCTTTGATCATAGAAAATGGATGAACTTTTTCCATTCATGTCGGGGATATAATTTTTCTTTAGCCGAACTTTTCAATTTAGACTGGCTTTAATTAATTTTACTGCTTAAAAAAATAAAGTTAAAAAAAAAGCGAAAGCAACTCAAATCCTCTAAAAATATTTATATTAATGAGAAATAATGTCGGGTAAAAATCTATTTATTTCGGCTACAGAAACCGCTTCCCAGGGGAAAAGTGGAGACAGGTTCTGTGAGTATCAGATTTTCCAAGCCCTCTTTCTTAATTATGTGCTCTAGAAACCGCAACTGTTTTTTTTTTCCTGGTATTAAATATAAAGTTTCTTTTCCTTTCCAGTTTCTTTAAAACTTTGTCGTTGCTCGCATCTTCGGACTATGGTATCCTCAGCATCCTTCTGTAGAATCATATTTCAATTGCTTCAAGTTTTTTTTTCTTTGAAGAGATTTTCCAACTTTCACTGCAATATAGGAGAACAATTACCCCGTAACAATATTCTTTTCTTGTTTCTAACGAAGTTTTTCTGTTTGTTCATACTATGCTTATTTTGGGAAGGAAGCTTTGGCTATTTAGTATGCGTGCATACAATACACGTATACAGCCTTTGAGATTTGAAAAGGAAATCACTCGACCGGTGGTCGAGAGCGAGGAAAAATTTACTCGCCCCTAAATCATTTTACTCGACCGACATTATTTTCTTAATAGTCGCCTTACGTAAACAAAGCGTGAATCGCTGACGGAAAACAAAAAATGAAATTTTAATAAAAATTTCAAAAGTGTTAGAAAAGATTTTTAAAAATTTAAAAATATAATAACAACAAAACTTGATCTTTCCTCTTAATAATAGCATAAACATTTTGATGATAAAACTTTGTTTTTATTAAGTTTGAGCCCTTTTAACATCATGATATGCCGTTTTTCGGCAATTGAGTGGAGGTACCTAGTTTCTTTCTTCTGTTTGACGACAACCTCCATCCCATAGATGATAAAAAAATGACAAATCTAATTTTCTCAACGATTTCCTAAATAAAATTACATACTTGTATATTTTATTTTTCGGTGCGTGGTTGAAAGAACTATGCGTATTTTTTCTTTCTTTCTTCCAAATGTTAGTTTTTACTTTTTGTAAGCGGGTAGGAAATATAGATGTTTAGTCAAGGATAATATTTTTCCAAATGTGTTTCTAAAAATCTGTGAGCGTCTTTAATCTGGGCGAGAGAGACATTTTGGCTCTACTCTGAAAGCGTTAATTGAACGAATGTTTACAGTGACCGGGACAATAATGTCATTGTAGGTCATTCTAAGTAACTTGTGAATTTTCAAATGCATACTTTTGTGTTGTAAAAGGAATCAGATTTCCTTTTACAATATTTGAAGGAACACGTTTCATTGCGAGATTTTTAATCGACCACGAGCGAGTAAAGCAATAAACTTTAATCGCCCAATTTAGTTTTTAATTGACTGAGTCGATCGGGCGAGTGAAATCTCAAAGGCTGCAGGTATGTCCATGCTAGTTGATGATGACTGACCGCTAGACGTTTTCCAAAGCCCCCAGCGATAAGGAGAAAAGAAGAGCCCACACTGTGCCTCGGACACTGTACAGCGGAAAGAGGAGCCCAAAATGCCACCTACAGGCCGTGGATACTAAAATCAAACAGGCATAGAAATTTAAATACCTAGGAAGTGTTCTAAAAGAGAACAGAAAGTGCAACACTGAGATCTGAAGGCGTATTGGCATGGAAAAGACGTATTTTAGACTAAACTATCGCCCGGTTCACACACCACCCACGTCTATTAAACAGATGTAGAGGCCCATCCCTTGTTCCCTGTTTAGGATGTGGTTTCCGGTTTTCTCTTTTCCAAACTTCTCACTCTTACGTAGCCCCCGGCACATTAGTGGCGTTACCGCCTTGCTCGGGGTGATATGATTAAAAAAAAAAATTTAAAAGCTAAGCAGATTATTAAGATACAGGAAAATTTCGTTGAAAACAAAGAAATAAGTACTAGTCTTTTAAGTCTCCTTCTATATGACAGAAAATGATGAAAAAAAACAAAACAAACAAAAACTCGAAGTAATAGCAATGTGGTGATACAGAAGGATGCTGAGGATACCATTGACCGAACATGTGAGCAAATAAGTGGTTTAGAGGAGAACTGAAACGAAAAGGAAACTCTTACAACAGACCTCAAGTGGATTGACTATATAGAATCCATAGCTAAATCCGCTGCTAAGAAAGTACTTTCTCTGTGTAGTGCCAGGAAGTTTTTTTTCCGCCTGAAACAATCCTGCACATATATAAATCTACCATCCGTCGTGCATTGAATACTGCTGCCATATCTGGTCGGGTGCTCCTGCTATCCACCTAGGTGTCCTTGACAAAATCCAACCGAGAATCTGTAATGCGATAAATCCCGACTTGGCAGCACATATACAGTCACTTTCTCACCGGCGCAATGTGGCTTTTCCGTGTATCTTCTGCAAATACTTTCACGGCTTCTGCTCCGATGAACTTAGCTCACTGGTGCCCCCTATATATAAATTGACTCGAGCTACAAGATTAGCAACTAGGTCCCACTCTTTTACTGTGAAAGCAATAAATTGTAAACGCAAATTCTACTCCAGTAGCTTCTTTTCTCGCACTTCCCGCCTGTGGAATTTCCTTGCTTTCCAGACAGCTACAATCTTTAGGAATTCAAATGTAAAGTCAATAGTCATCTCCTGTCTCACTAACCTGCATTCTCTCTTTCATGTCCCTTTCTCTGTCCACTCCACTCTCATCAGTATTCTCGTCCTTCTCTTACCCACTTCCTGACACCCTCTATAACCTGTCACTCTTTCTCATAACTTTCCTTCTATATAATTCCCCGCAAAACAGTGGCAGTAAAATGTCTTACTTGGGGCGATATGAATAAATAAAAAAAGTACTTAACATCAGGAAAAAACAGTTGAAGTTTCTGGGACAAGTGATGAGGAAAAGAGGCTCCGAGAATCTGATACTCTCACGGCGGGTCGAGAGAAAATGAGACAGCGGAAACAGCGCGTGATATACTTGATAGTATTTAGCAAATGAATGGCAGAGCAAAGTTTGGGATAAATAACATGACAATATGTATTAAGTACTACAAAGGACAGGAAGATGTGGAGGGTCATGACTGCTGAAGAGACACGGCATACAAAAATAGAAGATATCACGGATATGATAATGCCTTGAATAGGGGAAATGCAAACTGGAAATATTTTTCTTGCCTAGAATCCCCATTAGAAATATTACTTTCGAAGCATCACTCATTACACGTGGGTACTTCCACTTATTTTCGAAAACTAACTTTTAAATTTAACTTTTAAAAATAAAATAATTTTCTTACAACAATTTTTTTTAGTTTTAATTGAAAGCTAAATGATTAAATTTATTATTTTCATTAAGTAAAATAATCTGGTGTATTTCAAACAAAAATTATATCGATTATAATCTAAAATCTTGAGATTAAAAAAAAATTCTTTCAATTTTTTGTCCTTTTTAGAGCAATCGACACATTTGTAAACAAAAGTTAATTCTCGGTTTTAAAAATCTTGCAAAAATAAAATGTACATCTACGACACGTTATTTTTTGAAAATTAGCAAATTTAACGTCAAATTAATCAGATTTACACAAGTATTACTTATTTATAGCATGAAATTTAGACTAAAACTACTTTTTAGTCACAGAATGTTGAACCTTCTAACCTTTCCCGTATGTTTTGACTTGTGACAACTTTCAGATCTTAGATAAGCTAAGTGTCTCTGGTGATCACAAGTGACATAACAGTTCAATCTTTTTCTGTAAGGAGAAGAAAACGTTAAAAACTGGACTTTTAAATGTACAACAGAAATTACTATACAAAAAACACTTCAAATATCCCCCCAAAATAAAGAAAAATTATTTAAAAAATACGATGGCTCGATGATTTGTATTAAACTTTTCAATTTTCGATTAGTAAATATAGTCTTCACTTAATAACTTAATAACCTAGCGACTACAAGTCTTTGAAATACTTTAAAATATTTTTGAAACTTTACAAACTATTATAATTAGAAAAATGAGAACAATTATTTGAAAATTTCATTATTAATCGAAAATAATTTCTTCAGATTTAATTTATATTATAGCAATTAAAAGCTTATCTAATAAATAATATCATAGTTATATTGCATTTTTTATTTTACTATTAGGAGCAGATTTTCAGAAAAAGGGACAAATGATCGAAAAATAATAGATGATTTTCATTCCCCAATGAGTCCTGCGTTTAACTAATAAAACCAATGTTGTCTATAAAATTTAATTTCTCGAAATTTCATGTATTTACATACAGACGGAGGTGACAAATGTAAAAAATATATTTTTACCAAGAGTTTTTAAAAATAATAATTAAAAAAATATTTAAATAATAATTAAAAAAAATATTTTTTATTCATTTTTGAATAAGTTCTAAAGTTTCATTAAGATCCAACAATTATTTGATTTTGCAAGAATTTTCAATTTAATGTGTTTTTCACCGAAAAAAAAAGAGTTACGTAATATTAAATTTTCCATTGTAAACTCTTGCAACAATTTGGCTACCCACTAACTAAAATCAAAACTAGATCTTTTTACCAAAATTTCGAACGTGTTAGAAAAGATTAAAAAGTTTTTTAAAAATAATTAAAAAAATACTTTGATCTTTCCTCTTAATAATAACGTAAACATTTTAATGGAAAATGTTCGTTTTTATTAAGTTTGGGGCCTTTTTTCTTCACACTATGCTGTTTTTTCAGTGATTTAGCGGAGGTACCTACATAGCACCATATACTACTTTTTATCTGTATATGAAACAAATCGCGCAGTGATTTAAATAATAAAAAAAAGACCATAGATGATTGTAGCACAGTCATACACGCGTATTACTAGAAAATAAAACATTCATGTTCAACAAAAATCAACAAATAATCAAGAGACACGTCAATATTTCTTTAAACTTTTCTTTTCTGCTCATTAGCGCGCTTTCAGTTTCATTTAATATACAATTCAAAATAATTTCACAATCAGATAAAAGATCACCCCATCACACACATTTACACACGTGTACATGCGAAAAGGTGGACATCCTGACGAGAAAGAATGGCACACCTTTTATCGTTTCGCTTGTTAAAAAGTGTTTATTTATTTTTTTTTTTAATGTACGACTTCATTTTTTTAAAATTTTTACTTCAATCTCGGGCATGCATCATCATTTTTGGAGAATATATTTTAACTAAAAAAAAACAAACCTATCGACAAGATTCAATCATGAAGAAATGTTTTAAAAAATTGAAAAGTATAAGAGAAAAATAAAACTGGTCAAGATAAACATTGTTAATCCATAGTGTCTTGAATTTCAGTAAATAATCTTTAAACTAAACGTAACTAAAGATAACCGCCATTGAAAAGGCTTGACTATTGCATTGTAGGTATATGAAAAGATGTATAAAAAAATGTTTCTCCCTAAATGCACGAAGATCATAAAGATACATGTGTGCATATGTGTATACGCGCGCGTTCGTATGCATAAATGTGTGTGTGGGTGTGTGAACCTCTTTGTGCTTCCATATAGCAGTCGTTCCAGCTAGGAATGTTATTACCCATGATGCTCCATTAAATATGGTAGCAGACGAAAAAAAAATGAGTTTTTGTATTAAAGGTCTGAGGATTTAAGTTCGAAATAAATTCTATATTTGTCATGGAATCGAATTGGCTAAGCAATAATTTAGCCTGGAATGTAATGCGTTTGAGAAGATTACTGATATAATCTTTCTTTGAAGAAAGACGGTCTGCTTCTCGTAAGCTAAGGAGGAAAGCCGAATGGTGGCAGTGGAGGAAAAAAAAAAAAATAAAACAACAAATCTGCTGTCGATGTCTCCATCAATGCATGCCTTAAGAAATAAATTAACTTTGACTATTTTGTGTAATGATCAGGCGCCAGTTTCTATTGAAATGAACATTTTTTTTTTTTACCGGGATGGAGATGCTTGTTAACACAGGTTCTACGGTCAGATATTTAGCGGAGATTGACATTTTTGGTGTGTGTGTGTGTGTGTGTGTGTGTGTGTGTGTATTGGGGGGAATGTTTGAAAACCTGCTCTATTCAGCGGTATATTTTAAGATCTAAATCTCTTTTGTTTATTTTTTCTATCTGGAGTGTTCATATGTATTTGTATTATATTTTCGGCCGTTAATCCTTTTTTTTCGGACATAACTGTATTTTCATCTCTGTCAACATGTCAACGACGATTTGTGGAGGAATGCGGGTGTAGCAATTGTCAAGTTCATTATTTGTATCGCTATTCTGCCATTTCAAATACTTGAGATTCCGCCATCGCGCTATCGAACGGAAATGAGCGTTCGTGTCTGACCAGTACGTCGGGTAAAACTCCATTACCCCGGCGTGTTTGGGTAGAAAAAGCGCGTGCGTGAGGCCCGCGCCGTGCATCCCAACTAAAATGTCCGTTTCGCTTATCCATTTCAATTGCTTCTCCATCGGGAAAAGATCGACCTGTACACCCCTGACATTGTGCTGGCCGGTGAGAAATTTTCGTGCGTGTAGCAGTAGATCCTCTTCGTTATGTATTTTACGCGACACTAAGCCTTTTGGATTTCTCGGATGAGCGACATAGTCCCGACGCCAGATGAACAGAACGTTCAGTTTATGGCAATCTAGCTTCTTCGTCAGAGACTGGTTGTATTTTCGCAAAAAAAACTCCCTAAACTCCTCCACGTATGGCAAATTAGGATGATCAAACTGTAATAGAGGGCTGTTATATCCCATAATATTCCAAACCATGTGACGGAAAAGAACTGGTCGTTTGATTGTTTTCAATCTTGTGTAGCCAGTGAAAAGTTTATTCCATACGACATCCAGTGAGCCGATCGGATGCGAATCGATCCACAAGATGCGAACGTTTTGCGGTTGTTGCTTGAAGATAATTAGCATTAAGAAAACATTATAAAAATCCGTCATCGTGTGGTAAAAATTAACGTACTCATAGCGGGTGACGGCTATCGTAAAGCAAGTTTCGACTGCGTAGTCGACGTTCATGTTGAACTTGGAAACGCCCTTCAGCGCCGAGAGCCAGTCGTTCAGGTGGTTCTTTTTGGAAAATTCATAAGAAGGAATTTCCTTGCACTCTATTTGAAAGAAGCCAGAGTCAAATGTCAGGTATTCATCTTCCTCGGCCTGGTTAAGAACACTAGTGAAATTCTCACCCCCGTCACGTCCGTGGCTCAAACTCGGGTCGACCAAAATGTCCTTGAATTTCACAAACTCATTCGCATAACCGTGAATGTGGCCGGAACAGCTAGCGTTCGAGTTTCGGATCCAGAAGGTGGCAGTTTCGTCTTTAAGCTTGTAATCTAGTGAAAAGAAACTGAAGTTATATGCAGGGGGCCTGATTTTGACAGAATACTTTCCCTTGATAGACATTGCTTGTCTGGTGACTGACGACGAATCTTGGAGAAAAAGGTTGTCGATGGACAAGGATTCTCTATCCACAATAAACCTGGTTTTTGTGAATGTAGGTACCACCAAACAGCTCCACAGAATCATGCCGAGACCGGCAAAGAGGTAAGCTATGACTATTAGTAGCAAAGATTTCTTCAGATCAAGTTTCCCAAAACGTCGGAACCGCATCGTTATTAGATAGCTGCAGAATACGGAATACAGATTTGACTGCTTGAGGTGACAAACTGCGCAGTCATGTAAATTCCAGCATTCTCCTAAGCGGGGCCAGCAAAAACGCCGCATAGGCTTCTGGCAGCTATCGTTCATGCAAGTACGCGGCAAAGAACAGGTGAATCAATAAGAACTAATCACTTTGATAAGCGTCCTGAGTGTTCACATTTGTAATTCCGAAAATGTTGCGTTTTCGCCAATACATCATGGGTTAATAGCCATTGTTAGTGAATTTTTCTCATGGTGGAAGCCATGTTTATATCTTGTTTTTTTGCTGCTGAGTCATTTCCGGTTCCGTTAATGGCGGATTGAAGTAGCGCCTTGTGCATAGAAAAAGTGGATCTCGATTGCACGCCTGGCGAATCTGAAAAATAGAAAAAAAGATGACCATTGAGAAAAGCTGACTAAATAACGTTTTTTTCTAAAAATATATGTGTAGGTCTCTATGGGGGAAAACACTTAAAAGAAAACGGTATTTGAAGAGAGTTTACAAATCAAATGCAAAAATGAAAAAACATGAATCAATCTGAATAATTTCTCATGGGATTATCTCAGATGTTGACAATTTTCCTGAGTACTGGATGAGATGAAAATTGATTTATGATATGGCATACATATGTTATAAATTTTAAATAAACATTATTTGCTATATTCTAAATTTACCACTCTTTTAAGAATAGTATTTTTTTTATACTGGAATTTTATTTTATCCATACAAACCCTATAATTGTACACACACACACACACATATATATCTCAGCATGCGGTATGGGTATAGAAGAATCCAAAAGAGTATCCTATACATACAGTGGTAGGGTAACTCTCTAAGACAGCTCTAAATATATATGTATATAAATACATATAGAGCAAATATAAGAAAAATTAAGGTAGACACGTTATTTCATGATAAATTGGAATTATAGGCCTATTTTTATATAGGACTTACAACGGTGGTGCTATCAACATATTGTGCCAAAAAGAGAAGCTAGCCATCATATTATATGCGGAACGAGAAAGGTTACAAAATGAAAGGTCCGAAATAAGATCCGGATCTAAACACATCAGAAAATATATTTTAAAATCAGACAAACCCAGATGAAAGAATATTACAATTCTTGACAACTACTCCCTTATTTGGAACTTCCAGTTATTTTAAACTTCCAGATGTGCGTTTAAAAATTCCTGTTGTGGGTTTGAAAAAAAAAGCGTTGGAGAATCAGTTGTTATAAAACGCCTGAAGATACCGAAAGGTTGAAACCTAGGTTGCGGAAAAAGCATATGCCTAATACAATACAGACTATCAAAAATTCTTCCAACAAAACAATCTTTGATGAAAAGAAAAAAGATTATGAAAATGCCTTAAAGGAATCTGGCCATAAGAACAAATTAAAATACAAAGAGCCTGGGAGAATAGAGAAAATAGCCAAATCATACAACGGTGGTCATATCTGCAGATTGTGCCTGGAGGAAAAGTTAGCCATTATGCTGTTTCCAGAAAAAAATACTGAGTTAAAGATCAGAAATAATTTCCGATGCAATATGCTATGGTTAAACACGCCCATTCCTCAGATAATGGACTCTCCCTCCTATATTGTTAAGAGTTAACAGGAAGGTAACTCAAGAGGTTCTTGGGAAGTTCATAGGAGTTCTTAGAAGTTCTAGAGAGTTCTTTAGAGTTCAGTAGAAATACTAGGCAGTTATCCTACCACATTATGTACAGGATACTCCTTTGGATTCTTCTATATCTACACCGCATATATATATATATATATATATATATATTAGAAAAAGAAATAGGGTTGTTTCAACGAGAGAAATTGGTATAGAATAAAAAGTGTGTGAGGCCGTGAACGTTTTCTTTAAAGTGTATATTTATTGTTGTTGCTATTATATATGTTATGATACTTTAAGTTTCCATAATGGTATTTGTGACGCTACATGTGTTTCGAGTCTAAGATTGACTCTCTTCAAGGGAATAAACTTGTGGCTTTACGTATCGAGTTCCTTTTGTTTTAACAAAAGGATCTCGATACGTAAAGCCACAAGTTTTTACTATATTTTAGCCCAACCTGAAATTGTTCAAATATTGACATTTTTCCAAATCTTATTTTACAAAAACTTTGTGTTAAAATCGATAAGATTGCGCTGAAAAAAGTAAAAAAAAAAAATAATAATAATAAAAAGCAACAAATTTAAAGATGGTGGTTGGAGTCTCCTTCAGGTCCGATGAGGTTTCTTCTGTATATTCTAACGATGATTATTACAGGTGAGGGAATAAACTTTTCCGTCAGGTTTTAGCTTATTGTTTTGTCTAGTACTGACTAAATCTATTATTGTTTTGGATGGAGTAGAAGTAACAATTTTTTATGGTGAGTTAAAATAGATTGTTTTCGATTGTAGATGTGATAGAATTATTAGGTAGGATAATATATTTTTTTGATTCGCTGGGTTTTTCAGAAGGAGCCGGTTTTTGTTTTGAAGTATTTATAGACATTTTGTTTCTTATTGAGTATAAATTAATTAAGGAAAAAGCTTGAACGTGTTCTCCATGTATTTCTCTTCTTCATGTAAATCAAGTATGTGCAATCTACGACCCGAGGACAACAATCCGGCCCCCAAGAGCAGTCGTTGTGGCCCTCGATGATGCCAGAACCATTTTTTTAACCACCCAATTTCCAAGTTTGGCTGTGAAGAAAGAAGACATACCAGATTTAAATTGTTCCAAATATGCTGAAAGTATTGGTATGTTGCGTGCTGAATTTGGGATCAGATTTACTGATTTCAGGAACTATGAAATGGAGTTCAGGCTCTTTTCTCAACCATTTTACGCAACAGCCGATGATATTCCAGACTGCTATCAAATGGAGGTGATTGATTTGCAGTGTGACATGGATTTTAAAAAAGCATATGACACCAATGATGTTGTAACTTTCTATAAAAATTATGTTTGGGGAAAGCATCCAAATTTAGAGAAACATGCTAAGAAAATAATCTCACTTTTTGGCAGCACTTATTCTTGTGAGCAATTTTTCTCAAGAATGACATTAAAAGCAAATACAGAAGTCCGCTCACAAATAAACACCTGACCAGTTAACTTCGGGTTGCCAGCACATCAGTCAGAGCAGACATTGATCAAATTTTCAAAAACAAACAATACCAAGTATCTCATTAATAAAACTAACTTTTTATTTGTTGTTGTTTTATAAAATGCATTCAAGATGTATCCATAACAATACACAAGTTCTGATTTTGAAATTTATAACTTTATACATTTTTGT
Organism: Ascarosepion bandense; assembly: GCA_037127315.1. NCBI lineage: Eukaryota > Metazoa > Mollusca > Cephalopoda > Sepiida > Sepiidae > Ascarosepion > Ascarosepion bandense. The sequence continues at coordinate 127,174 of JBBBDQ010001854.1, forward strand.
CGGTGACTGGCCCTCGATGTTGCTTCAATGATCGAAAATGGCCCTCCAGTGAAAAAGATTGCACACAACTGATGTAAATAATCGGAGCTGTATATTATTTGTGCTCTTAGGTAGAGTCCGATGATTAGGCCGGAATTTATTTTGTTGTTATGATGGGAATATAAATTTATTAGGTCGTTTTTGCTGGTTGGTTTCCGGTGAGCATCGAGTTTAAACTAGTGTTGATACGATGTAGCTTGATATCTAGGAAGGGTAAAGAATTGTTTGCTTCCATTTCGGATGTGAATTCAATTGTGTGTTCGACATTGTTTAGTTGATCTGCTAGGTCAGGTAAATCAGTATTTTTTTTTATAATCATAAGCATTTTGCTGCCACTGTCTTGCAGGGGGTTACATAGGTGGAAAGTCATGAGAAAAGGTGACAGGTTATAGGGTGTATCAGGAAGTGGGTAAGTAATGAATGATTGTGGAAATAAAGTGAGGGATCAGTTTATATATTGATTGTAATGTAGAATTGATCTCCCACTTTATGTCCACATTATAATAGTATAGAAATATTTTTTATAGTCATATCGCCCCAAGCAAGGAATTTTACTGCCACTGTTTTGCAGGGGGTTAAATAGGAGGAACGTTATGAGAAAGAGTGACAGGTTATAGGGGATGTCAGGAAGTGGGTAAGAGAAGGATGAAAAAACTGATTAGAGTGGAATGGACGGAGAAAGCAGCATAAGAGAGAGGATGCAGGTTAGTGAGATAGGAGATGACTATTGACTTTACAATTAAATTCTTGGAGATTATAGCTGTTGGGGAAGCAAGTAAATGGAAGGGAATTCCACTGGCGGGAAGTGCAAGAAAAGAAGCTGGTGGAGTAGAGTTTGAGCTTAAATTTATTGGTTTCCCAGTAAAAGTGTGGGATCTAGTTGCTAATCTCAAGTAAATTCATATATAGGGGGCTAAGTTCATCGGAGCAGAAGCCGTGAAAGTATTTGTAGAAGAGACACAAGGAAGCCACATTGCGACGGTGAGAAAGTGACTGAATCACGAGGATATATAAGTAGAGCATCATAACGGAAGCATGTTGATTGTTTTGGTAACATACTTTGAAAAAGACCGGATTCAAGAATTCTAAGAAGAAAAGAAAAGGCATAAAGTGAGAGATCGGCTTTCTATTGTCATAATGTGATAAACTAATCCCCCACTAATTACTACTTATTAATATGATAATATAATTCACCAGTCTACCGCAGAAAGCAATGGCAGCCTACTGTGGGATAATCTTTTGCCCAGTCAGTCATGTCTCGAAACAGACATGATCGCCCAAGGCGTGTATCACGTTTGGCACTTAACTGTTGACTGACTTGATCAGTGAGACTGACGCAAAATTTTGCTAAGTAAAACTAAGCGACTTTTTCACAATGTTATTTTGCAGCATATCATGAGTAAAGTTCTCATGTTAGCTGATGTCGAAATCTGTAAGGACAGCCATGGTTTCCATGGTTTTTTTCTTTTAAATGTCAGAAAGGAAACGGTCCTAGGTATGACGATAAATTACACCCGGTAGCAAGGCCTCTGATTAGGAGTTTGTGAAGAGTATGGAACCATTTCTTAATTGCTGTTGGTCCCAAGTCAACCCTGACCCATTGTGGTAGCACCCGTTTGTGTCCTAGCTTTGTGAAAATAGTTAACCCCCAAACTGGGGTTAAAAGACTATGAAACTATAAAAGATAAACTTTTGTAGTAACAATTCCAGTAATACATTTTTGAATAAAAAATATTATCAGCAATTCATTTTTAACAGGAAAAATATTACCCATTGTTGCCAGTCTGGTTGTACAGGTAAATTCTAGCGGCGGGGGCACCAGTGACTTAAGTTCGTCGGAGCAAAAGCCATGAAAATATTTGTAGAATAGACAGAGGAAAGACTCGGGTGAGAAAGTGACTGGAGTCGACCTGCCGGATCGGGACCTATCACATTACTGATTCTCTTTTGGATCCTGTTGAGAACACTGAGATGAACAGCAGGGTCGGCTAACCAGATATGACAGCAGTAATCTATGCACGGACGGATGGTTGATCTGTACACCAACGACCTTTTGGCTCCTGCTGTACTCCTTGAGATTCTTTCCCAAATTCCAAAGAAAAATCTGCCATGTAATCGATCAAGACCAGGTATCTCAACTGCAGTCACTTTCTCACCGATATGACGTGGCTTCCCTCTATCTTTTCTAAAATGTCATGGCAACTGCTCCGGAGAAGTTTCCTCCTTGTTACACCTACTATATAACTTTAAGCGGGCTTCTAGATTAGCATCTAGGTCCAACCATTTTACTGTTCAAATATTTAAACGCAGTTTTATACTTGGTAGTTTATTTTCACGTACTTCCCCCCTGTGGAACTCCCTTCCGTTTACTTGTTTCCCTGATAACTACAATCTTTAAAAATTTAAATGCGACGTCAATCGCCATCTTCTGTCTTCTTGAATCCTGTTCATCTTTTGTCCATTCCTCAATCCTCCCTATAGACTGTCTTCTCTTTCACTTTCATTCCCTATAAACCCCTGCTTACTAGTGGCATTTCCACTTTGCTTGAGGCAAAATGATAAAAAAAAAATGATGCGTTGGCAGATAGATCAAGTAATAAAGTTAGGGAAGAAAAAATGAAACAAAACGGAAAATAACAAAACAGTAAATGCATAGAAAATACAAGATTGTAGAATATGAAAGTGGTCAGTCAGTTTAGGTGCCATACGTGATACACGCTTGGGCGATCATGTCTCGAAAGAGACATGACTGACTGGGCAGAAGATTATCCCGCAGTAGGTTGCCATTGCTTTCTGCGGTAGACTGGTTGCCGACCAAGGCTATAGAACCCAATCTGTCCTGTTATTTAACCCATAACTGGAAGGAAGAGACGGATTAATACCTTTCCCAAGGGTATTTGCGTGTAAGTGAATACAATGGATTCAGCTGGAATTCGAACTCGGCTCCCCGGTTTCTTGTTCCGAGCCGATATCCACTGTACCACAACGCACATGAAAGTGGTACTTGTACTTATTAGAATATTTGTAAAAATCTATGAACCCTTTTGTAAAAAGACATAATTGACATATCTAAACTAGGCTTGAGAATAAAAGAATCAGTAATTGGCATTAAGCTAGTGAACAAAAGAGTGGTCTACACATTTATTACTATCCTCTGTTACGAGGATGGCTTTGTTTCTAAAAATAATACTAGCATCATAACCCGGCGTTGCCCGTGCAACTCAGACCATTTTATTAGTAGAAGATGCCACTTTTTATTTGACATGTTTTGTTTTTGTTTGGAAAAAAACTTTTTTTTTCTTTTTAATATTTCTTTTTTTTTTTCAAAATTACGGCGAAAAATATTCACATTTTTTTTGTTGACCAAATAAATTTTTAAAACGTAGGAATAAAAACTAAATATAAAGGCTTATTTTTCATTTTTTATTTTCTTTTAATAAAAAATATTTTAGTCGCGTTTGACACGTGTGATTTGATTTCTGTGACGAAAAACGTTGGAATAAAAATTAAATATAAAGGCTTATTTGGTTTTTTAATAAAAAATATTTTAGTCGCGTTTGACACGTGTGATTTGATTTCTGTGACGTAACATAGCAACCATCTGAGATCTTAGATGTTTTACGGAGCAAATGTAAACAATCTGTACCATTGGCCATAAAATGCCAAAGGGAAAATTGCTTAGCTAAAACTCACAGATTGCCTTTTATATATATAGATTAATAATGTATAAAGAGTTATAGTAATGGGTTCTATTGCGTCCTAAGTATTATTCTAAAAAAGTTATAATTAATGAAGTAGTCGTAAAAGTAAGTAAATTAGAAATAGAAGGTTTGGAAGGTACGAGAATGATCGAGAATGTTCGAGAGAATTCGAAAGGTTCTAGAAATATACAAATTAGGTGTCAGCCCCTATAAAAATAAGTTATGGGCAGAGAACAGTCAGTTATTACCAGTGTTTGTTGATGCTATCAACTCCGTTATGATTCAAGGATTTAAATCCAACCGAAAGAATCTCTAAGAAGTTGCCGACCAACTAAAACCTGAAAGAGAACCTCATGGAACTAAATGGGTATTTTTTACTCTTTCATTGACCATACTTAGAATTATTCTTTATATACTCATTTGAGGATTTCCAAAAAGTATCGCACTTAACTTTCTCGCCAACTTAACTGAGTAAAGATACTGACCTTACCTTCCCCTTCTCTCCTCGTAACACTTGCCAGTAGTAAACTCTATGTTTCTTGTTTTGAATGCAACAAAAATTGTATATTTGTAAATATTTTATTTGGTGTGTTTTATGAATTAAATATTTGTCTGTGATTTATCTCTGAGTTTTGGTCAGTTATTTTTTTTCCTTTTGCTACATTTAACACGTAACATTTTTTTTTTTTTAATCATCTCACCCCAGGCAAGGCATTCCACTGCCACTATTGCGCATGGGGCTACATAGGGGAAGGTAAAGAGAAGGAGTGGATAGACATAGGGAATGTCAGGAGAAAGGTGATAGATGAGTAAGGATAGCGAGGATGAGTGTCGGGCAGATGGGAAGAGTGTTTGATAGAATGGGAGCAGGTTAGTGTGTTAGGAGGTGTCTATTGACCTTACATTTAAACTCCTGGAGATTGTAGCCGTCGGGGAAGCAATCTTTTGGAAGAGAATTCCACAGTCGGGAAGTGCGAGGAAAGAAACTGTTGGAGTAGAAGTTACGGCTGCATTTTATCGATTTCACTGTAAAAGGGTGGGATCTAGTTGCTAATCTAGTATCTCGTGCAAATTCGTATACTCAATTGTGATCCAGCAAAGGTCTGCTTGGGTTGACAGAGAACGAGCACAAAGTCCCCGAATTCTGTGATTGAATCAAAGTAAAAAAGCCAGAATTTCCAATGTTTATTTACTAGGCTCACATTGAAGTTGAGTTCGTTAAAATCACCTACACGCAAATACCCTTGGGAAATGTATGAGTTTATTTCTTCATCCCAGCGTTAGTACAAACTGAATCCCTATAACTTTGGTTGGCAACTAGTCTACAACAGAAAGAAAAGGCAACCGACTGCCGGAAATTCTTCTGCTTAGTCGATGGATCGGAAAAGACATGATCGCCTAAGTGTATAGCACTTTACGAACTGATTTACAAGGAAATCTGAACTTACTGACGCAACATAATCTTGCTAGCGTTTGTATCTGACCTGGTAATGAAATACGCTAAACCAGGAAAATACAAATTATATCGGTGACATGTAAAAATATTCATTAATATTGAAGTGCACAGAAAAGGATACGGAAGTAAATCCACACGCCAAACCGTAGTGTAGACCGAAAGCGGTTCTTTGTCTATGGATAAACTTTCGTCAAATCCTGTGGCCATGACGGTTCAAATATAACGCTCTGAATTCTTCGTGAAACGACGGTCGATGTGGGGGCTATGTGGCCTGGACAGCTTACCTCCTATTTATATCAATTCACTCCAGCCTAACAAAATATTGATTAAACAGGGTGTTGCCGTTATCTCCCGAGATAAACTGATGCTTACATAAGTGCCCATTACTCTAATCGAGGTACATATTTTCGGAAATATTTATTTTGATTATTAATCGATAATATACACGGAGAAAGATTAAAAGACAACATGTGCTTGCATATTGTGTTAAAATACAATCATTGTCTGATAAAAATATATCTCGTGTATTAAAATATGTTTCACTAGTGGAATATTGGGCATAAAGATTTTTATGTTTTATTTTGTGGGTAGGTTGTTTTATATGGTAAAACAGACACCATGGAATGTGGAACTTTTCACAGAAAAGGCGAATGTAGGGTCATTGTGACTGTGTATGTGTGTACTAGCAAGCGTATTTGGATCGCTGTTGTGGTGCAGTGGATATCGACTCAGAACGACAAATCGTGGAGCCGAGTTCAAATTCCAGTTAAATTCCTTGCATTCACTTACGTACAAATACCATTGATAAAGGTATTAATCCAACTCTTCCCTTCAGATATGGGTTAAATAATAGGACAGATTGGGTTTTATAGCCTTGGCTGACAACCAGTCTACCGTAGAAAGCAATGGCAACCTACTGTGGGATAATCTTCTACCCAGTCAGTCATGTCCCAAAGCGTGTCACTTAACTGAATGACTGAATAGTTAGAAAGACAATTAAAGCTTCTACTGGGCATAAAATGGGGGATCGGTTTTCTATTGTCATGAAGTGATAAACTAATCCCCCACTAACTACTACTTATTAATATGATAAAATAATTCACCCGTCTACCGCAGAAAGCAATGACAACCTACTGTGGGATAATCTTCCGCCCAGTCATTCATGTCTCGAAATAGACATGATCACTCAAGGCGTGTATCACGTGTGGCACTTAACTGACTGACTGACTTGATTCGTGAGACTGGCGCAATGTCTTGCTAAGTAAAACTAGGCGACTTTTTCTCAATGTTATTTTGAAGCATATCATGAGTAAAGTTCTCATGTTAGCTGATGTCGAAATCTGTAAGGACAGCCTACTCATCTTCAAAGTAAGTTCCATGATTTTTTTCTTTTAAATGTCAGAAAGGAAACGGTATGACTATAAATTACACCCGGTAGCAAAGCCTCTGATTAGGAGTTTGTGAAGAGTATGGAACCATTTCTTAATTGCTGTTGGTCCCAAGTCAACCCTGACTCATTGTGGTAGCACCCGTTTGTGTCCTAGCTTTGTGAAAATAGTTAACCCTCAAACTGGGGTTTAAAGACTATGAAACTATAAATATAAACTTTTATAGTAAAAATTCCAGTAATACATTTTTGAATAAAAAATATTAACAGAAACACATTTTCTATGGAAAAATATTACCAGCAATACATTTTTTTAAAGAAAATATTACCAGCAATTAATTTTTTGAAAAAGATATCTACCTGCAACACAGCTGTTGCTCAACAACAAAACCAACATTACAAAATACGTCAATGAAACCCGATCTACAAACTGATTTCTTAAAAAAATACATATTCTATTGTAAAAATCTTGTCAGCATTAAATAATATACTGATATTGATATGCCGTAAAACAAACCAAACGAAATCAGGGAAGAGTATTTCCGAGTATCTACTGGTATTCATAAGAAGAGGACCGTATCTCTAACCAGGCTTTCTTTACATTCCTCAGTTGAGGTTAGGGTTCTTGCTCGCCTAACTCTTGATCTTTTCCTCATAATTTGGATCCTATATTATAGACTGATGTACAATCACTTCTCTAGCACTAGTCACTAAACCGCACCCAGATTGTGTCCGTAACATTTGCTATAAATAAAATGAAACGAAAATAGTCTTGAACGGCCACTCTTCTAGATCTTTTTTGTCTCAATGCAGATGTCACCCAGGGCTCTATCTTTGAACGTACGCTGTTCTTCAATTTTATCAATGGTCTTTCCGATGTCTGTATATTCGATCGGCTTGATAATGTCAAATTGGCATCCGATCTCATAAATTATCTGTTTATAGCTGGGGAAAATCATTTTTGGTTAGTCTTCAAAACGAAACTACGATGTTTTGTTTCAAAGAACCTTTTTTATCTTCCATCAGTGCGACTGATGCTAACGTCGAGGAAAGTGAGACGTTGTACCATCTCAGATTAATCTTTTCCTCTGGCATGAAGTGAAAATATTATATTAAATCAGTTACTACGTCTGCTGCAGTATTCCTTTACAGTATCTAGACTTTATAAATTTAAGTGCAGTACTATATTGGCGGCAAGGTCTCATAATTTTACTGCTTAAATGGCTAGTTGTAACTTTCCCCAAGAATACTTTCATGATAATTATTCTGATGAACTTTCCTCTATGGTATCTAGACTTTTAAATTTAAGTGCAGTACTAGATTGGCGGCAAGGTCTCATCATTTTACCGTTGAAATGGACAGTTGTAACCTTCCCTAAGAATACTTGTATGATAATTGTTCTGATGAACTTTCCTCTATGGTATCTAGACTTTATGAATTTAAGTGCAGTACTAGATTGGCGGCAAGGTCTCATCATTTTACCGTTGAAATGGATAGTTGTAACCTTCCCTAAGAATACTTGTATGATAATTGTTCTGATGAACTTTCCTCTATGGTATCTAGACTTTATGAATTTAAGTGCAGTACTAGATTGGCGGCAAGGTCTCATCGTTTTACAGTTGAAATGGCAAGATGTAACCGTAAGTTATATGCTAACAGTTTGTTACTCGCACTTCTCGCTTGTGGAACATCTTTTCGGGATCTTGCTTTCCGGTCATATTTGATCTTTAAAAATTTAAATGCAATGTCAACTCTTATCTTATATTTGTATTCTTAACTCCTGTTATATTATTGTTTTAGCTCGTTAATAATTTTTCTCATATTTTAACACTCAGGAAGCACTTGCTTCTTAGTGGCTTTATTGCCTTGCTTGTGGTTGAATGAGTAAAAGAATAAATGAAATACGTTAAGGAAAAATAATTTTTCAACTACTCGTACTTAAATGAGAATTTACACCCTTTTACCATTGAAATAGATAAATTTAACCGTCTCTTCTACTCTAATAGTTTCTTTTCTCGCACTTTCCGACGGCGAAACACCCTTCCGTTTGTTTGCTTTCCTGATAGCTACAATCTCCAAAAGTTTAGATGCAACGTCAGCTGCCATCTTCTATTTCCCACTATCCACGAACCCCCGACAGAAGAGAGCCCAAGCCCGATTGTGTTCTCTGGGAAATGCTTTGTGACCCTCGCTATCTCATCAATGTTTGCCTTTTGCTACCTACATTTACATACAATTTAAAATAAGCAAAACTGACTATTAAGAGATGCACAATTTTCGGGGATTTTGACGTTATTCTTGAACCCATTTTTTGTCCAAATCTGTAAATTTATTTTGCTTGTGCTTAATCTCGAAAAAACACGAGATAAAATTCCCTAACTTTAATCTATTTTGACTATGTTAAAATTTTAAGAAGAAAAATGATGAAAGATGATATTAAAAATTACCGCAAAACATTGTTGATTTATTTAAGATGGAATGATCTGTTATGTCATGTCTTTAATTTGTATCTATATAAATAAAAGGCAAGATGTTTGTTTGTGTGTGTGTGTGTGTGTGTGTGTGTGTGTGTGTGTGTGTGTGTCTATTTGCCTGTCTGTCTGTCCGTATGACCTGAATACAAATCCACAATTTTTATCCGATTCTTACCAAACTTCACACAAATATTCTTTAAGCTTTCGGTCAGGTCCTGAGGTTCTTATTTTTTCCCCGATATCGGAAATCAATAGCTCGATATCCTATCGGGTCTGATCAAGATCAGGTTTTCAGCCCGTTTATTTCGGTTTTTGCTTCGGATTTTGCTCTAAGTAGGTATAATTGTAGTTCTTAGTCTCAGCCATGATACCATTTACTCAGAAAACTTATTTAGCCTTCAAATTTCAGTTTGCGACGGAAAACTTATTTGATATCGATACCGGAAATCAAAATTTAACTTACATCCATTCATTTTTATTTCAATCTACGGTTTCGCATTAACTGAAAAGAATATATACATATATACTAGCAATATATTGTTTTTTAGTCTTTCGTGCCAACGTCCAAAGCGTCTGAGCTCCAGGACCATGGATTAGTTTTAAAGCTTTCATTATACCCGAGCAACGTCGGGCTATACTGACAGTTTAAACTAAGGCGATTCTTATATCAGGCCTGTCAAAGCATACAGCAGAGGCGGAAACCCAAATTACTAGCAAACAACAATAATTTTTAGCAAGAATCTTGTTAGTAACGTCTAGCAATTAGTTAGTTAGTAACTATATATATATATAATTTAAACTTATTTATAAATGGAACTTTCTCTCTGTGTGCATGTGAAAAAAATTGTCCTTGGCCCTTATATATACGCATAGGTATGATGCTTCCTAATAAAAATGACCTTTTGTTATATCCTGCTTCAGCAGCAAGCCTGAAATATACCTGACGGTGGCAGTTAACAGTGTGGTAAAGATCCTCTTTTCATCACCAGTAACAAGCCTTTCAAAAAAAAAAAAAAAAAAGAAAAGAAAAAAAAAGGTACTTGAAGTTGTGGATGCAATGATTCTCAGCAATCGACACGTTGTTGACGATTCTCTGGATAATGGTCGTGCGGGACCCTTTTTTTCCCAACCACTTAAACTTTTCTAATCCTATTCAATTCGCGTATGAATTCACTCTTTGTCGTGGCAGAATTTGCTAGAACAGCAGCTTCCAAGTCATCTGAATCGAGACCTTTTGAACTGTTCTTCCTTGAATTGTTCTCTAGACTAAAATTTCCATTTACCCTGAAGCTGATTTCACTCGGTGCCGAAGCTCGCTGGGTGGATTTTGCTGCTGCACTACTATTGATTTATTTATGAATCTAACAAAGTAAAACGTTCCTAATGCGTTCATGTGTTGGAATGATCAAAGGCGCAAGTTCCGAACTATACTGTAGATAATATTCTTATAATCTGGCCGAAATATATGAATTACTTATAAAATTTTTAAATTACTTATAAATTCTTATAATCTGACCGAAATATATGAATTTCTTATAAAATTTTTAAATTACTTATAAATTCTTATAATCTGACTGAAATATATGAATTTCTTATAAAAATTTTAAATTACTTATAAATTCTTATAATCTGACCGAAATATATGAATTTCTTATAAAATTTTTAAATTACTTATAAATTCTTATAATCTGACCGAAATATATGAATTTCTTATAAAAATTTTAAATTACTTATAAATTCTTATAATCTGACCGAAATATATGAATTTCTTATAAAAATTTTAAATTACTTATAAATTCTTATAATCTGACCGAAATATATGAATTTCTTATAAAATTTTTAAATTACTTATAAATTCTTATAATCTGAATTACTTATAGAAACGTTACAAAACAGCATAAGTCCTAATTTTAAAAATAAGCCCTTTCAGCATTATCAGCTAAAAAGATCGAACAAAACTTACGTTTTAACCTCATACATAAAACGTATATATTTTTACTTTTTCGACACCAGTCCGGTGGTATCAGCACCAGAAGATGGTAAGTAGAAAATAAAATATTTAGTAGAAAAGTAAACATAAGGCAATCGTTTTCTCTTGAAAGAAAAAAAAAGATCTAGAAAAAATATACGAAAAATAATGTTTTTTTTCTTTCTTTTACACCGACGAAAACCAAAATGCAGATTTGATTTTAAAAATGACGTGAAAAAAATTTATTATTTTAGCCCTAAATAATTTTTATAAGTTATAAGTTCTTTTTATAGATAGATCCAAAATAATTCTGAAACTAAAAAAATGTTTTATTAGGAAATTAATTATTTTATTCTTCAATATTTTTCATTTCTTTAAAAATATAGTTCGAGTGTCGGTGCCCAATAGAAATTAATGTGCTCAAATTAATTATTTTCTATTGCTAATGATTATTACGTGACACTGTTTATTGTCTACGAGACATGAGAGGTTGGACGGCATTCAAATGTTACGGAATACGAATTCACATATCGAATGTTGTGAATATAAAAACAACAAGCAATAACATTTTATTAAATATACAGAGATAGGTTGATTTAATTGCGTGGTCCATGTGTAGGAATATCCAAATTTGTTCTTTTTTAATTATTGCTCTGTTTTCACTGTTTTGAAGCCGATACTACCCGGTCTAGAAGTTTGAGTTTTAGTTTTGTTTAACGGCATATTAACCTATGTGGTTTGTTTAATGCCAAAAACGTGCGGTTTTAAGGTATTTTTTAATGTTCGGATATTATTTTTTATTTTATTTAATCATATCACCCCGAGCAAGGCGGTAACGCCACTGATGTGCAGGGGGCTACATAAGAGTAAAAGCACTAGATAGAAGAGAAGAACAAACCAGTTAGAAAGGAGCAAGAGAAGGATGGGAACACAGGTGTGATGACAGTTGCAGAGGTGGAGAGAAAGGAAAGAATATACAGGGTGGTGAGGAAAGAACTAGGGTTAAGTGGTTAAGAGATGAGTATTGACATTGCATTTGAATTTCTGGAGGTTGTAACCGTCAGGAAAGCAAGAATATGGAAGCTAGTTCCACAGGAGGAAAGTGAGAGGAAAGAATCTGAAGGAGTAGAAATGTCGTCTGCATTTGGTTGATCTCACTGTGAATGGGTGAGACCCAGTTGCCAGTCTGGTTGCACGAGTAAACACCTGTTGCAGAGGCACCAGTAACTTAAGTTCGTTGGAGCAGAAGCCATGAAAGTATTTATAGAACAGACAAATGGAAGCCACATCTCGTCGGTGGGGAAGAGGCTGGAGTCGAGCCGCCAAGTCAGTACGTATCACATTACTGATTCTCCTTTGGAGCCTGTCAAGAAAACCGAGATGAACAGCGGGGGCATCTGACCATATATGGCAGCAGTACTCCATAAACGGATATAGTGAGAAGGTTGATTTAGTCAGATTTTAACGAACATTTTTTGTTTTTATTCTTTTTCATCTTAGAAAACTGAAAATGTCTTCTAACTTTGTATTCAAAAATGTTTTGTTGAGAATAATGTTTTTTCTTTCAAAAATGTGTAAAGGGTAATAATTTTTTCTTCAAAATTTTTACTTTTCTATAAAAGTTTATTTATATATATATATATATATATATATATAGAGAGAGAGAGATTTCTATAAAAGTGAATTTTATACTTTCATAGTGTTTTGATCTCAATTTGGGGGTTAACTATTTGCTCATAGCTGAGACCCTAACAGGTCCTACCACTCCGGGTCAGGGTGGACCTTGGAACAACAGCAATTAAGAGTTGCTTCCATACTCCTCACAGCTTCACAATCAGATGCCTTGCTGCCGGATGCAAATTACCGTTATACCCAGGACTGAGAGTTACAGTGAGAGAGGAATAAAAAAATTACAGGGGATGTCAAAGATAAGATAAGAGATGGATGGGAACCAAGCAAATAAAAGATGGCAATTGACGTTGCGCTTAAATTTTTGGAGATTTTAGCTGTTGGAATGTCGACGAAAAGATAAGAAATGTATGGTAATCAAGTGAATAAAAGATGGCAATTGACGTTGCATTTAAACTTTTGGAGATTGCAGCTATCAGGCAAGCAAACAAATGGAAGTGAGTTTCACAAATGAGAAAAAAGGGTGATAAAAGAAACTGTTAGAGTAGAAGAGGAGGTTACATTTAATAATTTCGACGGTAAAAGGAATAATGGTAAAACACCATCAATATTCATTATTAATTTGGAAATCTGTTCCGTTTTCTTTTGAATGCAAATCGAAAAATAAAAGTACGATATAAATTATAATCAGAAATTCGTACGAAATATCACAGAATAAAATTAGGTACCTCCACTAAATTGCTGAAAAAAAAACAAAAAAACAAAACAAAAAAAAAACAGTATAGTATGGATAAAAAAGGCTTCAAACCTTAAAAAAATTTCTGTCAAAATGTCTATATTAAGAGGAAAAAAAAATCAAAGTATTTTCAATTATATTTTAAAATTTTAAAATTCCTTTTAACACGTTCGAAATTTTAGTAAAATGTCTTGTTTTGATTTTAGTTGGATAGTAACCAAATCGTTACGACAGTTTACAATGGAAAACATAATATTATATAATTCAATTTTCTTTCGGTGACAAACATTAATTTGGAAATTCTTGCAAAAATTAAATAATTGTCGGATTTTAATCAACTTTTCAGGTCTTATTTACAAATAAATGAAATTATTTTTGAAATTATCATTTTAAAAAAATCTTAGTAAAAATATATATATATATTTTTTTTTACATCTGTTGCTCCCTCTCCAGGTAAATTCATGAAATTTTAAGAAATTAAATTTTGTTGGGAAAATTGGTTCTATTAGTTAAACGCAGGACTCATTGGGGAATGTAAATCATCTATTATTTTTTTGAAAAAACTTCTCTATCTCCGAAAATCTGCACTCTATAGTGAAATAAAAAAAAGCAAAATCGCTACTTAATTTGAGAAGCTTTTAATTGATTGAATAAATAATATAATTTAAGGACATTTTAATTTAAATTAATTTAAAAAATGTTTTCGATAAATTGTGCAATTTTAAAATAATTCCATTTTTTTAATCATAATAACTTATAAAATTTCAAAAATATTTCAAAATATTTCGAAGATTTGTTGGGGTTAGTTTACAAAATTATTAATCGAAGATTCTATTTACTAATCGAAAAACAAAACGAAAACTTTTAATAAAAATCGTTGTGCCTCTCTATTTTTAAAATAATAAAAATTATTTTGTTTTTGAATTTTTTGTATGGTAATTTCTATGTGTAAATTAAAAAGTCATGTGTCAGAGTTTCTTCCCTCACCAGAAAACAGTTGTACAATGATGTCACTTGTGACACTTTTATCTTATCTTATATCTGTCAACACATAATGTGGAAAGGTCATAAAGTTGAACTCTGTGTTTAAGAAATAGTTTAATTCTAAATTTCATGCTATAAATGAGTAATTTTTGCGTAAATCCGATTAATTTAACATTAAATTTGATAATTTTCTATAAATACTGTGTCACAGATGTACATTTTATGTATTAAATTTTGTTTACAAATGTGTCAATCGCTCAAAAATGGCCGAAAAATTGAAAAATTAAAAAAAAAAAATAAATGTATTATCTGTTTGAAATACACCTGAGTATTTTGCTTACCGGGAATAGTAAAATAGTAAAAGAAAAGTTTCAAGGTTTTTCATTTTTAAAAGTTCAATTTAAAATTTAGATGTCGAAAATGAGTGGAGGTACCGGAATAAAATATATGCGGAAAAATTTTAGCAATGTCGGAAAGGTTAATACTAATTTTGTGACAACACAGACTTGCGATTACGTGAGATGGGGAAGTTCCACTTTTTGTCGCATGTGAGGATGGTGACCGGATATTCAGTGTTATATTTTATTGTGTTAGAAATGGGAATTCACTTTCTGGCTTCGATTTAGTGTTGGTCTCGTTATTTTTTATTAACATTCCAAAGAAAACGAAACGGATTTCCGAAAAAAGTTGCAAGCAAAAATATATTAAAAACCCGTAAATCAGTCAAATCAATAATTGTTTTACTTATTTCTTCGACATACATCTATCTACCTTACACTCAGCAAATAGATTTACAAATCTCTCTCTCTCTCTCTATATATATATATATATATATAAGTAAATTAACCTGATGAGCCAACAAACCTACCAAGGTTTCACCTAAACGGATCTTGGCCAACGTTCCCTGAAGATCCGTTTAGGTGAAACCTTGGTAGGTTTGTTGGCTCACTAGGTTAATTTACTTATTCTGCTCTGCTTAAGTATTGAGCGCTTTTTTGTTATTGATTACTCGTCTTGGGTTTTTTCTTTGGGTTACGTACTGGCTCGGTTCAAATCGCTTTGGCTGATGTTCATGTGCTTAGCTCTTTCTTTTTTTACAACAATTATTTTCTTTCGCGTATATACGCGGAGGGTTTTTCGAAACGAGTATAGTGATAAGTTTGCATATATATATATATATATATATATATATATATATATATATATATATCAACCTCTCTATCTAATGCTTTCTCTTGACTTATATCTACATATTTACCACTCTCCCTTGAAACTTCGACTCTATTGATCGACGTTTTTAGAAATCAAATTCATCTTGCAAAGTTATTAATGTCAAACAAAACGACAGAATAAAACAAACGCAAGAATAACCCCTTATAAAAACAATTTATAATTCTCCCTAATCCACTACACCAAATCTTTCTTCCTGTTTATTTAAATATCTCACAAGATATTTATCTACCTCATTCTGTTCACATCTACCTACCTATTTATCTCACTCTTGAAACAACCTTGGTCTTTTCAAATCATTTTATAATTTTACTAGCACTATAGCCCGGTGTTGCTCGGGAGTAATGAAAGCTTTAAAACTAATCCATGGTCCTGGAGCTCAGACTCTTTGGACGTTGGCACGAAATACTAAAAAGCAATAGTTGTTTCCAGTTAAAGCGAAACCGTAGACTGAAAGAAAAATGAATGGATGTAAGTCAAATTTTGATTTCCTCTTACCGATATCAAATAAATATTTTTCATTGTAAACTGAATTTTGAAGGCTAAATAAGACCTCTGAGTAAATTGTATTATGGCTGAAACTAAGGACCATAATTATACCAAATCCGAAGCAAAAACTAAAGTAAAAGGGCTAAAGTAAAAGGGCTAAAAAAAAAAAAAAATACAGACATACAGGCAGATAAACAGACACACACACACAAACATCTTGCCTTATATATATATATATATATATATATATATATATATATATATATATATATATATAATTATCGATTTCCTGCACTATTGTAAGAACTGCAACCTTGAAACTTCTGAATATCGTTTCTTATGTTTTTGTCTACGAGTGTATCAAATTTGATTAAAATCGGACCATTCCTTCTATAACCCGATTTTTTTCGATTATCGATATTTATCAGGGGTACCTCGACACAAAACCTAGCTAATAACACTCGCAAACGCTTATAGTACAACTGTGTAAATTTTCAGGAAAATCGGTTCAGCCGTTTCGGAGTCTATAGGTAACGGACACACACACGCACACACACACAGTTCCATTTATAAATAAGTTTAGATAGATTTAGATAGATCCACCTCACTTTCGTCAAATCTACCTCCCTATTAACCACACACATTTAAATCACATATAACTATTTACCTAATTCTCTTTGAATCTACCTAACCATAATTTCACTTTACTGTGTTGATATCTACCTACCTCGCTCTTTTCAAATCACTCTATCATTCCATCTACCACACTTTCTTAAAATTTATCTTCTTGTCTATCCACCTCGGTCTCGTAGAATCTGTCAGCTCCAGTCTCTTCGGATCTATTAATAAATATATATATGTCGGTCTAGTGGATATCGGCTCGGAACGAGAAATCGGGGAGCAGAGTTCGAATTCCAGTTGAATTCATTGTTTTCATGTCTTAATCCGTCTCTTCCTTCCAGTTATGAATTAAATAACAGGGAAGATTGGATTCTATAGCCTTGGCTGGCAACCAGACCAACGCAGAAAGCAATGGCAACCTACTGCGGGATAATCTTCGGTCCAGTCAGTCATGTCTCTTTCGAGACATGATCACCCAAGCGTGTATCACGTATGGCATTTAACTGACTGACTGACTGACTGAATAGTTGGAAAGACAATTAAAGCTGCTACTGGGCATAACGTGGGGGATCGGTTTTCTATTGTCATGAAGTAATTGACTAATCCCCCACTAATTACTACTTAATATAATAATGTAATTCACCAGTCTATCGCAGAAAGCAAAGGCAACCTACTGCGGGATAATCTTCTGCCCAGTCAGTCATGTCTTTTTCGAGACATGATCGCCCAAGCGTGTATCACGTATGGCATTTAACTGACTGATGTCGGTCTATCACACAATGGAGTGCTTACATGTTTCTTTCTGTTCTTCACGATCCTTTAATTAGAATCAATAGAAAGCAAGTCAAACGAAAGGAGAAAATCAAGCAGTTTTCGATTATAAAATTGCAAAACAAAACAATTTAAATCGTCAAAATGGGTCATTGCCAACCCGGATAGTTTATAATGTCCACGTTACTTACAGAGTCTTCTTACACCCGACAACGGATTCTCTTCCCCAACAGACGACGCAGGCGGAAGTGAAACTCCGACTCTATTGATCGACGGTTTTAGAAATCAAATTCATCTTGCAAAGTTATTAATGTCAAACAAAACGACAAAATGAAACAAATGAAAAAGTAATTGTAGGGCAATCTGGGGATTTTCTTAATTTACTACCACTATTTTCTTTCTTTCTTTCTTTCTTAACATATTACTTTCTCTCTTGTTTCTATTTTTTAATAATTTCCCTTTTTTTCTTTGTCGTTTTTAAATTTCTCTACACTTTTTTCTTTCTTTCTTTCTTAATGCATTTAAGTTCTCTCGTTTATCTTTTTTAGAACTTCTCAATGCCGTTTCTTTCTTTCTGTCTTTCTGTCTTTCTTTCTTTCAACACATTACTTTTAATCTTTATTCAATATCTATAACTTTTATATACTTCTTTCTTTCTTTCTTTCTGTCTTTCTTTCTTTCTTTTTTTCTGTCTTTCTTTCTTTTTTTCTGTCTTTCTTTCTTTTTTTCTGTCTTTCTTTCTGTCTGTCTGTCTGTCTGTCTTTCTTTCAACGCATTACTTTTAATCTTTATTCAATATCTATAACTTTTATATACTTCTTTCTTTCTTTCTTTCTTTCTGTCTTTCTGTCTTTCTTTCTTTCTTTTTTTCTGTCTTTCTTTCTTTTTTTCTGTCTTTCTTTCTGTCTGTCTGTCTGTCTGTCTGTCTTTCTTTCAACGCATTACTTTTAATCTTTATTCAATATCTATAACTTTTATATACTTCTTTCTTTCTTTCTGTCTTTCTGTCTTTCTGTCTTTCTTTTTTCTGTCTTTCTTTCTTTTTTTCTGTCTGTCTGTCTGTCTGTCTTTCTTTCTTTCAACGCATTACTTTTAATCTTTATTCAATATCTATAACTTTTATATACTTCTTTGTTTCTTTCTGTCTTTCTTTCTTTCTGTCTTTCTTTCTTTCTTTCTAGATAGTTTGAAGCTCAAAGGTTCTCCGTCCGTCCAATAATGGATTCCAAGATACATTTTGTAATTATTTTTTATTTTTGAATTGTATCACCCCGAGCAAGGCGGTAACGCCACTGATGTCAAGGGGGCTACATAAGAGTAAAAAGATTAAATAGAAGGGAGTGAAGAGAAAGACGAAACAGTTAGAAAGAAGCAAGAGAAGGATGGGAATACAGATATGATGATAGTTGCAAAGGTGGAGAGAAAGGAAAAGATATATAGGGTGGTGAAGAAAGAACTAGAGTAAAGTGGTTAAGAGATGAGTATTGACAATGCATTTAAATTGTAGCCATCAGGAAAGCAAGAATATGGAAGCGAGTTCCACAGGCGGGAAGTGCGAGAAAAGAAGTTGCAGGAGTAGAAATGCCGTCTGCATTTGGTTAATCTAACTGTGAATGGGTGGGACCCAGTTGCCAATCTGGTTGCACGAGTAAACATGTTGCAGAGGCACTAGTGACGTAATTTCGTTGGAGCAGAAGCCATGACAAAGGGAGGTCAGATCTCGTCGGTAGGCCAGAATTTGGGAAACATATTGAACCTATATATTCCCAACTTCCCTCGTATCTATATGGAGACGCACACATAAATATGGAAAAAAAATGTAGAGAAATTTAAATTTACCTACATATGAATTTCTTTACCTCTCTCCCCCCACTACATATATATATATATATATATATATATATATATTGTTAAATATAACAGACAATCAATGTCTATTATGTTTAATCATGAGCCGTTTTAAACATCGTATTTTGGCTTTAATTTCAGGTGAAAATAAAGACAAAAATTGTGAGCATTAAAAATATCCAAATGTTGGACAATTGCGTGTCAGAAAGTAGGTCGTGTAAGGTGAAATGCTTAACTATTTCAGCAGTGATTAGAGCCTTGAATACTTTGCTGAAAAGCGGTAAGAGGCAAATCGGGCAATAGTTAGAATCAAGCAGATACAAAAATTTAAATATCTGGGAAGTCTTCTAATTGAAAACGGAAAGTGCGACACAGAGATTCAAAGGCGAATTGGCATGGCGAAGGATGCGTTTCAGAAGCTGAGTAAAGTATTAAGTCACAGGAAACTTTCACTAGAAACAAAGAAGAGAGGACTGAATTGCTATGTGATGTCAGTTCTTCAATATGGCAGTGAATGTTGGACAATATCAACAAAGATGATAGGAAAACTTGAAGCAACTGAAATGTCGCTCTACAGAAGGATGCTGCGGATATCGTTGGCCGAGCATGGGAGCAATGAAGAGGTGTTGGAAAGGATGGTAACGAAAAGGAAATTAATATTCAGCATCAGGAAGAGACAGCTGAAGTTTCTGGGACATGCAACGAGGAAAGAGGGCCAGATAGAAGGAAAAAGAGACAGGGGCAGACAGCGGATAACATATTTGAAAGGCCTGAGCAGGTGGATGACAGAACGGGGGCTGTGAGATGTTACAGGAGAAAGCGTGATAAGAGCCACCAGGGATAGGAAGAAGTGGAAGGCCATGATCGCCTACGTTCTGAAAAGACAGGGCACATAGAAGAATATATATGCCAACTGTTTATAAGCAATTATAATATGAATATAAAATGGGAGATCAATTCTATATTATAATCAATATATAAACTGATCACGCATTATGTGGCCATGCTAGTTTCTATACATTTATATTCTAGATTTATGTGTGTGAGCTAGTGGATGACAGAACGAGGGTTGCATGGTGTAACAGGAGAAAGCGTGCTAAGAGCCACCAGGGAGAGGGAGACGTGGAAGGCCATAATCGCCTACGTCCTGAAAGGACAGGCTCACATAGAAGAAGAATATATATGTCAACTGTTTATAAGAAATTATAATATGGGCATAAAATGGGGGATTAATTCTATATTATGATCAATACATAAGCTGGTCCCGCATTTTGTGGCCATGCTAGTTTCTATCCATTTATATTCTAGATTTATGTGTGTGAGCTAGTGGATGACAGAACGAGGGTTGCATGGTGTAACAGGAGAAAGCGTGCTAAGAGCCACCAGGGAGAGGGAGAAGTGGAAGGCCATAATCGCCTACGTCCTGAAAGGACAGGCTCACATAGAAGAAGAATATATATGCCAACTGTTTATAAGAAATTATAATGTGGATATAAAATGGGGCTTCAATTCTATATTATAATCAATATATAAAATGATCACTCATTTTATGGCCATGTTAGTTTCTATACATTTATATTCTAGATTTATGGACTTAATCTAGTGGATGGCAGAGCGGGGTTTGGGTGGCGTAACAAGAAAAAGCGTGCTATAAGCCACTAGGGATAGGGAGATGTGGAAGACCATGATCGCCTACGTCCTCAAAGAACGAGTCATATAGAAGAAGAGAAGAAGATCAGCATGGCTGATGGAAGTCTTCTTGAGAACAACACACTGCAATTCGTTGACTTCCCTTTGTCGACCGACCTGAAGTGGAACGAATATATCAGATCTATAGCTGCATCAGCTGCAAAGGTGGTTGGGTCTTTGCGTCGAACTGACTTGTAAGTTTTAATGCCTCCAAAACAAAAATGCTCTCCTTTAATAATCATATAGAAACTTTCCTGCCCGCCTGATGCAAGTCTCCTTGAGAGCAACATACTGTGCCTCCTTGGCCTCACTTTTTCAGTCGACCTGAAGTGGAACGAATATATCAGATCTATAGCTGCATCAGCTGCAAAGGAGGTTGGGTCTTTGCGTCGAACCAGCAATTCTTTGCTCGCCAGAATCCATCTTGCACATTTAGAAATCTAACGTTCAGCTCTACTTTGAATAATGTTGCCATATCTTGTCGGGTGCTCCTGCTATTCATCTTGAGGTTCTTGACAGCATCCATCTTGGACATTTATAAATCTACCATTTGTCCGTGCATTGAATACTGTTGCCATGTCTGGTCGAGTGCTCCTGCTATTCATCTCGAGGTTCTTGACAGCATCCATCTTGGACATTTATAAATCTACCATTCGTCCGTGCATTGAATACTGTTGCCATATCTGGTCGGGTGCTCCGGCTATTTATCTCGATGTTCTCGACAAAATCCAACGAAGAATCTGCAATGTAATTGGTCCTGACCTGGCATCTTGATTTTAGTCACTTTCTTAACAACGTCATGTGGCTTCTCTCTGTCTTTTCTACAAATATTTTCATGCCAACTGCTTCACGCTGCATCGTTCACGTGAATTTAAGCGAGTCAAGCGATTTTCCTTTGAAATAGTGAAATGTAACCGCAAGATATTTCAACAGATTTTTTCCTACCCTTTCCCGACTGTAGAACTCCCTCCCTTTTATTTGCTTCCTTAATGGCTTCTTCTTCTATGTGCCCTCTCCCTTCAGGAGGTAGGCGATCATGGCTCTCCACGTCTTCCTATCCCTGGTGGCTCTTAGCACACTTTCACCTGTTACACCACCCAAACTACGCTCTGCCATCCATTAGGTTAAGCCCATAAATCTAGAATATAAATGTATAGAAACTAGCATGGACACAAAATGAGGGATCAGTTTATATATTGATTATAATATAGAATTGATCCCCCATTTTATATCCACATTATAATTTCTTATAAACAGCTGGCATATATATTATTCTTCTATGTGCCCTGACCTTTCAGGACGTAGGCGATCATGGCTTTCCACGTCTCCTTATATGTTTTCTCCTGTTACACCACGCAACCCCCGTTCCGTCATCCACCTGCTTAGGTCTTTCAAATATTTTATCCGCTGCCTTCCTCTGTCTCTCTTTCCTTCTATCTGGCCAGTCAGTATCAGGTTCTCCAAGCTCTCCTTCCTCATTGCGTGTCCCAGGAAATTCAGTTGTCTTTTCCTGATGCTCAGTATTAATTTCGTTTTTGTTGCCATTCTTTCCAACACCTCATCGTTGCTTGCAAGATCAGTCCACGATATCCACAGCATCCTTCTGTAGAACCACATTTCCGCTGCTTCCAGTTTTGTCCTCATTTTCGATGATATTGTCCAGCATTTACTGCCGTATTGAAGAACCGACATCACATAGCAATCCAGCTCTCTTTTCTTTGTTTCTAGTGAAATTTTCCTGTGTCTTAGTACTTTACTCAGCTTCTGGAACGCGTCCTCTGTCATGCCAATTCGCCTTCGGATCTCTGTGTCGCACTTTCCATCTCCTGTTAGAACACTTCCTAGGTATTTAAATTTTTGTACTTGCTTGATTCTGGTATTCCCCACCTGTATTTGGCATTTTGGGTTGTACCTTTTGCTGATGACCATGCATTCAGTTTTCTTGAAGTTTATTTGTAGTCTTTTTTGGTCACTCTCCACCGCTACCTTCTGTAGGAGGTCTTGTAGTTTCCTTTCCGTGTCTGCAATCAGCACTGTATCATCTGCATACCTTATGTTGTTCAAGCTGTGGCTTCCAATAACAAATCCTGGCGTGTCATCTAGGGTCCTCAAAATATTCTCGCTGTAAAAATTTAAATGCGACGTCAATTGCTATCTTCTTGAATTCAGTTATTCGATCCTCTCTGTACCCGGTCTTTTCTCCCACTTTAAGCCCTCAGCGCACAGGTGGCGGTTCCGCATTGCTTGACGTGAAGCAATTAAAAGATATATACACATATAAAATGGTCGGCACATCGTTTCCGAGAACACTCAGCCGCTAGTCAGTCAGTCAAGTGCCATACGTGATACATGCTTGGGCGATCATGTCTCGAAAAAGACATAACTGACTGGACAGAAGATTATCCCGCAGTAGGCTGCCATTATTTTCTGCGTTAGACTGGTTACTAACAAAGGCTATAGAACCCAATCTGTCCTGTTGACTCATAGCTAGAGGGGGAAGAGATGTATTATATTAAGTAGTAATTAATGGGGGATGAGTTTATTACTTAATGACGATAGAAAACCGATCCCCCACTTTATGCCCAGTAGAAGCTTTAATTGTCTTTCCAACTATTCAGTCAGTTAAGTGCCATACGTGATACATGCTTGGGCGATCATGTCTCGAAAGAGACATGACTGACTGAGCAGAAGATTATCGCACAGTAGGTTGCCATTACTTTCTACGGTAGACTGAACGCAATCTCTCCTGTAATTTAACCCATAATTGGAAAGAAGAGACAGATTAATACCTTTCCCAAGGGAATTTGCGCCTAAGTGAATGCAAGGAATTCAACTGGAATTCGAACTCGGCACCCCGATTTTTCCTTCCGCGCTGATATCCACTGCACCACAACGCACATCCTCTCGTACCTGCTGCAAAGTTTTTGTGTTTCTTGAACACTTAAAAAAAAAAAATCATTTTTGGTTTATACCACAATTATGTTTGAGTGGAATTTAATTGTAGTATCTGGAAGAAATGCATCATCTGGTTTGACCAAATGCAATACGCTTAGCCCCTTGGTCACCTAGAACTTCCATGGTAGTACAACCACTGACGATTTTTAAAAATGTACCGTTTCATTTCAAAGCGAAACCAAAGGGCGCGCCTGGAGTATGCGAGAGAACATGTTGTTTGGACTGACGCACAATGGGATACAGTTCATTTCAGTGACGAATTCAAGTTTACTATATTTGGTTCTGAGAGCAAAACTTAGGTACGCCGTAGAACAGGTGAAAGGCTGTCTTCTCAATGTGTCAAGAAAACCGTTAAGTTTGATGGCGGCACAGTGATGGTGTGGGGAATGATTTCATCTGCAAGAGTTGGTCCTATTATCTGCGTACATGGCAATATCAATAATGGGATTTACAAAAGGCTTCTTCAGCAGCATGTGGTACCAAGATTACACAATAATCTTCATGAATCTCCTATTTTTATGCAGGACAGTGCACCTTGCCACAAAGCTCAAAGGTTATGACTTTATTTGAAGAAGAAGGAATCGCCCTAATGAACAAGGCCAGCTCAGAACTCTGATCTGAATCCAATAGAAAATATTTGGAAGATAACTGGAGAAATGGCTCAGAAAAGAAACCCGAAGAACCAGGATCACCTATGGGAGTTATTGAAAGACGAATGGGAGGAAATAACTCCTGTCTATCTACCTTAGTCAGTTCACATCTGTCTACCTTAGTCAGTTCACATCTGTCTACCTTAGTCAGTTCACATCTGTCTACCTTAGTCAGTTCACATCTGTCTACCTTAGTCAGTTCACATCTGTCTATCTTAGTCAGTTCACATCTATTTAATCTATGGTATCACATCTAAACTAATCTATGGTATGTAAATTTTGTTCTGCTAAACGAAGTAGTTTTCGAGTTATAATTTTGAATAAAAATTCCTACATGAGCTAATGTTGTTCTCTTTTGTTTGGTTTGCTTTGTAATGTAAATTTAATGTTGTACCTATCTATTGTTATTTTTATTGTTTCACCTCAAGCAAGGCGGTACCGCCACTGAAACACAGTGGGCTACAAAAAGTTTAGACAGGAAAACAGCGAAGCAAAATAACGAATCAGTTACAGGGGTTGAGAGAGAAAGAGCAAAAGAAGGACGAGAGCACAGGCGTGAAGACAGTTGCGAAGGTAGAGAGAAAGGAAAAGAACAAGATATACGAAGTGATGTAGAAAGGACTGGAGTCAAGTGGATAAGAGATCGGAATTGACATTGCATTTAAATTTCTGGAGGTTGTAGCCACCAGGAAAGCAAGGATGCCGAAGGAAGTTCCACAGGCGGGAAGTGCGAGAAAAGAAGCTGGTTGAGTAGAATTGTTGGCTGCATTCACAAAATGAATGATAATAACATCTGTCAAAGTTACAGCTCATTTCTGATATCTTTCAATCGTAATACGCAAAAGATTATCTGTAAGTATGAACGGATTTTATTAAAAATAAACAGACACAATGTTTGCAATTTATTTAATCTAACATGTCTAATATATATATATATATATATATATATATATATATATATATATATATATATATACACTAGCAGTATAGCCCGGCGTTGCTCGGGTCTAATGAAAGCTTTAAAACTAATCCATAGTCCTGAAGCTCAGACTCTTTGGACGTTGGCACGAAAGAGTAAAAAGCAATAGTTTTTTCCAGTTAAAGCGAAACCGTAGACTGAAAGGAAAATGAATGGATATAAGTCAAATTTTGATTTCCTGCTATCGATATCAAATAATTTTTTTCGTCATAAACTGAATTTTGAAGGCTAAATAAGTCCTCTGAGTAAATGGTATCATGGCTGAGACTAAGAATTACAATTATACCTACTTAAAGCCAAACCCGAAGCAAAAACTAAAAGGACTGAAAAAATACAGATATACAGGCAGATAAACACACACACAAACATCTTATCTTTATATATATATATATATATTATCGATTTTCTGCACGATTGTAAGAACTGCAACATTGAAACTTCTGAATATCGTTTCTTATGTCTTTGTCTATGAGTGTATCAAATTTGATTAAAATCGGACCACTCCTTCTATAACCCGATTTTCGCGATTATCGATATTTATCGGGGGTACCTCGACACAAAACCTAGCTACGAACACTCGCAGACGCTTATAGTACAACTGTGTAAATTTTAAGAAAATCGGTTCAGCCGTTTCGGAGTCTATAGGTAACGGACACACACAGCCACACAGAGTTCCATTTATAAATAAGTTTATATATATATATATATATATATATATATATATATATAAAAACTTATAATAAAGCTATCGGAGTTTAACCGTACTGATGAGCTGTGATACAGCGAAACAGATCTTTCTGCGGATGACTATATATATATATATATATATATATATATATATATATATAATCAATGTCTCCCCAAGCAAGGTAGTAAAGTCACTAAAGCGCAAAGGGGTTACAAGATGTGGAAGAATTAGAAACAGAAATATTCGCCATAAGATGAAAGCGAAAGGAGATATCGGGTGGCGGGTGAGTAGATAGCGACTGACATTGCATTTAATTTAATTCATATTAAAGTTAACTGGACTGCACGAAGCTGGATTAGAGTTTCACAAGCGAGAGGTTCGACCAAAGAAACTGTTAGCGTAAAATTTACGGGGACATCTCGCCAGCAGCAATGTAAATTGATGAGATCTCAATTTCTCTAGGAGTGCATTCATAAAGTTTGTGTACCATAGAAGGAAGTTCATCGGAACAATTATCATGAAAATATTTCTAGGAAAGGTTACATCTATCCATTTCAGCTGAAAAATGATGAGACCATACCGCCAATCTAGTAATGCGCTTAAATTCATAAAGTCTAAGTACCAAAGCGAAGAGCTTTTCAAAAATTCACCGTGAAAGTATTTATAAAAATGGCACCGAGAGGCAATCTTACGGTGGTGGGTAAGTGACTGAACCCGATCCACTAGATCAGTACCAATAATATTGCAGATTAGTTTTGGGTGTTTATCAAGTATCTCATGATAAATAACAAGTGCACTGGACCATATGTGGCGGTAATATTCTAAATATGGACAAATAATATGTAAGACGGATTCCAGACAGAAAAATTGTCACGCAAGACGCTGTGAATTGATTTTTTAGCAGCTGATCTAGCAATGGTTTCAATACTTTTTTTTATAATCATATCACCCCAAGCAAGGCAGTTTACTGCCACTGGTGCGCAGGGGGTTACATAGAAGGAAAGTTATGAGAAAGAGTGACAGGTTATAGGGGTGTCAGGAAGTGGTTAAGAGAAGGATGAATGTGGCCATAAAATGAGGGATCAGTTTATAGCCACTGTTTTACAGGGGTTACATAGGAGGAAAGTTATGAGAAAGAGTGACAGATTATAGGGGGTGTCAGGAAGTGGGTAAGAGAAGGATGAGAATACTGATGAGAGTGGAGTGGATGGAGAAAGGAGCATGAGAGAGAGAGAGAGAGAGAGAGAGAGAGAGAGGACGCAGGTTAGTGAGATAGGAGATGACTATTGACTGTACATTTGAATTCCTGGAGACAGTAGCTGTCGGAGAAGCAAGTCAATAGAAGAGATTTTCACAGGCAGGAAGTGCGAGAAAAGAAGATGGTGGAGTAGAATTTGCGTTTACATTTTATTGGTTTCCCAGTAAAAGGGTTGGACCTAGTTGCTAATCTTGTGGCTCGAGTAAATTCATATATTGGGAGCACCAGTGAGTTCATCGGAGCAGAAGCCGTGAAAGTATTTGTAGAAGAGATACAGAGAAGCCACATTGCGCCGGTGAGAAAGTGACTGTATCTGAGATGCCAAGTCGGGATTGATCACATTACAGATTCTCTGACAAGGACTCCTAGGTGGATCGCAATATACTCTTTTCTTTTAACATCAGCTCACTTTTTTGGAGGTTAGCATCAACCATGGCTAATATTTAATAGTGAAAAGTTTAGTTTTAGGGTGTTAAACGTGATAAGCCATTTTTTTGTCCCAGTTGAAGACGGCCTTGAAATCGCTTTGGACACCAACTTCCATTATAGCCATATCGGACTCATTAGCCTTATTATTGGGGTAGAGGTAGTGGTTGTCTCGTCAGCTTAAATGCCAAGTTAAGAGTTGATGTCATCAGGAAGGTCGTTAATGAAAATTAAAGGCAGCGTAGAATCAAGGATAGAGCCCTAGGAGGTCACCCGCATTTGTACGAATGGATATAGCACATATTTATTTATTTTTAAACTGATTATTGAAACAGTTATCTCAATTTGCTTCAATACCAATAGGCGAAAAAGATATTTAACCAAGTATCAAGTCATTCGGCTGGGCAAAGTGTCACCTTTTTATTAGAATATAAAATTCGTAACAAGTGAATCAAACGAAGTCAGACATTGGATATCTAAAGAAACTGGAACGAAAGAAAAGGGAAAAGTGACTCGAACGAGTGTTCAGACATCAAAACAATGTTTATTTGTTTACGTGGCAGGGGGTATTTATCTATATATTTTTTCATTGCTTTGTTTCTTGTATTTCTTATCAAAGAGATAAATTATTGATAACAGAAAATGTGTGTGTGTGTGTGTGTGTGTGTGAAAATGGAAGTAAGGTTAGGGAAAAATAAAATAGGGGCAGATCTTGCTATCGGAACCTGTCAGGTCTGCCACGTGGGTGACAGAAGCAAAAAGAGATACAATAAAATAAATTAAAAATAAAAATAGGTTTGACGAAATTACGGCTTTTCAAGGCCACTGTCAAAAGGGCCAAGAAAAATTTTAATACCAAAATAAATTGGTTAACCATAAGTTAAAAGTATAGTTTGATTAAAGAGAAACAAATTCTTTATTGAGTATTTTGGACTAGTTTTTGCTTAATTATCCTCACCGTTTACGGACTGACACCTATATATATATACATATATTACGGCTTAATTTTAGAGACTACCAGTTTTAAATTCTAAATTTAACAAAGCACTAAATTTTGATGATTTTAAAATTACTTCAATAAAAAAAGACGAAATAAGAGATACACACACACACAAATATATAGAACACACATATGAACAAATATATATATATACACATATGTACGTACATACATACACACTTTTTAAAGTCTTGACTTAGCGACGTGTCAATTTATTTGTTAAATTGAAAGCCAGGTTTGGAAAACGTCTGTAATCGCTACTTATTAGATATTTGTAAGACCGAATTCATAAAATGACTTGGGTCTGAGAAGTTTAAAGAAAGTCTAGACAAACACAGTCATATTTCAGTGCATAAACAAATAAATAAAATTAAATATATACACACCCCAAAAAACAAAATATGTACGCGATTTAGATATCCATGAATAATGAAACCACATACATTGACCTACTAAAAGACAACTATTGTTATAAATACACACAGATAAACACAAGAACACTCATACATAAAATATAAAAAATAAAGTTCAAACAAATCATTTCAAATTGTCAGTTGTTTATACCAAGTTTCGTTAATCTTCGTTAATTTCCGTAACATGTTTACATTTTTTGACATTACGATACATTTCAGAGCAGATAAGATTATTGCGATAAATCGAAAACTAGGCTTGATTTAAACCTCGTTTAAGACTATATATATCCAAATGAATATAGAAAGAAAATATTAACAACGTTCAAAACATTAATTTAAAACAGTGCTTAATATAGAAATAGACCTATAAATATTTATAAATTATAGTTTAGAACATGTTCAAAGTACAATCTATTACAAAGCGTCAATGTTGAAAAAATGTACACTTTGTAGTAGATTTTAATTTGAATATGTTCTAAAGTATAATTTATAATAAATATATGCACAAATACACACACACACACACATATATATATATATATATATATATATATATATACAAACATATAAGACACTGGTAAACATATATATTTTGTTACGTGTTAAGCAAAACACAGAACTTAATTACAAACAAATATTTCATTTACCATAACACAAAATAAAAATATATTACAAATATACAATTTGTCATTCAAATAAAAAAAACAGAGTTTACTACTGGCAGAGTTACGGGTAAGTGTTACGAAGGGGAAGGATGGTGTCAAGTATTTTTACCCAGTTAAGCTAGCGAAGTAGTTTAAGGTGCTATACTTTTTGGAAATCCTCAAAAGTGTATATAAAAAATGTTTTGCTTAGTCAATAAAAGAGTCAAAATTTCTATTTACCTATTTAGTTCCGTGAGGTTCTCTTTCAGGTTTTGTTAATCGGCAACTTTAGTAGAGATTCTTTCGATGGATATACAAATCCTGAAAAGACCGGAGTTGATAATGTCAGCAAATCCTTTTAACAACTAACTACTCTCTTCCCAAAACCTATTTTTACATGGGCTGACACCTAATTTGCATATTTCTAGAATCATTTCCAGTTCTCTAGGTTGTTCCCGAATTTTCTGAAATGATATAGAATCTTCCAATCGTTCTATTTCTAATTTACCTATTTTTACAACTATTTTATGAATTAAAACTTTTTTGTAATAACAAGTAGGACTCAATAGAATCCCTTACTATAACTTTTAAACTTTGTGTAGACTTTATTAATATTATTTTTTTTATATATAAATGCATCCTATTAACTCTTCCCCACTTCAAAGTAAAAGTTTTGATATTATAATGAAAACCTTTTATAAGTCAATATCAGTCTTTTTTGTATAGCAATAAATCATAATATTTTTTTTTAAAGTTATGCTCTAAATAAAACATTTGTAAAAACATTGTTCCTTCCTTTAATGTATTTTATAATAATGTCATATTCTTGCAGGAGAAGACTTCATCTTGTAAGTCTTTGATTTCTGTTAGTCATATTTTGAAGGAAAGTTAGTGGATTATGGTCGGTATAAATCAGAACAGGATAAACAGAAACATTGAGGTAAAAGTCAAGATGTTGTAGCGCTGATAACATCACCAAGCATTCTTTTTCAATAGTGGAATATTTCTTCTGGTAGGTGTTTAAATTTTTAGAGAAATATCGAATGGCTTTATCGACACCTTCATCGTCTTCTTGGATTGAGATGTCACCCATTCCGACATCACTGGCATCGATTTGCAATCAATTTAAATTGTTTTGAAAAAAACAGGAGTTACAAAATAAAAATAGGTGTTGGGAAAAGAGTAGTCAGTTGTTAAAAGGATTTGCTGACATTATCAACTCCGGCCCAATTCAGAATTTCTATATTCAGCCGAAAGAATCTCTACTAAAGTTGCCGATCAAATGGAACTAAATGAATAAATAAACATTTTAACTCTTTCATTGACCAAACTAATAATTATTCTTTATATACACATTTGAAGATTTCCAAAAAGTATAGCAATTACACTACTACGCTAACTTCTACAATCTTCCAAAACGTTCTATTTCTAATTTCTCTATTTAACAACTACTTCATGAATTAAAACTATTTGTAATAACAAGCAGGACTCAATAGAATTCCTTACTAAAACGTTTTAGACATTATTAATATTATTTTTTAATTAATCCATCTACGTACCAGTCCCCACTTCAAAGTAAAATTTTGAAATCGTAATGAAAAACTTTTATAAGCCAATATCAGTCTATTTTTATTGTAAAGCAATAAATCATAATATCATAATTTTTTGGAAAGTTATGCTCTAAATAAAACATTTGCAATAACATTGTTCCTTCCTGTAATGTATTTTATAATAATGTCATATTCTTGCAGGAGAAGACTCCATCTTGTAAGTCTTTGATTTCTGTTAGTCATATTTTGAAGGAAAGTTAGTGGATTATGGTCAGTATCAATCAGAACAAGATAAACAGTAACATTGAGGTAAAAGTCAAGATATTGTAGCGCTGATAACATCACCAAGCATTCTTTTTCAATAGTGGAATATTTCTTCTGGTAGGTGTTTAAATTTTTAGAGAAATATCCAATGGCTCTATCGACGCCTTCAATTGAGATGTCACCCATTCCGACATCACTGGCATCGATTTGCAAAAAACTGGAGTTGTAAGAGCTGGGCCACTAATGAGAGTTGATTTGATTCTGTTGAAAGCCTCATTAGAGGTTTCACTCCATTTGTATTTTGCATCCTTTTTAAGGAGGTCGGTGAGAGGACTTGCTATTGATGAAAAATCTTTACAAACTTTTCTGTAGAATCCAGCGATACCGAGAAATCTCATTAATTGTTTTTTTGTTAGTTGAAATAGGATACTTTAAGATGGCATCCACTTCTGCTGTGATAGGCTGAACCTGTCCCTGGCCAACAGTATAAACTAAATAATTTACTGTTGCATGACAGAATTAGCTCTTGTTTAGCTTCACACATAGGTTTGCTTCTTCCAGCTTAAGAAAAAATTGCTTGATGGTGCGTACATGTTCGTCCCGGTTCATGCTGTACACAATTACATCATCTATGTAGACCTCACACCCTTCAGTTTTGTGTAGAAGGGAATACATCATCCTTTGAAATGTTGCCGGTGCATTTTTCATCCCGAACGGTATAACCTTATATTGGTATAAACCATCTGGAGTCACAAATGCTGAAATTTAAGGGAATTTTCAGTTAAGGGAACTTGCCAATAACCTTTCATTAAATCAAATTTACTGACATATTTCGCCTTGCCGATGTTGTCAAAACAGTCATTAATTCTAGGAATTGGAAAAGAGTCACTTTTGGTTATTGCATTTACTTTTCGAAAATCTGTTACAAATCGGGAAGTTTCATCAGGTTTTGGTATAAGAATACAGGGAGAAATCCATTGACTTACTTGGTTCAATGATGTCATTATCCAGTATATATTTAATCTCTGCTCTCAACTGCTGAAGTTTAATTGGATTTACCCGGTAAAAATGTTGTTTGATGTTTTTTAATCTCCGATTAAAACATCATGTACTGCAATCGTTGTTTTTCCATTTAGTTCCATGAGATTCTCTTTCAAGGTTTAGTTGCTCGGCAAGTTTTCGTAGAGATTCTTTCGACTGGATATACAAATCCTTGAATCAAAGCTGGTGCTGGTAATGTCAGCAAATCCTTTTAGCAACTCTCTTCCCGAAACCTATTTTTATAGGGGCTAACACCTGATTTGCATATTTCTAGAATCATCTCCAATTCTCTAAATTTTTCCCGAATTTTCTGGAATGATGTAGAATCTTCTAAACTTTCTATTTCTAATTTACCTATTTTTACAACTACTTCATTAAATTAAAACATTTTGTAATAACAAGTAGGACTCAATATAATCCCTTACTATAACTTTTAACCTTGTGTAGACTTTATTAATATTATTTTTTTTATATATAAATGCATCATCGTAACAATATATATATAACACAATATATCAATATGCCTACTAGTACATGAAGCAACACGCACACCCACATACATGCATTTGTACGTAGACAAACTTATGCACCAAGTATATTCAAATATAAACCCAGTTAAAACAGAGAACAGAGAAATAAAACATATATACAAACAGTTAAACCCAAGTACGAATAAGAAATTTTGGAGTAGATAGACTAAACTATCGCCCGGTTCACACTCCACCCTCGTCTATTGAACAGGCTCATCCATTGTTCCCTGTTTAGGATGTGGTTTCCGGCTTTCTCTTTTCCAATCTTTTCACTCTTACGTAGCCCACTGCACATCAGTGGCATTACTGCCTTGCTCAGAGTGATATGATTAAAAAAAAAAGAAACCATTTGAAAATGATGCCTAAATAATCATAATTGTCAAATTAATATTTGATAAATCTCTGTTATTTTTATTTTTATTTTTTTTATCAAATCACCCCGAGCAAGGCGGTAACGCCACTGATGTGCAGGGGGCTACATAAGAGTGAAAAGATTGGAAAAGAGAAAGCCGGAAACCACATCCTAAACAGGGAACAAGGGATGATCCTCTTCACCTGTTCAATAGACGAGGGTGGAGTGTGAACCGGGCGATAGTTTAGTCTATATATAATAAAAACTTATTAAATATTAACCAAATGAAACATGCTAGATTAAAACTATCAAATATTAACAGGATAATCTATGTTAGATTAAATATCTCATAATTATATAACTTGACAATCTATGTTAGATTAAATACTTAGCAAATATTAATGTCAAATGAAATGACCAACAAATAAGGGTAAATAACAATTAACATAAAAATAGTATGCATATATTAATAATATTACAACCATATTTAAGGTAAAAAGTGAACTATGTTTTCAGTAAGTTCATTTCTTTGGTTTAACAGGCTGATCTTGTATATATATATATTTGTAGGTAATATCAGACAGATTTTGGTCAACAATACGGTGATCCTTACTCATACACACAGTAAGAGGAACCTGCAGATATTGGAGGCCATGTACATCAAATCAAAACAACCAACACTCAATAAAATCAACTTTAAAACAGGAAATAACATATTACATTGCATTTGACTACATGGTTTTGTTGTCATTTCGCGCTATCCCGCGGTGTGACGTCATAAAACCGCATCGCAAACTTAAGAACTGCGTTTATTATTTTTGGTAACTATTGCCGTTGCCAAGCGGAGTTTTATGTCAGCACAAAATAAAATCGTCGGTGATGGTGGATTTTATAATATTTCAGTTTAAACTACCTCTCTGAAGATGGCTCATGTGAGCCGAAAGCTTAGAAGAAAACCAATAAATAATTATCCAAATGTTGGAGAATTTTTGTCTTTATTTTCAACTGAAATTAAAGCAAAAATACGACGTTTAGAACGGCTCATGATTAAAAATAATAGACATTCATTGTCTCTTATATTTAATAGCATATGTCTAGAATATATATATATATATATATATATATATATATATATATATATATAGTCATCTGCAAACAGATCTGTTTCGCTGTATCACAGCTCATCAGTACGATTAGGCAACTGACTGCTTTTACCCAGGATTAAAACCCGATCGTTTGGTGTCAGTCAGCGATTCTACCTCTGAGCTATGGGCACTCGGTAGAAGAAGGCAGACTTTTAGCATATGACGTATTATACACCAGTAGTTATAGTGCTCTAATTCATTACTGAATGAGTGTAGATGTGTGTGTGTTTGTGTGTGTGTGTGTGCTTGTCTATTTAAGCAGCATATCTTCATTCACACATGTTTCATTCAATTATGTAGACATTTTATCTCTTTTTTTTTTTTTTTTAAATAATAATCCGTTCTAGTTTTCTAATTATCTTTTTGATGTTAAGTTGAAATTATATTAGAAAGGTCCCGTAGTTCTGGTTAACCCAAGTACTTTATGACTCCAGCAAGATCATCCCCAGGAGTGAACTGCGAAAACGAACTAAATGAAAAACTGATAGTTTTGATGGTTATTTTAAAAAACATGAGTGAACAAGTCCTGTTATAATTATTTTAAAATTTGAAATTTATACGCTGTTTTTTTATTTTTTTGTATAAAAGCGTCCACAATGTAAGGGAGCTAAACCGATACAGTAAAAATGCAACATGGGGTTAAATGTTCGTCAAATGCATTTTATAATATTGCTACTACACTTTTAATAGGTTTTGTTCGGTGTCTGCCGGTTGTTTTTGATATAGAGAGCCTCAAGTATTTAGAGTTATATATATATATATATATATATATATATATATATATATATAGAGAGAGAGAGAGAGAGAGAGAGAGAGGGGGGTACAATGAGAATGAAGGAATCGGAAAAGTGCAGAGGAAGAGAATGTTGAAACCCGAAGAAAATTTAATTCAAAATTAAATAAAACTCTGTTTTTTCTTTAAATTCGACTCTGAATCTAGGTAAGCACACTAATTTTCGATACCAATGGTCTGAAATGTGTTATTTTTATATAAATAAAAAAGCTTTTTTGGAGCTTTCATTTTAGTTTTAATTAAAAGCTAAAGGATTAAATTTACTATTAACAGCAACCAAAATACTCTTGTGCATTTCAAACAGAAATTTTAATGATTGGAATCGATTAAAAAAAAAATTCTAAAATAGCTGATTAGCGCGCATGTTTAGTGGTCTTTCTTCGTAATGTAATTCTCTTTTTAAAAAAGCAACAACTTGCAAACTTTATTTGAGGCATATTATATTAAAGTATAATTGATCCGATTTAAAAAAATATTATTTACTTTAAGTTTAAAATAACGCCATGTGCGTTGTGGTACAGTGGATATCGGCTTGGAACGAGAAACCGGGAAGCCGAGTTCGAATTCCAGTTGAATTCGTTGCATTCACTTACGCGCAAATACCCTTGCGAAAGGTATTAATCCGTCTCTTCCTTCCAGTTATGGGTTAAATAGCAGGACAGATTGGGTTCTATAGCCTTGGTCGGCAACCAGTCTACCGCAGAAAGCAATGGCGACCTACTGCGGGATAATCTTCTGCCCAGTCAGTCATGTCTCTTTCGAGACATGATCGCCCAAGCGTGTATCACGTATGGCACTTAACTGACTGAATGAACAAAAGACCTGGAAATTGAAATAGAAAAAATGTGGAAATTGAAAATAAGAACTTAACTGACTGACTGAATAGTTGGAAAGACAAAGCTTCTACTGGGCATAAAGTGGGGATCAGTTTTCTATTGTCATGAAGTAATAAATTAATCCCCCACTAATTACAACTTATTAATATAATAATTCACCAGTCTACCGTAGAAAGCAATGGCAACCTACTGCGGGATAACCTTCTGCCCAGTCAGTCATGTCTCTTTCGAGATATGATCGCCCAAGCGTGTATCACGTATGGCACTTAACTGACTGACTGACTATAAGACTATCTGTAATACGTAATTTAAGCTAATGATTGGTTAGCGCATTTTTATACAATTTTTATTTACCCGGTTATCTTAAAATATTGGAAAAGATTCTCCGTATTCAAATTTTAGAAATTTTGACTTTAAATTTAAAATAATCATCGCTCTTATTTTCTGATAATGTCGTGTATGGTCGGTCATACTTTCAAAAATGGACCTTCAAATAATATTCTATATACATAAAAAAAAAAATTATTAAAAAAATCTTGCAAAATTTGCATGAAACTCTTCAATTTTTTATTAGTAAATATAGTTTTCACTTACTAATAATATCACCGAACGAAATTAAACTAATTTAGAATTTTAAAATATCATAGACAATTTTTATAATAAATTATTATAATTAAAATTTTAAAAAATGAAAGCAACTCTTGCAAAAATTAATTATTCACATAGTGTAAAATGCATTATTCATATAATGTCCTTAATGAATTTTATTTATAAAAGCATTTAAAGGATTTTATAGCATTTTTTATTGTAGGATTCGGAGTAAATTTTCAGGAAATGTGTAGCAATTTGATAAAAAAGAAATTGAAGATTTACACTCCCCAAGGAGTCCTGTTTTACCTAATAAAAATTAATTGGGATTAAAGTGTAATTTTTCGAAAGTTTCATGAAATTAAGTAAGGGTAACATATGTTGAAATAAAAATTGATTAAATCCCGACAAGTATTTGATTTTTCCAAGAATTTCCAAATCAATTGTTATTTTTATCTAAAGAAAGTGCGCCAAGATAGTAATCGTTAATATTATGTCGACTGCAAAAAGCAAAAAAGAAAGATTTTTAGCCAAAATTTCGAAACAGGCTAGAAAGGATTAAACATTTAAGAATATAAGAAAATAGTCTTTTGGTGTTTCCTCTTAATAATAACATAAGCATTTTCACGATAAAACTTTGCTTTTAATAAGTTAGGGGCTTTTTTTTTCATCATACTACGCTGTTTGTTTTTCATCGAGAAAGTGGAGATACCTACCTGAAACCGACGTTGTTTTTCGACTGGTAAAGACGAAAAGAATAAGTTGATTTTCTAAATGAAGGTTAGATGTGGTAACGAGGTGAAAGTACGGGGCAACCAGTGAATATCAAACTCACTAGTCAGTGCTAATAGTTATATAATCAGACAAGCATTCAAGACGAAAAGAATAAGCGTGTCATCAGCCATCTTGGTTTTTTCAAATGCAACAAATGAAACGAGTTATTTCCCCTTAGGCCTTCGATATTTTATATGCAAAACAATGACGTTTCATTTCTCGCGCTAGTATTTCTCTTTCTCTTTCTCTTGCTTTTGTATTTCTTTCTTTCACTTCTTCCACACACATTTTAGCTTTTTATAGACCCGCCCCTCTCTCTCTTCATTACTTTCGCTTTCTCTCTTTTTATCTGTCTTCCTTTTCGTCTATTTCTACTTCTTTTATTCCTTGCTATTTTTAGATCTCTAATCGACATTGTACGTAGATATCGGCGACGAATGAGAAATCGGATGATCCGAGTTCGAATTCCATTGAAATTCGTTGCATTCGCTTCCGCGTAAATACCCTTTGGAAAGATATTCATTTATGTCTTCTCTCTCTAGCTATGGGTTAAACATCTAAACTTATTTATAAATGGAACTTTGTGTGTGTTGTGTGTGTGTTACCTATAGACTCCGAAACAGATGAACCGATTTTCTTGGAAATTTACACAGTTGTACTATAAGCGTCTGCGAGTGTTCTTAGTTAGGTTTTGTGTCGAGGTACCCCCCGATAAATATCGAAAATCGATAATCGAAAAAATCGGGTTATAGAAGGAGTGGTCCGATTTTAATCAAATTTGATACACTTATAGACAAAGACATAAGAAACGCTATTCAGAAGCTTCAAGGCTGCAGTTCTTACAATAGTGCAGAAAATCGATAATATATATATATATATATATATATATATATATATATATATATATATAAAAGGCAAGATGTTTGTTTGTGTGTCTGTTTATCTGTCTGTATGTCTGTATTTTTTCAGCCCTTTTAGTTTTTGCTTCGGGTTTGGCTCTCAGTAGGTATAATTGTAGTTCTTAGCCTCAGCCATGATACCATTTACTCAGAAGACTTATTTAGCCTTCAAATTTCAGTTTATATTATTCTATATTTTCCCCTTTTAATTGAGATACTATTGTATCATTCTTTATAAAAAAAGATGATCCTGTAAAAAACAATTGTTAGTAGTAAAAAGCATTTGTTTAAATATTTTCGGGATCGTTATGACCACCGCGTTGTAAAATTACTATAAAATTGTATCCGTTTGAGGAGAAAAGTACGGTCCCTTTCGTACAAAATTAAAATGTTAAAGTCCTGTTCCCAAAATTATGTCATTCCTGGGAATATTCTTCGGCGTGTCTCGAAGGTAAAGTGTCGGAATATCGTGGACCGAGCATGTGAGCAATGATGAGGTTTTGGAAAGAATGGAAACGAAAAGGAAATTAATATTGAACATCAGGGAGAGACAGCTGAAGTTCCTGGGACATGCAATGAGGAAAGAGGGCTTGGAGAACCTGATACTTACAGGCCAGATAGAGGGAAAAAGAGACAGAGGAAAGCAGCGGATAACATATTTGAAGGACCTAATCAGGTGGATGACGGATCGAGGATTGAATGATGTAACAGGAGAAGGCGTGCTCAGAGCCACCAGGGATAGGGAAACGTGTAAGGGCATGATCGCCTACGTCCTGAAGGGACAAATCACATAGAAGAAGAAGAAGTAATGAAATTGTAACAATATATAACAATTTTAGAGGCACATATACAGAGTATTGTTGATAAGTTCTTTTGTGGATGCCGGGAATGGGGCTCGCACAAATAAATGAACAACGACCAGTAACTGAGATAGAAAATAAGTGTATTAACGTAAGG
This sequence comes from Ascarosepion bandense, assembly GCA_037127315.1. Taxonomy (NCBI): domain Eukaryota; kingdom Metazoa; phylum Mollusca; class Cephalopoda; order Sepiida; family Sepiidae; genus Ascarosepion; species Ascarosepion bandense. The sequence continues at coordinate 166,939 of JBBBDQ010001854.1, forward strand.
ATTCAGACTTGAATGAAGATTAGTAGTCCAGGTTTTGTGCATCCCGAGAATGGGGCCTACACAAATAAATGAACAACGACCAGTAATTGAGATAGAAAATAAGTATATTAACGTAAGGATTCAGACTTGAATGAAGATTAGTAGTCCAGGAATACGGGTTAGTAAAAAGTATATGTACACGTCTCTGGAGATGAAGCCGTAGTATATTTGAAGGACCTGAGCAGGTGGATGACAGAACGTGATTTGCGTGATAAAACAAAGAGAAAGCCACCAGGGAGAGGGAGACGTGGAAGGCCATGATCGCCTACGTTCTGGAAGGACAAGGCACATAGAAGAAGCTATATACCAACTGTTTATAAGAAATTATAATGTGGATATAAAGTGGGGGATCAAATCTATATAATAATCAATATATAAACTTATCCCTCATTTTGTGGCCATGCTAGTTTCTATCCATTTATATTCTAGATTTATGGGCTTGAGCTAGTGGATGACAGAACGAGGGTTGCATGGTGTAACAGGAGAAAGCGTGCTAAGAGCCACCAGGGAGAGGGAGACGTGGAAGGCCATAATCGCCTACGTCCTGAAAGGACAGGCTCACATAGAAGAAGAATATATATGCCAACTGTTTATAAGAAATTATAATGTGGATATAAAATGGGGCTTCAATTCTATATTATAATGAATATATAAAATGATCACTCATTTTATGGCCATGTTAGTTTCTATACATTTATATTCTAGATTCATGGACTTGAGCTAGTGGATGGCAGAGCGGAGTTTGGGTGGTGTAACAGGAGAAAGCGTGTTTAGAGCCACCAGGGATAGGGAGACGTGGAAGGCCATGATCGCCTACGTCCTGAAAGGACAAGGCACATAGAAGAAGTCAACGTATTAATTAAAGCTAATTATAGTTACTACATTAAGTAGTAACTATAATTAGTTACTGCCAGTATTATTATTTTCCACTCTGCAACCTCTTTTCTAACATTGCCAGACTATTGCTGATTCTATGACAAGTGTTCAGATGAGCTCCATTTTTTAGTTTTACCAGTCCAGCCCTTTACAACTACGAACTCTAGTTGAACTTGTTGCATTCACTTAGGTGCAAATACTCTGAGGAAAGGTATTAATCCGTCTCTTCCCTCCAGCTATGGATTAAATAGCAGAACAAACTGGGTTCTATAGCTTTGGTTTGCAACCAGTCTACCGCAGAAAGAAATGGCAACCTACTGAGGAAAATCTTCTGCCCAGTTCGTCATGTCTCATTCGAGACATGATCACCCAAGCGTGTATTACGCATGTGACTTAACTGACTAACAATTAGGATCCGTCATTGGCACTTATTTAATCACCCGTATTTCTTCTATAATCTAAATGTAAGGCGAAAATTTTTTCTTAGAACAGACTCCCGCGTGGATGCTTTCTTGGACACTTGTCAAATTAATCGTTATTTATTTGCCTTATCCTGATAATAGGAATTTTTTATCACTTCCTCTTTCATTATTATTGCAAACAATTTAATAGTAACCCTTTAACTTGAGTGACTCGCAAGCCTTTGACTGGGTAAAAATTAATATAAAATATTGATTTCTTTGATTCTTTCCTCTGAACTGTGTATATAATTTCTTTTCTTTCCGTTTTCGAGTTCCAGTCTTTGTGTTCCCCGTGATTCTCTTCTATTCGTTAGAGTTCAATTTCTCTCCGCCGTGAAAAATCTTTGTCTTCAAGAAACACTCGTGCCCCCAGCTTCTCAGTTAATCAAGTAACTCTTCAGTCAAAGAAGACTTAAATTTACTCATCTAATTGAAGTTATTTGAGGGCTGTTTTTATTTATTTTATTTTTTTCGCCGTGTTTGTAACAATCCCAAGTTATAAACCAATGTGTACTTATATCATGCGTTGTTTAGTTTTTTAGTTCATGAGTTCCTTTCGTTAAACGAAAAAGGCGGTTATTACCATAAACTGTAGACAACTAATAAGGCCTTTTACTTGCTTCCCTGTACAATTAATCTGTCTGTGCGATTTAGTGCCGCTGGGAATGAGGTAATGACTTTAGTCCCCACACAGGCTTCAGAATTGCAGACTATAGAGATTGCATTGTCTGGCATAAGGCTAAATGGCGGTAAAGAAGAGATACTGTTGGTCTGTCTTGAAAATGGCGTCTTTCGTAACGCGGGTGGTAATTTCAGGTAAGCTCCGAAATGTCCCGACACAGAATTCTGAAATATGGTCATATTTGGGAAGTGGCGCTAGCCGTGAATTTTTCAGAAAGTATCTAATCGAAATTGCCTTTTCCCCTTTGTTATCAAATAGCAAATGTATTGAAAGATGTAATGGGTATCGTCGCTTAGAGTGACATCGGTAGCCATTTTTGAGTTCTCTAAATTTTGAATATGGGCACAATGACTAAAAAAGGGAAAGAAAAAAACTTGATAATCAAGAGTTTAAATCATGACCAGAATATGTTTAGATCCAATAACTATTCTTTGTGCTTACAGAAGGAAGGCTGTTTAGACTTTATATATATATATATATATATATATATATATATATATATTCGACTTAATATAGGGTTTCAAGTATACTGAAAAATATCTCCAGATATTGAGATAGATAAACAGCAAACAGGTTGCATTAAAACTCAGTAACCATTTCTTTTGAGGATAGGCTACTTTAATATAATCATCAAAATGCATTCAGATTACCATCTGACATTTTTAAAAGTATTTGTGTGTGTGAAGCCTTCCACCTTTTGTTCTCGATTGATTATGAAGAACGAGAATTGATAACTCGATCGCCCATTTTTTTAATTTCCTTTTGTTATATTCTTCGATCCACCATTTTTAAGGTTTGTAATTTTTTTTCATAACCCTGTTCTTCTCGCCTGTTTTATATTTTTCATATATTTTCATATATTTTTTAAATAACCGCAAAATGAAGGTAGTTATGAATGGGCCGTGCCTCTTCGTCCTACAGCACGAATGCTGATGTCCCACAGGGCTCTATCCTGGACCCGACGCTCTTCCTCATTTTCATCAACGACCTCCCAGATGAGATCAAGTCCCAAGTAGGCATCTCCGCAGATGACACTACAATATACTCCCGCACCAGTAAGAAACCTTTCGTGGCGGACAGACATAATCTCGCTGCTGACCTTGAACGGGATCTACACTCTGTGGTGAACTGGGGCAAGAAGTGGCTTGTTAACTTCAATTCATCTAAGATCAAGCTGTTGTCTGTCAACCATTACAGGCAACCTCTCCTGCCTCCCATAAGCATGGATCAAGCGATTCTCCTGGAGAGTAATACACTACGCCTCCTCGGACTTACCCTGTCCTCAGACCTCAAATGGAACCACTATATTGAATCCATAGCAAAATCTACTGCTAAGAAGGTTGGGTCACTATGTCGATCCAGGATGTTTTTTCCACCTGAATCTATCCTGCATATATACAAGTCAACCATCCATCCGTGCATGGAGTACTGCTGCCATTTATGGTCAGGTGCCCCTGCCGTTCTCCTCAGTGTTCTTGACAGGCTCCAAAGGAGAGTCTGTAATGTGATAGGTACTGATCTGGCTGCTCGACTGCAGCCACTTCCCCATCGTCGAAAGGTGGCCTCCCTTTGTCTGTTCTATAAATACTTTCATGGCTTCTGCTCAGACGAACTTAAGTCACTGATGCCTCCTCAACAGGTGTTTACTCGTGCAACCAGACTGGCATCTGGGTCCCACCCATTCACAGTCAGGTTAGCCAAATGCAGACGACAATTCTACTCCTGCAGCTTCTTCTCTCGCACTTCACGCCTGTGGAACTCGCTCCCATACTCTTGCTTTCCTGACGGCTACAACATCCAGAAATTTAAATGCAAAGTCAATACTCATCTACTAACCACTGGACTCTGCTCTCTCCCCACCCCCGTATAACGTTCCCTTTCTCTCCACCTATGTATCTTTCATCGCACCTGCTTGCTCAGCTTTCTATTGTTCCTTTCTAACTAGTTTGTACTCCTCACTCTTTTCTAATTAATCTTTTTACATTTATGTAGCCCCCTGCACATCAGTGGCGTTTCCGCCTTGCTCGGGGTGAAATGATTAAAAAAAAATCTTTATCATTGACGTTTACTAACTATTTCGTAACTGATAAGAGGATCTTCAAGGCCGATCTGTGGTGAAAGATGTGTGGCTTATCACCAGCCTAACTTTAACCTACTTTCAATACAACTGCTCATAAATTTAAGCTAGTCAGTTTTTTTTTCTCGCGTTGGTCAGATTCATGCCTTTTCGCATAAATACTGCTAAGAAAGCTATGAACTCGTATCTTCTCTACAAATCTATGGGTTAAATAGTAAGACAGATTTGATTTTCTCGTATTGGGTGACAATCATTCTAGGAGAAGAAAAATTGTGGAGAAGGCTAAACCACTCCACCATCTTTCTCAAGAGTTCATGCTAATTCACAGATAATAAAAAAAAGGAATCTGTGCCTCTTCTACAAATACTTCCAATAAACTTAGCTCACTGGTGCCCTCCATGTATGAATATAATCGAATCACAAGATTAGCAACTAGGTCCCACTCTTTTACTGTGAAACCAATACAATGTAAACGCAGATTCTACTCCAGCAGCTTCTTTTCTCGCACATCCCGCCTGTGGAATTCCCTTCCATTTACTTGCTTCCTCGACATCTATAATCTCCAAGAATTTAAATGTAAAGTCAATAGTCATCTCCTATCTCACTAACCTGCATCCTCTCTCTCATGCTCCTTTCTCCGTCCACTCCACACTCATCAGTATTCTCATCATTCGCTTACCCACTACCTGACACCCCCTATAACCAGTCACTCTTTTTCCTAATTTTCTTCATATGTAACCCCCTGCAAAACAGTGGTAGTAAAATGCCTTGCTTGGGGCGATATGTTAAAAAAATTATGAGCATGATTTTAGGGAATATTATGTTTGGAAACCATATTTAAATTCATGAAACATTTTAAAACAAAAACAGCTGAAAAAAACTTAAGAAAAAAATGACTAGAATTGTCGTCTGCATTTGGTTGGTCTAACTGTGGATTGGTAGGACCCAGTTGCCAGTCTGGTTGCACGAGTAAACGCCTGTTGCAGAGGCACCAGTGACTTAAGTTCGTTGGAGCAGAAGCCATGAAAGTATTTATAGAACAGACAAAGGGAAGCCACATCCCGTCGGTGGGAAAGTGGCTGGAGTCGAGACGCCAAGTCGGTACCTATCACATTACTGATTCTCCTTTGGAGCCTGTCGAGAACACTGAGATGAACAGCGGAATTGTTGAAGCCCTATAGAGTATCCTATGGAATACAGATACCTTACAGAATCCATTGTCTATCAATGTACTATTTCTTCTGTGGAAAACCCTAGTAATGTAAAGATTTATGCAGGTATTACTAAGAAGTCTCTGAAGAAACGATTTCATCAACACACGTTATCATTTAATAATAATAAGTGCAAAAATTGAACATCACTATCGAAATATTATTGGTATCTAAAAGAAACAAATAAAACACCGACATTAAAATGAAACTCTTTTGAAAAAAAAAAGCTAAAATATGTAAGTTTTAAGCGACCCATGCTCCTAGTCTCTATATGAAAAACTATATATTATTACATTTTTTAAAAATAATAACCTATTAAACAAACGTAATTAAATAAATGTGATATGTAAACATCGCAAAATATTCACCTTAGAATATGGTTAAAAATTCTTCATAAAAAATATTTATTAACTTACATACATCTAGAAATTTGTTTTATATTATGAAAGAATAATAATTAAATGGATATTAAAATAATTAAACTGGTATTTAAATTTTTAATAATTAAATAGATATTAAAAATTGTATTAAAATATAATAAAAACATAATAGATTTCATAAAAATGACAAAATTAATTTTAAAATTTTTAATAAATAAATATTAAAAATTTTCTTTACAAATTGAGAGTTTTAGGAAAAATTAAAATAAAATTCATTCCTAATCGAAATAAAAATATTATAATTGCACTCAAACGTCCCTTTAAGTCAGATAAAACATATAAAATATTTTCTTCATTTCTTTTTTTTCTTTATTTTTAAAATGATGGGATACAAAGAAAACTAAGAGACTAATTTTGTAGCAATAATGGATACATTAACAGAAATGGAGTCTAGACAGAGGTTTGAAATTTGCTGACACTTTTGCTGTTAAGACTGAAAGAAATCATGTATTCCCCCAAAAATATAAACATTTTTTAAAATTTAAAGTGAATCTCTATCCTGATTAGTTGAACACACCCATAAATTGTTTTGTCTTCCCACAACCATAAATAAAAAAAGTATTGTTTCTTATGCTCAAATGAAAATTATTTTCACAACAATGAGCTAACATTGCCTGATGAAGAGGTAAAAATCTCGAAACATTGAAATTTTCGTGTCGCAATGTAAACCATATTAATTTTAAATAAAAAAATACTTAATTATATATATATATATATATATATATATATATGTGTGTGTGTGTGTGTGTGTGTGTGTGTGTGTGTGTGTGTGTAAAAATATACTCAGTTATGATCTGAAATTAAGGACAGGATACTTAAATAAAAAGAAGACAAGAGGAAAACAGTATTTAAATCGCCTACGCGTTTCGTCCTGTGATGGACTTTATCAAGGCAAAAAGACGAAATGAGCTTTATTCTAAATTTTAAATTTAAAAAAAAATTAAAAATTTAAATAGTCTGCGGTTACATGTGGATAAAAATTAAAAATTTAAATTTAAATTTAAAAATAAAATTCAAATTAAAATAAAAAAATAATTAAATGTAGGGAGAAGAAATCAAAAGGGTGTAAATCATGAGTTTTTCAAATTTAAATATATATATATATATATATATATATATTAATTTTATTTTTTAAAAAGAAGTAATTTAACTTTGTAAGATTTAATTCCCTCAAACATGAAGTGAACTTAAATTCAAATCTATTAAACTGTTATTTTGAAATATGCACCTGATGACTGCATAACGTATGAAAATCCGAGTTGTGCCATACACGTAGGATAATATATATATATATATATATATATATATATATATATATATATATATATACAGCTTTGTTCATACATTGAGCACTGTTTTATTAACACCTGAATAATAATACTATACATATATACACCCTCCTCATATGTATGTTTATTAATTTATGTCACTATATTAATTTACATATATATATATATATAGATATATATTACGATTGGGCTCTCTGGAGAAGAAAATTTTAAAAACAGCTTCCACTTCTGCTATAAGAATGACTCTTCAGAAATGAAATGAGTTCTTTCGGTGACTGGCGTGTGTATACACTGCTTATATACAACACATTAAAATTTCCCTTTTCTGATTCCATGCGCTTATGGCTTAGAGAGTAGCGACTCCGACTTGGAGTTTCGATCCCGGCCAGAAGCAAGTGGATGTGTCTAGTCACACTGATGAGCTGTGATACAGCGAAACAGGCTTTAATGTAGATGACTAATATATATATATATATATATATATATATATATATATATATATAGTTTAAACAATATTGATGTCATTTTACTAATCTAACCTGAGGAACTTTTCGGCCAACACTTTTCAAAGGTATTCGTTAGCGTTATTATGAATAGTAAAACAGGACAAGAAAAAAACAGCAAAAGTTTAACTTACAAAAACGGAGGAAGGAAGGAGCTCGTCTAAAAGTAAATTTTAATCAAATAATTAAAATGTAAGATGGTGTAAATACACAGCTCCATAAGATTGATAAAATAGAAAAATATAAAACTCACAGACCCTTCAGTAGTAGTCAGTCAAGTGCCATACGTGATACACGCTTGGGCGATCATATCTCGAAAGAGACATGACTGACTCGGCAGAAGATTATCCCGCAGTAGGTTGCCATTGCTTTCTGCAGTAGACTGGTTGCCGACCAAGGCTATAGAACCCAGTCTGTCCTGCTATTTAACCCATAACTGGAAGGAAGAGACGGATTAATACCTTTCGCAAGGGTATTTGCGCGTAAGTGAATACAATGGATTCAACTGGAATTCGAACTCTGCTCCCCAGTTTCTCGTTCCGAGCCGATATCCACTGTACCATAACGCACATCCTAGCAATGTAAGTAGTAGTAAGGGGCGAATAAATTACTCTCTGCCTGCACAGGCTCGGCTGATGAATTCTAAAGCAAACAGCTTCCAAAATACGTAAATGAAAAGCTGAACGAGCCCTGTGCAGGACAGAAAACCATGTGTCCTCGTACTGAGAAGCACATTCCTGATTGTCAAGCAAATGTTGACCTATAGCTGACTCCAGAACCGCCTGAGTTGTTTTTATGGACCGTTGAGGGCTAGCCGAACAGATATTTGCAGGGACGTGCTGCGAAACCCGCGACCCCAACCTAAGATTGGTTCGTCCTATGTAAACCGCATCGAAGCGGAATTTGAATTGATAAACAACAGAATTTCTGCGAAAATAGGACAACCTATCTTTAGTAAAGGAATGAAACACAGGTCTAGTTTGAAAAACTGCACATAATTTTAAACCTTATCAGTTACAATTTGACCCGTCCCACTAAGCCACGGCAATTTTAAATATATCGGGCAGCGATTAGGTCCAAAGACTACTGGTTCTTTATAAGGTCTGACTGTTATATCAATCATATATATATATATATATATATATATATATATATATATCGCATAATGATAAGCCACGTATACTTTCTTAATATGTATAGGAAAAATACTAAATAGTAGTATTCTTTTTGACAGTATTTATTTATTTCTATTATATATATATATATATACTTGATATACGCTTCTAGATTAAATTTTAAAAATCATTTGTTTCTGATGAAAGGCCGAGGCCGGTCTGAAATATCAAATATAATAACAGAAATAAATAAATACTGTCAAAAAAATACATTTTTAACTTACAACTTTTTAGTAGTTTTTCATATATATATATATATATATATATATATATATATATATATATAATGATAATAATAACTACTTAGACTCTGCAAGAATGCACTCCGTAAATTTATGCTAATATAAACTTTCGAAAAAAACATTAACAAACAGAACCTAAATCCGTTATAATCCGGCGTACTAAGTCGTCGGATAAATGCGGAGAAAAAAAAAAAGAAGAAACCAGCGGAACAAGAACAAACATTTAAGATTCCGCAGTAAAGAAAAAAAAAACCAAACGGAACCAAACACAAGAAAAAGTGGTCAATACGAAAGTACTAAAATACAATAGTAGAGCAAAAACACACGAAAAATCTAAAGTGAGCCAAAACCTACCTCGTTTTCACACTACGCATCGTCAGGGAAAAGGTTGCCTTTTCCCTGACGATGCGTAGTGTGAAACCGCGGTAGGTTTTGGCTAGCGTGAGATTCTTTGTGTATCTTTGCTCTACTTTTACATTTCGTTTGTGTTTTGCATTTCGTTTGTACTTTGTATCGAGCACTTTTTCTTTCTTTTTTTTGTGGTTGGTTCCGTTTGGGTTTTTTTTTCTTTACTGTGGAGTATCGTATGTCTTGTCTTTATTCTGCGGATTTCTGTTTTTTCCCCCCTCTTATCCAACGCCTTAGTGCGCCGGATTGTAACGGAATTAGGTTCTGTTTGTTAATGGTTTTTCTTAAAGTTTATCTTAGTATAAATTTAAAACTTAGATACTTGCAGAATTTATTTAGTTATTATTTTGAATATATATATATATATATATATATATATATATATATATATTCTTCTTTAAATAAAAAGTATATATATATATATATATATATATATATATAAGAATATATATAGACTTATATATAGAGAGAGAGATAGAGAGATAAACAGAGAAAGAGAGAGAACGAATGAACGAACGAACGAACGAACGGACTCGGTACATTTGCATTAAAATATAACGTTTTATTGTTTGCTTTCAAGGAAGAATTGTTTCTTGCGGTTTTTTTCTGTTTTAGATCTATTTGTCTCTCATATCAATCTGTTGTGGGGATGAAAACACCTTTCCAAAATATGACTTGGACCGGTCCAAGTAGCATATACACTGACGCCGAGAACCGTCAGGAGGAAGAGCCAGAGTGGAGAGAGATAGCCGGATGCGAGTTTTACATCCTTGACAACAGAATTCAGCAAAACTACACGCGCCATTATACTTCATCATTGTGTTATCTTCATTCAATGCAACGAAGACACAACACGAAGAACTAAAAGGAATCAAAATGAAATAAATATAAGTTATAAAGGAAAGAAATCAATAGACTTTGAGATTTATAGAGAAAAACTTTTTGATTGGCGCATGCGCAATGGATTACTTTCTCATTTAACGATCCGCTGAATTTTCAACGGTAAATGTGTTAAAAGTGATTTCAACTGGAAATAGCTTTGCGTCATGATGGATTTCCAATCAACAGCATGTCTGTCGTTATTTTTTTTCCGTTTGTCATTTGATCGAGCTGTAAATTTATCGAACAGGACGTGAATTACTAAAGTCATCAGTAACTGGACAAAAAGGCGTCAGTGTCTGAAATGTTTTCGAGCCTCAATAATCAAAATAACGAAGTAAACTTACAGAAACAGAAGTTTTAGGGTATGAATAAAATAGCTTTAAAAATTTCAAATTTATTTGAAGAAACAGCTAACACCTGTTAATTATATTTGCACACACACACAAACATTATACTCAGCTAAGTGACAAATATTTGTTTCAACCATGAAATCCGAATTCGAGTCTCACCAAAGTCGAAATGTTAGTAAAGTGAATTTTTGAGATTATCAGACTGGAATCGCGGTTCTAACGCATTTGAAAAGTGCTTGAAAACCATACCAGGTACTAAACAAGGCCTTGTGTAAATGGAGTAGATGGAACTGTCTTACGACATGTAGATGGTTGTGCTAGCTCAAAATCAGGATTTTGTTAAATTCATTTAGTCAACAAAAAATGTAAATATTTTCCCCCGTAATTTTGAAACAAAATCACGTTTACGCAAAACAAAAGAAAATAGAACAATTTTGAAACAATAATTTTTATATAATTGTTTTTTATATAACTGAGTTTTAAAAGAATTCATCCATTTAATATTATAAACATTATTGCATCACGAGATTTGATGTTTGTTTGAGTATTGTAAATATTGCTTTCCAAGTAATTTAGCAGCCATCTTCGATTAAAGTAACAGGCACTCACAGTAGGTGTGCTCAGTTTTTGTAGATTTTTTCACATGCCTCCTAAAAAAAGAGCTCGGTTAGGGCGTATGAATATCTACATTTAAAACAGATACACTTCTATCTTATTTATTACTAACTCCACTTCCTGCAAATGTTTTCTATTCATTTTCAGATCAAAGAACCCCGACCCCCTTACAAGGAGACAAAAGTATGACCGGCACTAAAACTACACTTTATACTCCGTTTGAATCCTACAGCAATATGCATTCAATGCCTTCTTCTTAATGCTGAAAATGGTTACTAACAGCCTAACCTCTCCTTTCCAACTTTCAATAAATGATTTCCATTTTCTCCTCTCATTGGCATCTTCTCCTACTACTAAATTGTTCTGAGTTGCACGGGCAATGCCGGGCTATCATGCTAGTATTAGTTAAACGCAGAACTCACTGGGGAATATAAATCATCTTTTTTCATCTGCTCCGAATAGTAAACTAAAAAATTCAAATAAAACTCTGATATTATTTCATTTGATAAACTTTTAATTGCTTGAATAAATAATGAAAATCAAAATAATCTATAAAACTATTTCTTCAAACGATAAGAAAATAAAATTTCGACTACTAATGAAAGTTTTAAAAGAATTGTTTTAATTTTTTTCTAAATTACTAGCAGCATAGCCCAGCGTTGCCCGTGCAACTCAGAACATTTTAGTAGTAGACGATACCACTTTTTTTTTTTGCATATTTTGTTTTTGTCTGAAAAAAACACTTTTTTTAAAAAAGATATTTCACATATTTTTGTTGATCAAATGAATTTTCAAAACGTCGGAATAAAAATTAAATATAAAGGATCATTTTTCTTTTAATAAAAAATATTTTAGTCGCGTTTGACACGTCTGATTTGATTTCTGTGACGTAATTTAGGCACCATCTTGGATCTTAGATATTTTACGGAGCAAATGTAAACAATCGGCTCAATTGACCAAACAGTGCGAAAGGGAAAATTGCTGAACTTAAACTCAAAAGGTATGTGTCGACCTGGCTTCCCTGTAGATATGTGTCCTTAGAAAGTTTGAATGACGTAGCTTAAAAATGTAGGCATGCATAGGGAACAGTCACACACAGACTCACAAATTGCCTTTAATATATATAGATAATAATTTATAAAATACTTTTTAAATACGTCAAAGATTTGTTGCGGTCTGATTTTTAAGTTAATAATTGAAGATTATATTGCCTATAGAAAATTGAAAAGTTTAGTACAAATCGTTTGGCCTTCATATTTTTAAAATAATCTATTTATTTATTTTGTGTATTTGAAATTTTTTTTGTATGGTAATTTCTATGCACAAATTAAAAGGAAAGAGTTTCCTCCGTTACCCGAAAAAAATTGTACAATTTTGTCACTTATGAATGCATTATGAATCAGGGTTTGGGTGTCAGACGGGTGGGTTTGAAAACGAGTGAGCCGCCATTATAATTATTTTTATGTAGATAGCTCTAGTCATTTTCGATGTCTAAATTTTAAACTGAATTTTTTAAAAATGAAAAAGTTTTTTTGAAACTTTTATTTTAGTTTTAATTGAAAGCTAAATGATTAAATTTACTATTGCCAGCAAGCAAAATACTCTCTGGCTTATTTCAAACAGAAATTATATTGATTGGAATATAAAAGTTTGAGATCTTTTTTCAATTTTTTAATTTTGCCGCCATTTTGGAGCGATCAATATATCTGTAAACAAAAGTAATTCTCAGTTTAAAAGATTTTGCAAAAATAAAATATACATCCATCGCACATTATTTTTAGAAAATTTACAAATTTTATGTCACATTAATCTGATTTCTACAAGTATTCCTTAATTATAGCAGAACATTTAGAATAAAACTATTTCTTAATCACCGATTTGAACCTTTTGGCCTGTCCGCCGTATATCAAACGTGTTGACAGGTTTGTGATTAGAGATAAGATAAATATGTATTGCGTTCATAAGTGACAAAATTGTACAATTTTTTTCGGGTAACGGAGGAAACTCTGTCCTTTTAATTTGCGCATAGAAATTACCATACAAAAGATTTTAAAATACACAAAAAAAATATTTAAAAAAATATGAAGGTCAAACGATTTGTACTAAACTTTTCAATTTTCCATAGGAAATATAATCTTCAATTATTAACTTAAAAATCTGACCGCAACAAATCTTTGAAGTATTTTAAAAATATTTTAGAAACCTTATAAATTATTATAATTAAGAAAAGATGAAAACAATTCTTTTAAAATTTCATTAGTAGTCGAAAATTGTTTTTTTTTCTCCGACTATAAGACACTTTTATTTTCTTATAGTCGGAAGAAATAGTCTTATAGATTATTTTAATTTTTATTATTTATTCAAGCAATTAAAAGCTTATCAAATGAAATAATATCAGAATTTTATTGGATTTTTTAGTTTACTATTCGGAGCAGATAAAAAGATTTACAATCCCCAATGAGTCCTGCGTTTAACTAATAAAACCAATTTTCGCAGATCGCAATAAAGTAAAATTTATTAAAATTTCATGGATTTACGTGGAGGTGGGGTAACAGAGGTAAAAAATATTTCCAAGGTTTAAAAAAAATAATAATTTCAAAAATAATTTCATTAATTTGTGAATGAACTGCAAGTTTCATTAAAATCTGACAATTATTTGATTTTTGCGAGAATTTCCAAATTAATGTGTTTGTCACCGGAAAAATGTGGGTGATGTAATCATCACGTTTTCCATTGTAAACAGTCGTAACGTTTTGGTTACCTGCTAACTCGAAACAAAAGATTTTCTGCCAAAATTTCGAACATGTTAAAAGGAATTTTTTTTTAAAACCAATTAAAATTTTTTTTGATCTTTCACTCCTGCAGCTTCCTCTCTCGCACTTCCCGCCTGTGGAATTCACTCCCGTATTCTTGCTTTCCTGACGGCTACAACCTCCAGAAATTTAAATGCAAAGTTAATACTCATCTACTAACCACTGGACTCTAGCTCTCTCCCCTCCCCTGTATAACCATCACTTTCTCTCCACCTATGTATCTGTCATTGCACCTGCTTTCTGAGCTTTGTGTTGTTCCTTTCTAACTAGCTTGTACTCCTCACTCTTTTCTAATTAATCTTTTTACATTTATGTAACCCCTGCACATCAGTGGCGTTTCTGCCTTGCTTGGGGTGAAATGATTTAAAAAAAAAAAATATATATAAATATTTTGATGGAAAAAATTCTTTTTTTTTAAGCTTGGGAGCTTTTTTATTCATACTATGCTGTTTTTGTAGCGTTTTAGTAGAAGTACCTAATATAATGTCTGTGTGTGGTGTTCGGGATGAGTCTTTTTTAAGCCTTGTTTTAAATGTTAATTAACAGTTTTCACCTGGCATTAGTATTTCGCTATTTACTGATTTTGCTTGTTATACAAACTGTGTGTATGACACTCATCCGAGGTTTAGAACTTTGAGTTTCCTAAAAGAGGAAATAAACAGTGGTTAGTTTCTTCCTCCTAATGAATTTCGCCGTCACAAAAATGTTAGTTGTAAGCAGCCATCACATATCAAGGGACTGAAATTATGTTTCATCTCTGCCGTAATTGAGTTTGAGTTTTGTTTAACGACATATCAACACCTCTGTGGGTTATCTAACGCCAAAAAGTGGGGGTTTAAGGTATTTTTTAACAGTGATTAGTCAGTTTTTAATGAAAATTTTTGGCTTTTATTCTTGTTTATTCTAGAAAACTGAAAATGTTTTCTAGTTTTGTATTCAAAAATGTTTTGCTGAGTATAAGTTTTTTTTCCTTCAAAAATGTGTTATGCTAATAATTTTTTCCTCAAAAATGTGTCGTTGGTAATATTTTTCCTTCAAAAATGTATATTTTTTCTATATTTTTATGAATATATTTCTATAAAAGTTTATTGCTAGCGTTTTGACCCCAATTTGGCGGGTGTTAACTATTTGCCCATAGCTGGGACCCTAACAGGTGCTACCACTCTGGGTCAGGGTGGACCTGGGAACAACAGCAATTAAGAAGTGGTTCCATGCTGCTCACAACCTCCTAATCAGAGGCCTTGCTGCCGGATGCAGTTTACCGTCATACGAGCACAATTTCTTTTATGTCCGCATATGAATACGCGGCGAGTAAGTTTATTTCTTCTTCATCTTCTTCTTCTTAATAATAATAATAATAATAATATTAATAATAATAATAACAATAATAATAAAATGTGTTGTTTTTTCAGTGATTTTACTGATAATATGTATTTTTAGCAATCAGATTTTTATCGTAATATTCTTGTTATTGGGGTGGAGATAGAGCGTTGATGAGTAGAAAGAGGTGTCTCTTTAACTAAGCAGATTCATGCTGATTTCAAAGTTTCGTGAGGACACCGTTATGATGTTCCCGCACTTCAGGGTTATTTTCCGCTATGTCAGGGTTTTTTCGTGCTGATATAGAACATGGTGAGAGTTTTGTGAGAGTGGTCTTGTTTATGATAGGTTGATTTTCTTTTTCTTTTTTCTTTTTTCTTTTTATTGTGCTGTTGCTTGATTTAGCTTTATTTTTGTTGCTTGTTTTTTAGTGTACATGTTAATGGGTGTCTATTTAATTGCTTTGTTGAATTAGGCCCTTTTTATTGTATTGTCCTTTTTTATTTGTTTTAATTATTTCTTAATCTGCTGTTATGTTTTAGCGCGTGACAGTTTATTCTTTCTAGATCATGGTTGGTTGTTTTTGTGTAAATTTGTGTTTCTGGGCTTTGTGTGTCAGTTTCTTTTTAAATTAAGTTATTTTCTTCTTTTTTTTACCGTGAATGAGTGCTTTTATTTTTATTTTTTATATTATTTGTATGTTTCGCTTTTATTTATTATTTTAATTTGTTTAATTTTTAAAGTTTATATTTATTCTGCTGATATATTTCGTTTTATTGGTTTTGTTGTTTCTTATTGTTGTTGGTGTTGCAAAGTGGGTATTTGTTCGAATGTCTACATTTCCTCATTATCTCGTTTCTTTTAGTTAGTATTTTACTTTCATTTTTAAAGCTGATTATTGCTAGGTTCTCTTCCGGGCATAATTTACAAATTTTGCTTTTTCTGTTGTGGGATGGTGACTTTTTTTTTTTTTTACTATTTCTCATTTAATTTTGGTTCTATACATATTTTGATAGCGTTCTGTTGTTTTTGTATTTTTCTGAGTAGAATGACGTTTTGTGATTATTGAATTTTTTAAACGATGTTTCTGTTGCTCTAATATAAATTTTTTTGTTTTTATCGGTGTTATTTGTCACGGTCCTTTGTATATTACGGTGTTGGTTAGGCATGTATTGTTATTTGTTATATAGTAGACAGTTGTCATTCTTTCAAAAGTGACATTTGTTCTTATTGTCTTGTTGGTTTGTGTTGTTATAAATTTTATTAAGTATTTTCTTATGTTGACTTATTACTTTTTCAATATTTACTATGCAGATGTGGCCAATTTTAACTGTTATTGTTAACGATTCTTGATAGGTTGTTGTGTTTGGGGAAGTGTTTTTCAATTATGTTGAAAAATATTTTTTCTATTTCTTTTATAATCGTGTCGCCCCAAGTAAGGCATTTTACTGTCACGGTTATAGGGGGTGTCAAGAAGTGGTTAAGAGAAGGATGAATGTAGCCATAAAGTGAGAGATCAGTTTTATATATTGATTGTAATGTAGAATAGATCCCCCAATTTATATCCACATTATAATAGTATAGAATTTTTTATTATTATTATCATATCGCCCCAAGCAAGGCATTTTATTGCCACTGTTTTGCAGGGAGGAAAGTTATGAGAAAGAGTGACAGGTTATAGGGGGTTTCAGGAAGTGGATAAGAGAAGGATGAGAATACTGATGAGAGTGGAGTAGACGGAGAAAGAAGCATGAGAGAGAGAATGCAAGTTAGTGAGATAGGAGATGACTATTGACTTTACATTTGAATTCTTAAAGATTATAGCTGACTGGAAAGCAAGTAAGCGGAAGGGATTTTCACAGACCGGAAGTACGCGTAAAGAAAATGTTGGAGTAGAATTTGCGTTTACAATTTATTGGTTTCACAATAAAAGGGTGGGACCTAGTTGCTAATCTTGTTGCTCGTGTAAATTCATATATAGGGGGCACCAGTAAACTAAGTTCATCGGAGCAGAACCTGTGAAAGTATTTGTAGAAGAGACACAGGGAAGCCACATTTAGCCGGCGAGAAAGTGACTGTATCTGAGCTGCCAAGTCGAGATCTATCAGATCTCTCCGTTGGATTTTGTCAAGGACCCCTAGGTGGATAGCAGCTGCACCCGACCAGATATGGCAGCAGTATTCAATGCACGGGCGGATGGTAGACTTGTATCTGTGCAGGATTGTTTCAGACGAGAAAAACTTCCTGGCCCTGCACAGAGAACCGACCTACAGTGGATTAAATCAGATTATGTTCCTTTTTCTAATTTTTTTTTTTTTTTGGTTGGTTTCTCTTCGTTTGTATTGTGGGATTTCTCTTTTGTATATGATAATAGACCTGACTGAGTATACATATACTTCTGCCATAAAGAGAACAGCAGTTGCTGCCATAGATTTGAGAGGAATCATAGAAATCCGTTAGAGTTATCGGAGAGTACTGGAACTGATACGTAAGTTACCGAGAGATACCGAATTACCCAGAGACTACCGCATCAGAAGTCAGACTAGCTCTGATCTCCATTCAGCTAGAATAATATACGCGGATATACTATTTCCAACGACTTCACTTCAAGACTTGTATATATTTATTTCTTACTAATAATATTCCATGGATATACTAATCTGCATACAAGTTTGTATATTACGTTCAATATAACCTACTTTTCTATCTCCATTTTTGTTGTTCATTATTTTGTGCGGTTCCTCATCCAACGACTTCACTTCAAGACTTGTATATATTTATTTCTTACTAATACTATTCCTGGATTTACTAACCTGCGTTCAAGTTTGTATATTACGTTCAATAAAACTTATTTTTCTATTTCCATATCTGTTCATTATTTTGTGCGGTTCCTCACCGAGAATCCACAACAGTTTGACAGTTCAAGTTTATTTGAGTATCCGTTATATTTTTAGTGCTGACTCATATTTTTATGTGACTAGTTCGTAGTTAGTCCTTTGTTTAATGATATGGGTATGTGCCTGAATATATTTGGAAGGTGACTGGAATTTTTGTTGATATATATGGAGTTGTTTTCTTTTCTGTATGGTTTGTACGTGCTTTTGTTTAAGTTGAGTGATATATCTGAGAATTTTACCATTTTTAAATATTTTTTATGTCTATTGTAAATCCTAGAATGATGACGATTTTTATAATTTGTTTTCTTACGTATTCCGTAGTTTTACTGTTAGGATGGTGCAGTAGATATCGGATCGGAACAAGAAACCGGGGAGCCGAGTTCGAATACCAATTGAATTCCTTGCATTAACTTACGCGCAACGACCCATGGCAAAGGTATTAATCCGTCTCTTCCTTCCGGGTATGGGTTAAATAACAGGACAGATTGGGTTCTATAGCTTTGGCTGGCAACCAATCTGACTCAGAAAGTAATGACAACATACTGCAGGAAAATATTCTGCTCCCAGTCAGTCATGTCTCTTTCGAGACATGATCGCCCAAAGCGTATATCACGTATGGCACTTAGCTGACTGACTGAATAGTTGTAAAGACAATTAAAGCTACTACTGGGTATAAAGTAGGGAACCGGTTTTCTATTGTCATGAAGTAATAAACTAATCCCCCACTTATTACTACTTATTCATATAATAATATAATTCACTAGTCTATAGCAGAAAGCAAAGGAAACCTACTGTGGGATAATCTTCTGCCCAGTCAGTCATGTCTCTTTTGAGACATGATCGCCCAGCGTGTATCACGTATGGCACTTGACTGACTGACTGATTGTAAATCCTAGAGTGTTGAAGATTTTTTTTATAATTTGTTTTCTTATGTATTCTGTAGTTTTATGACCATGTTATAAATGAAAGTAGACCCAGAAATTGTGAGACTAAATGACATGCAAGTGTATCAGAATGAAAGACCTCGTATAAATATTTTATATGAGTAATTATTTTTGTACATGTTTTCAACCTTTTTTTATGGATATCATGAAAGCTGTATCAACCACCATGGAATTCTCGTTTTCTTGCTTCCTTTTTTCCCGTTTGTGTCATACTTTATCCACCCTCATCCCGTCCGTGTATTCGATATACAGTTAGAGATTTAATTCTTTTCTATTTCATTCTCTGAACTGAGTATTGTTCATTGCCTAAAACTAGTCAAGGCAGGGTGGTGACATTGGATATTTCTGGGTTATATTTCTCCTCTAGCCTAGAAATATTTTGTTGCTGTTTTGTTTCTGCTTTAGACCAGGACTGGTATTTCGTATCTAATTTCCATTCTGGGTTACTGAGATTTTTGTGTACTTTAATTTTAAAACATGATTCGTTTAGTATTTATTTATATCATGACTTCTGCTCCAACGAATTTTTTTAACTGGCCTCTCATAAATTTTCCCGGTTTACCAGACTGAGAAGTAGGTATCACCATTTTACCGTCAAAATAGTTAAATGTGACCGTAACCTTCTATTCCATCAGTTTCTTTTTGTTGGGGAGTCACCCCTTTTCACACACGCTATGGACTTTTCCATGGTATACAAATAATCCTTCCTACACAGAACGATAGTTGTTGTTGTTGTTGAAGTTGTAAAAGAGTTGCTGAGTCTCTTCAACTATAACACTGTCAGCTCCCTGCCTTCGGGTAGAGGGCGCTCTCTGCTTCCGAGCAGAGAGCAATAACCCAGTCGTGGTTCCGCCGAAGGGTAGAAGCACGACTGGGGAAAATAGACAGGTATTTTTTGGCCGGGCCATATAGCCCGGAAATCCCAGTCAAAACTAACCATGTGTCACATGTTGCCCTTACTGGGAGGGACAACTAAATATAGTTGTTGTTGTTGAAGTTGGTGTTTGTCAGAACAGTTGAACCGCTGCTCGTTGGTCAGCAAGAATATAGACTATTACCCGGACTTATTTCTTGTATATATTTGACTCCTACTAACAAGTATTCCTGAATCTACTAACCGTGTACAGGTTGTATATCTTTTATTCAATATACTTACATTTTTCCTCTTATATCTGTTTCGTGTTATTATTATATTGTGTGGTTTTCTAAACAAGAATCCACAACACTTTCCTGCCTGTGGAACTCCCTTCCATATAGTTGCTTCCCTGGTAGCTACAGTCTCCAAAGTTTAAGTGCAACGTCAATTGCCATCTTTTGTTTTCTTGATTTCTAACTTTCTCTTCTGCTTTTTTCGACATACTCGGTAATTTGATCCCTGTTTCTTTTTCAATCTTTTTTCTCATTATAAACCCCTACACAACACTGGTGTTACGGCCTACCTTGAGGTGAAATGATTATATATATATATTGTGTGTATTTTGGCAGCATTTTTTCGTTAGTGCAGGTTTCATTGAATAATATAGACAAGTTTTGTCTATTAATTTTGTGTAGGATCCGTTCATACCGTCTGATATACTTGATGGTGATGTCGTTAAAAGACAACAAAAAATCAGAGCAATTGTTGATTTTTTTATCGGGTCTAAGCTTTCGGCTCACATAAGCCATTATCAAAGAATAAATATTGACACACAGTAAACATAGAACATTTAAGCTATTAACAATAAAGAGAATTAAATTGAAAATATAAGTCCATCCCTACCGTGTCACTGTCTTCGGCCATCCGCCACAGTAAGGATGGACTTATATTTTCAATTCAATTCTCTTTATTGTTAATAACTTTATTGTTAATTAGAATTTGAGTAAAGTATTAAGAAACAAAACAATTTCACTAGAAACAAAGAAGAGAGGACTGGATTGCTATGTGATGTCGGTTCTTCAATATGACAGCGAATGTTGGACAATATCTTCGAAGAGGAAAGAAAAACTTGAAGCAGCTGAAATGTGGTTCTATAGAAGCATACTGGATATGAAGTGGGGGATTAGTTCCCATATTACAATCACTATAAAAATTGATCCCTCACTTTGTGGTTTACATCAGGTTCTATACATTTATATTCCTGAGATTCAAAAGCACAAGTATGCATTCCAGAAGTTGAGTAAAGTATTAAGAAGCAGGACAATTTCACTAGAAACAAAGAGGAGAGTAATTGGATTGCTCTGTGATATCGGTTCTTCAATATGGCAGTGAATATTGGACAATATCTTTGAAGATGAAGGGAGAACTTGAAGCAGCTGAAATGTGGTGCTACAGAAGGATGCTGCGAATATCATGGACGAGCATGTGAGCAATGACGAGGTTTTAGAAATGATGGAGACAAAAAGGAAATTAATCCTGAGCATCAGGAAGAGACACGCAATGAGGAAGAAGGGTTTGGAGAACCTGATACTAACAGGCCAGATAGAGGGAAAAGGAGACAGAGGAAAGCAGCGGACAACATATTTGAAGGACCTGATCAGGTGGATGACGGAACGAGGGTTGCGTGGAGTAACAGGAGAAAATGTGCTAAGAGCCACCAGGGATAGGGAGATGTGTAAAGACACGATCGCCTACGTCCTGAAAGGACAGGGCACATAAAAGAAAAAAGAACCTTAACAATAAGAACCGAGAAAGATTACGCTCAGCTGAAGAAGAAATGAGGGTCTGTTTATCGCACATTTGAACAAACGTCGAAGAAATTGCAGAAAGACAGGTTTGGGCGATCATGTCTCAAAAGAGACATGACTGACTGGGCAGAATATTATCCTGCAGTAAGTTACCATTGATTTCTTCTGTAGACTGGTGATTATTATATTAATAAGTAGTAATTAATGGGGGATTAGTTTATTACTTCATGACAACAGAAAACCGATCCCCTACTTTATACCCAGGAGAAACTTTAATTGTCTTTCCAACTATTCAGTCAGTCAGTTCAAAGCTACACGTGATACACGTTTTGGGCGATCATGTATCGAAAAGACATGACTGACTGGGCAGAAAATTATCCCACAGTAGGTTACCATTGCTTTCTGCGGTAGGCTGGTAAATTATATTATTATATTAATAAGAAGTAATTAGTGGGGGATTGGTTTATTACTTTATTACAATAAAAAACCGATCCCCCACTTTATGTCGAGTAGAAGCTTTAATTGTTTTTCCAACTCTTAAATCAGTTAGTTAAGTGCCTATACGTGATACACGCTTGGGTGATCATGTCTCGAAAGAGACATGACTGACTGGGCAGAAGATTATCTCGCAGTCGGTTGCCATTGCTTTCAGCAGTAGACTGGTAAATTATATTATTATATTAATAAGAAGTAATTAGTGGGGGATTGGTTTATTACTTTATTACAATAAAAAACCGATCCCCCACTTTATGTCGAGTAGAAGCTTTAATTGTTTTTCCAACTCTTAAATCAGTTAGTTAAGTGCCTATACGTGATACACGCTTGGGTGATCATGTCTCGAAAGAGACATGACTGACTGGGCAGAAGATTATCTCGCAGTCGGTTGCCATTGCTTTCAGCAGTAGACTGGTAAATTATATTATTATATTAATAAGTAGTAATTAGTGGGGGATTAGTTTATTACTTTATGACAATAGAAAATCGATCCCCCACTTTATGCCCAGTAGAAACTTTAATTATCTTTCCAACTATTCAGTCAGTCGGTTCAATGCCATACGGCTTACGGCCTATCACGTTGAATACACCGGTTCTAGCTCGATCACCGAAGTTAAGCAACGTTGAGCCTGGTCAGTACTTAGATGGGTGACCGCTTGGGAATACCAGGTGCTGTAAGCGTATAGTGACGGATGTGCCTTGTGGTGCATTGGATATCGGCTCGGAAAGAGAAATTGGTGAGCCGAGTTCGAATTCCAGTTGAATACCCTGCATTCACTTAAGCACTGGTACCCTTGGGAAAGGTATTAATCCGTCCATTCCTTCCAGTTATGGGTTAAATAACAAGGGTAGGACTTGGGGCCCTGCTCTTAAAAACACATCCCAATGAATTGTGAAAAGAAAAACGTCGTAAAAATAAAATAACCTTACCCAAAAATCACTGGTTATGACCTTAAAATGATCCCATAAGGATTGATAGGTCGTTAAACCTCAAAAAACAAAACAAAACAATGCCATACGTGATACAAGCTTTGGGCGATCATGTCTCGTAAGAGTCATGATTTACTAGACAGTAGACTTTCCTGCAGTAAGGTTGCCATTACCTTCTGCAGTAAACTGGCTGCCAGCCAGGGGTATAGAATTCAACCAGTCTTGCTATTTAGCCCATAGATAGGGGGAAGTGACGGATTAATAACTTTCCGAAGGGTATTTGCTCGTAAGTGAATGCAGCGAATTCAACTGGAATTCGAACACGTTTCTCTAGTTTCTCGTTCCGAGCGATATCCACTGCATCACATCGCGCATCAACATTCAGATTAAATAAGCTTCGCAAATAGTCGAACAGAAATATTGAAATAAATGTTCCTATTTGTGGGACATTTTGAAAATAACTGATATATATATATATTTTTAATCATATCACCCCAAGCAAGGCGATAACGCTACTGATGCGCAGGGGGGCTACGTAAGAGTAAAAAGATTGGAAAAGAGAAAGCCGGAAACCACATCCTAAACAGGGAACAAGGGATGAGCCTCTTCACCTGTTCAATAGATGTGGGTGGAGTGTGAACCGGGCGATAGATGGATCTATCTACTCCAATTGAAAAAAGAAAAAAAGAAAAGACTGAAAAGACTGGAAAAGAGAAAACCGGAAACCGCATCCTAAACAGAAAACAAGGGATGAGCCTCTTCACCTGTTCAATAGACGTGGGTGGAGTGTGAACCGGGCCATAGATTTAGTCTATATAACATTTAAATGTATAATCTTTATCAATCTTGTTAAGTGTATCGTGATAGTTTCATTTGCTCCTTGGTGTGACGTTGTTTAAGAAGCCCTTTCCTCGACTGTGTACTTCTTTGATGACGAGCTTAATGTTGTGACCGAATGATTGGACATCTCCGTCGTATACTACAAGCATTTTTTTCGGATTATCATTTTAATGTTTACATTAAAAATCTACCGAGGCTGAAAAAGCAAACCTTGCTGCCGAGCTTGAAAAGGACCGCCAATCCGTGATGGACCGGGGTAAGAAATGGCTCGTAAATTTTAATGCTTCTAAAACAAAGCTGCTATCGTATTACCACCACAGACAATCATTCCTACCGCCCATTAACATGAATCAGGCTTCTCTCCCTGAAAGCGAAACATTGCGCCTCTTTGTGTTAACTCTCACACCAGACCTCAAGTGGAATAACTAAATAACTAAATCCGCTGCCAAGAAAGTCGGTTCTGTGTGTAGAGGCAGGAAGTTTTTCTCGTCTGAAACAACCCTGCACATATACAAATCCACCATCCGCCCGTGCATTGAGTATTGCTGCCATATCTGGTCTGGTGCTCCTGCTATCTACTTGAGTGTCCTTGACCGAATCCAACAGAGAATCTGTAATGTGATCGATCCCGACTTGGCAGCTAGGATACAGTCGCTTTCTCACCGACGCAGTGTGGCTTCCCTGTGTCTCTTCTACAAATACTTTCACGGCTTCTGCTTCGATAAACTTAGTTCACTGGTACCCCCTATATACTAATTTCCTCGAGCCACAAGATTAGCAACTAGATCTCACCCTTTTACTGTGAAGCCAATAAATTGAAAACGCAAGCTCTAATCAATCAACTTCTTTTCTCGCATTTCCCGCCTGTGGAATTCTCTTCCGCATACTTGCTTTCCTGACAGTTACAATCTCCAAGAATTTAAATGTAAAGTCAATAGTCAACTCCTGTCTCATTAACTTACATCCTCTCTCTCATGCTTTTCTACATCCACCCCAATCTCATCAGTACTCTCTTCCCTCTCCTACTCTCTTCCTGACCCCCTCTGCAGCCTCTCACTCTTCCTAACATTCCTCCAATGTAACCCCCTGCACAACAGTGGCAGTAAAATGTCTTGCTTAGGGCGACACGATTAAAAAACAATTGCCTTAATGAAAAATATTTATAAGGAAGACTGCAAAAAGTCATTAAAGATTGCGAATATTAAAAACTGGAGATAAAATTATGTATTTCTGTAAGCGCTTCATTTTTCATGTCTTTAACGCGTAACTTTCATCCTGGTGTGCGTCAATAGTTAGTCATTTCTCTTTGCTTTCCATTGAACATTTTGAATCTCCCAAAGCATACATACCACGTACAGTACTGTGCAAAAGTATTAGGACAAGAACTATTTTATCTTTTATGAGGCATCAAAATAAAGTTGAAAATCACCCCTGTCCTAACACTTTTGCACACTACCGGTAGTGTGCAAAAGTATTAGGACAGGGGTAATTTTCCTAAAAACCTCACTGAAATTCAAACACAGGGTGAAAAGCCAAGTAAATTGCTAATAAATGTTGATTATTTAAAACTAAGTGTAAAAGAAATGTATTAAAAAGAAGTTATATTTAATTTTTCCTATTTTCTATTAAACAAGTTATTTTGAAATTACTCTATTGAACATCTATGGGATATTTTGGATAAATATAATGTTACATCGCAAGACACACTTTGGGAACAAATACAAGCTGCTTGGCAGGAGATACCATTGAAGAAGCTTGTGATATCAATGCCTGACAGAATGAAGGCTGTGATATCAATGCCTGACAGAATGAAGGCTGTGATCAAAGCAAAAGGCTATTATACTAAATATTAAATTTATTTTCTAACAAGTATTTTTTTCTTGTTAAAGCATTTGTTGAGTAAATCAAATAAAATGACTTTAATTAAATTGTTTATTTTCTGTCAATATGCCTCATAAAAATAAAACAGTTCTTGTCCTAATACTTTTGCACAGTACTATATATATATATATATGTTATATATATATATATATATATATATATATATATATATATATATATATAACATAGTGATGATCCACGTATACTGTCTTAATATATATAGGAAAGAATATTAATAAAAAGTTTTGAATTTAAAAATGTACTTTTTTTGGACAGTATTTGTTTATTTTTATTATTGTATTTTATATATTTCAGACGGCCCTCGGTCCTTCATCAGACGCTATCGTGAAATACGTTTCTAATTCAAATTTAAAAATCACTCGTTTCTGATGAAGGACCGAGGGAGGTCTGTAATATATAAAATACAATAATAAAAATAAACAAATACTGTCCAAAAAAGTACATTTTTAAATTCAAAACTTTTTATTAATGTTCTTTCCTATATATATATATATATATATATATATATATATATATATATATATATATATTAGGTGCGATTGGTAAATTGTCGAAATTATTTTATTATTTCAAAGCAAAGGGGTATTATACTAGATATTAAATTTATACTGTAACAAGTATTTTTTTTCTTGATAAAGCATTCGTTGAGTAAATCAAATAAAATTACTTTAATTAAATTGTTTATTTTCTGTCAATATGCCTCATAAAAATAAAATAGTTCTTGTTCTAATACTTTCGCACAGTACTGTACATTTGCGCCTATGCAAATATATTTTCCAAGTTGACAAGTCATTAGCAGGTACATGAGAAGAAATCTCTGTAATTATTTGCGAAAGGATTCAGATCTACCCATTAACAGATGCAAACGTCTACAGAAAAGTGCCATACGTGATACACGCTTGGGCGATCAGATTTCGAAAGAGACATGACTGACTGGGCAGAAGATTATCCCGCAGTAGGTTGCCATTGCTTTCTGTGGTAGACTGGTTGCCGACAAAGGCTATAGAACCCAATCTGTCATGTTATTTGACTTATAGCTAGAGGAAGAAGAAATGTATTATATTATTATATAGTAATAAGAGGGGGGTCAGTTTATTACTTCAAAACAATAGAAAACCAATCCCCAACTTTATGTCCAGCAGTAACCTTAATCGTGTTTCTAAATATGTTCAGTCAGTTAAGTGCCATACGTGATACACGCTTGGGCGATCATGTCTCGAAAGAGACATGACTTACTGGGCAGAAGGTTATCCCGCAGTAGGTTGCCATTGCTTTCTGCGGTAGGCTGGTTGCCGACCAAGGCTATAGAACCCAATCTGTCCTGTTATTTAACCCATAACTGGAAGGAAGAGACGGATTAATACCTTTCTCAAGGGTATTTGTGCGTAAGTGAATGCAATGAATTCAACTGGAATTCGAACTCGGCTCTCCGATTTCTTGTTCCGAGCCGATATCCACTGGACCACCACGCACATCCCGAAAAGACATTACGAGTAGGAAATGTTTGTTTTCTTCATTTTTTACTTTTCAGTATCGTCGATTTCCTTCCCTATCATTTATTATTGAAACGTTTTTTTTTTTCAACAACATTCCCTTTAGTTTTATACTTTTATCCTTTTTTCCTTATAAGAAACATTTTTGTTAAGACGAAGGTAGATTTTCAAATTCGTGGGGAAAGCGTTTTGATTAATAACGTTGTTTTCTTCATTTATTTTTATTGCTTCAAGATAGTCAATTTTTAACAAAATAGTAATAAGTCGATCGGCGAACCTGTACGACAATACCACCACCTGTAAATTTGTTGATCATCATTTTTTTAAAACTTTTTTTTGTGTATTCATATCGATTAGTACATAAAGTTTCCGATTTTCAAAAAAACATTTGGAAAAACTTCAATATTTAAAGATTTTTAAGGGGTGCTCAGTTTCTCATAAAACGTTATAGTAAATCGATCCTCCATTTTGGAAGCACTCGCTTTTTTCCTAAACTGGTAGGAAATCAATGAAAAAACCGTTCCAGAAATATGTTTTTATTTAAATTTTTTTAGAATAGGAATTATTTTAAAGATTCTCTGTGAAAATCTTTTTTTAATGTTTTACATGTCATATATTACAACATGAATTCTTTTAAATAAACTCTTTCCAAAACTTTTTTTAAATGTTTCAAATAATTTTTTTTTCATTGATATGAGGTAGGGATAATTAAAAATTTTCCATGAGTTTATCGATCTTCAAATTGTAAGCTTCTCTATACATGGTCTCAGTGATAGCAAAGCAACCCCAAAGCGAGTGTTTCCAAAATAGAGGATCGACTTACTATAAAGTTGTATGAGAAACTGAGCACCCCATAAATATCTTTAATAATGAATTTTTCAAATTTTTTTTTTTTTTTGATAATCGAAAAGTTTAGGGTCTAATCGATGATATTGCATTGAAAAAAATTAGAAAAAAGGAAAATCAACAAATTTACAAGTGGGGGTAATGTCGTCCAGGTCATCCAGTAGCTGTTCTTCTATAATTGCTGTTAATTTTATACTTTTATTGATTTCTGTTATTATCATTTAGAAAATAAATAATATTAAGGTTATTCCAAAAATAATGTCCGATTTCAGAGACACAATGTAAATGAAAATTTTAACTGTAGAAATGTTAAGATTAGTCAAAGTACGAGTCCTGAGCATCTATGCATCTCTACCATCGATCAACGAGATTATTAATTTGTTGTGGAGTAGTTTTTGCGCTGAAGGTTATAATCGTGCTATGTCGGTTGCGAATCGACTTAACGCACCCAAAATGTTAGGAACTTGGTAATCTTCTACTGAAAACTGACTCCTTAGTATTCGGCTATCTGCCGACTAATATCAGCTGACTTAGTCCAACAATGTCTAAGCTGGAACTAACTAATAGTTCTACTGAACTCCAATAGAACTCTAAAAAACTCTCTAGAACTTCTAAGAACTCCTATGAACTTCCCAAGAACTCATCGAGTTAACTTCCTGTTAACTCTTATTAATATATGAGAGAGAGTTCATTATCTGAGGAAGAGGTGGGTTTCGCCATAACATAATTCCTCGTTGATAAAAAGTCATTGGCTGTGATGCAACGAAATCTTTGATTCCACATCTGGGTTGAGCCTAACAATTTTACCATTTAAAATTGTGATTAAAAATGATAATTAGTGGATGAAAGATAAAGAGAATATGGAGGATTTCGTAAACTTTTGTATCCCAAGTCTGTGAGCTTTTGCAACATCATTCTTGCAATATGTGGACATGCATTATTGTGGAGCAGAATTAGACCACGCCGATTCACCAATGCAGGTTTAATTTTTTGCAGGCGTGCATGCATCTCAGCAAGTTGATTGCAGTTAATGTTTGCATTAATGCTCTGATTGGCTTCTAGAAAACTATAGTGTATAACATCAATTACAGACCATCAGACAGTCACCATAAACTTTTGCTGATGAAACTTTGGCTTTGGGAAATGTTTGGGGGACTTATCACGATCAAGCCATTGACATGATGGTTTACGGTTATCATAAAAGATCCACTTTTCATGGCAAGTAAATATTCAGTCAAGAAAGAGATCATTCGTGTTAAGCAGAAAGAGCATCGAGGATACTTCAAAAGGCTTACGTTTTTGATTTTCATTGAGATCATGAGGAACCCCTTTATCGAGATGTTCACCTCACCAATACTCTGCAAAAGACGTGAGACTGTTGCAGTGCTGACACCAAGCGTGGGTTTTGCTCAACAACTCTTTGCAAATGTTCGTTGTCAAGAGTGTATAACCGTCTTCTACCTTCTTCAAGTTTAAGGCTCTCATCACCAATACGGAATTTCTGGAACCAGCTTCGCAGTGTCCGATCACTTGCGGACCCATCTTCCCATGCTCTGTTGAAATTGGCAGAAGTTTGGGAGGCAATGTCTCCAAGTTTGAACTCATGCAAGAAAAGTAAACTAAGATCATGTTTTGTCATGTTTATAATTAAGGGCTTCTATGCTTCAAGAATATTTCTGTATGATAATAAGTTTAAAAATTATTAAAGAGCACACATTAATTATTATGTATACCAAAATTCACCCAATATATACCATGAATATTATGTTAAAATGGCCTTTCGAAATACAACACAATTAGCAGCCATTATCTTTGCAACAACCTAATAATATGCTTAAAATGGTGCATTTTTAAAAATCTTCTCACCCCAAGCAAGGCAGTCTACTGCCACTGTTGCGCAGGGGGTTACATAGGGGAAAGTGATGAGAAAGGAGGTTAGTTATAGAAAATGTCAGGAGGATGGTAATAGACAGATGAGCATCCCGAGAATGGGGGTGGAGTAGAGGGGCAAAAGAGATTGAGAGAATGGATGCGAGTTAATGTGATAAGAGGTGTCTACTGACCTTACATCTAAATTCCTGGAGATTGTATCTGTCGGGGAAGCAAGTAAATGGAAGGGAATTCCACAGGCGGGAAGTGCGAAAAAAGAAGCTGTTAGAGTAGAAATTGCGGTTACATTTTATCGGTTTCACTGTAAAAGGGTAGGACCTAGTTGCTAATCTAGTAGCTCGTGTAAATTCATACCTAGGAGGCACCAATGATCTAAGTTCATTGGAGCAGAAGCCGTGACAGTATTTATAGAAGAGGCACAGGGAAGCCATGTCACGCCGGTGAGATAGCGACTGCAATCGAGCTGCCAAGTCGGTATCTATCACGTTACAGATTCTACGTTAGATTCTGTCATTTTGATAAATAACTGTTAACCCCGACATCCAGTGTAGAATATATAGACGTAAGTAAAGGAGGATCGGGATAGAGGACGTGTCTTTGATGTCTGTCACACTGCACCATCAGGTGGACGTGCATCGCTGGTCCACAACAATCTCCTAAATCTCTCACATGATGGCTCCAAGTTGCGATGGGGTGGTGATAACACGACATTACTAGACGAAGGACTACGACAACGCAGGTCACCGATCGGCGCCCCAGCGACTCCTTCCGGGGTTAAGGGGGAAAGAAGGATGACGTAAAGAAAATATATTGCAGACGCGACGCCAAGAATACAAATATATATCTAAAGTGTATTATTTTCCCCAGTATAAACGGATCATTTCAAAATATTAGCAGATTCTTTCATGAAATTGTCGGATTATTTAATAATATTAACATTTGGTTTCACTAAAGTTTTGTTTCTGTTGATACGTTTGGCTGTTTAACATAATTTCTAAGAAATAATTTGGTCCTCAAAATATGTTTGACTAGAGCAATTTTAATAATATAGCGTAGCTATCTACCTTAGATTATTAATATCTATCTATCTATCTATCTATCTATCTATCTATCTATCTATCTATCTATCTCAGTCTGTTCATATCTATCTATCTATCTATCTATCTATCTATCTATCTCAGTCCGTTTCCAATCTATCTATCTATCTATCTATCTATCTATCTATCTATCTATCTATCTATCTATCTCAGTCCGTTTCAATCAATCTATCTATCTATCTATCTATCTATCTATCTATCTATCTCAGTCCGTTTCAATCAATCTATCTATCTATCTATCTATCTATCTATCTATCTATCTATCTATCTATCTCAGTCCGTTTCAATCAATCTATCTATCTATCTATCTATCTATCTATCTATCTATCTATCTATCTCAGTCTGTTCATATCTATCTATCGATGATTATTCATATCTATCTATGTACCTGATCCAGCCCTGCAAATATGTTATCCGCTGCCTTCCTCTGTCTCTTTTTCCTTCTATCTGGCCTGTCAATATCAGGTTCTCCAAGCCCTCCTTCCTCATTGCATGTCCCAGGAACTTCAGTTGTCTCTTCCTGATGCTCAGTATTAATTTCCTTTTTGTTGCCATTCTTCCCAACACCTCATCGTTGCTTGCATGCTCAGTCCACGATATCCGCAGCATCCTTCTGTAGAACCACATTTCCGCTGTTTCCAGTTTTGTCCTCCTTTACGATGATATTGTCCAGCATTCACTACCGTATTGAAGAACTGACATCACATAACAATCCAGCACTCTTTTCTTTGTTTCTAGTGAAATTTTCTTGTGTCTTAATACTTTTCTCAGTTTCTGAAACGCGTCCTTTACCATGTCAATTCGCCTTCGGATCTCTGTGTTGTACTTTCCATACAAACAAAAAAATATGCTAACTACAAACTTGGCAAATGGTTAATGAATCTACCTAAAAAAACTTGGGACATTAACCAATATGAAGAGTTTCTATGGTCTTTTAGTTTTCATTAAAGAAAAAACTGTAGGGAACACTAAAAAAACAGAACAACAAAAGCTTATTCAAAGTAACAGGAATAAATAAAAAATTATTGTAGCCAAAATGTTTCGTCCTTTTGAGAAACATTATTACAGTTCATATTTAATGAAACATACGAATAAGATAGATAGATAGATAGATAGATAGATAGATAGATATGAACAGACTGAGATAGATAGATAGATAGATAGATAGATAGATAGATAGATATGAACAGACTGAAATAGATAGATAGATAGATAGATAGATATGAACAGACTGAAATAGATAGATAGATAGATAGATAGATAGATAGATATGAACAGACTGAGATAGATAGATAGATAGATAGATAGATAGATAGATAGATAGATAGATAGATATGAACAGACTGAGATAGATAGATAGATAGATAGATAGATATGAACAGACTGAAATAGATAGATAGATAGATAGATAGATATGAACAGACTGAGATAGATAGATAGATAGATAGATAGATAGATAGATAGATAGATATGAACAGACTGAGATAGATAGATAGATAGATATATATATAGATATGAACAGACTTAGATAGATAGATAGATATGAACAGACTGAGATAGATAGATAGATAGATAGATAGATAGATAGATATGAACAGACTGAGATAGATAGATAGATAGATAGATAGATAGATAGATAGATAGATAGATAGATAGATAGATGAACAGACTGAGATAGATAGATAGATGAACAGACTGAGATAGATAGATAGATATGAACAGACTGAGATAGATAGATAGATAGATAGATAGATAGATAGATAGATAGATAGATAGATAGATATTTTCTTGCCATAGTGAGCATGTTTTTTTAAATAGTATTTCCGGCCGGTAGATGGAAATAAATGATATTGATCTAATAACTAAATGATGTGTTTACGCACAAATGAATATCCACTAAAAATAACGATTAAACAATAAACTATGTCGGATAAATAAATAAAAAAGCCATTACTTCTTAAAAAAATGGCTTTATGTAAAGAAACAAAACAAGTATACATTAAAATATGAAATTTAGTAGATATGAACACTTTGAGAATCTAAGAAAGGTTTGCATTTATAAAGCACTATTCGACATTTTCTGATTGGCGATGTACTCCGTGGTTGAGTTGGTAGAAGCACGTCGGATCTAATAAGGCCATGTGCGTTGTGGTGCAGTGGATATCGACTCGGAACATGAAATCGGGGAGCCGAGTTCGAATTCCAGCTGAATTCATTGCATTCACTTACGCGCAAATACCCTTAGGAATGGTATTAGCCAGTCTCTTCCCTGAAATTATGGGCTAAATAGCAGGACAGATTAGGTTCTATAGCCTTGGCTGGCAACCAGTCTACCGCAGAAAGCAATGGCAACCTACTGTGGGATAATCTTCTACCCAGTCAGTCATGTCTTTTTTGAGACATGATTACATAAGCGTGTATCAAGTATAAAAATGGCGACTTTTAATTTAATCCCTAATCAATCAAACGAACATGACGCAACACAGTATTCCTTTGCGCTCAATGCTGCCGAGATTATTATGGGGTGACTGCCGAGGTCACAGATTATACTAACCCGCGTTATGTTTTATGAATCAATAGGAGTATATAGGTTCGCCTATCGCTAGGTTCACACTCCACCCCTGTTTTTTGAACAGTGGTAGACATTTGTACCTTTTTCTTGTTTAAGATTAGGTATTCGGGTCTTTCTAAAATATTCTCATTCGCTTTTAATCCTTGCGTCTCAGTGGCATTATCCCCTTGTTTAATTTGAGCTGATTAGAAAGAAATATATATATGCCACTTTTTCATGTATAAGGGTCATTCTTACCATGAAAATCAGCATTTGAAATTCCGAGTTTTTGCCTGGTCTCGAACCAGACAGCTGGTAACCATGCAAAATAGGCAACTAGCTTAACTGCGTAGATAGGGCTGATTTAGTTTAAAATGATGTTTCAAACAAGACAGACAGAAAAAAATGGTAAGGGCAATTTGTTGAAAAATTTCCTACCACAAGTATCACTCATTGCAAATATTTCATGAAGTTCACTTAAAACAAACGGGTTGCGAAATTATCGTAATAGGTTTTGTGTCAAGATTACAAGGAGAATGTCCAGTTGATCCCCATGTGGAAATGTTTTGAATGAGTTATTTAAGACGATTATGGAAAAGAAAACTGAAGGATGTCTGACACTTCAGACCCGAGGCTTTGGTCTCTCTCAGCACATTTATCCGTCATGAGCGGGTCGGGTAATTGCTAGCATCAACACCCCACTCTCTCTCTGTATGTATCCAACATTATTTTTTCTCTATTCTTTCTATTAATTCCATCCATCCATCCAGCCAGCCAGCCAGCCAGCCAGCCATCCTATCTATCTATCTATCTATCTATCTATCTATCTATCTATCTATCTCAGTCTGTTCATATCTATCTATCTATCTATCTATCTATCTATCTATCTATCTATCTATCTATCTCAGTCTGTTCATATCTCTCTCTCTATCTATCTCAGTCTGTTCATATCTCTCTCTGTATCTATCTATCTATCTATCTATCTATCTCATTCTGTTCATATCTATCTATCTATCTATCTCAGTCTGTTCATATCTCTCTCTCTATCTATCTCAGTCTGTTCATATCTCTCTCTCTATCTATCTATCTATCTATCTATCTCATTCTGTTCATATCTATCTATCTATCTATCTATCTATCTATCTATCTATCTATCTATCTCATTCTGTTCTATCTATCTATCTATCTATCTATCTATCTATCTCATTCTGTTCATATCTATCTATCTATCTATCTATCTATCTATCTATCTATCTATCTCATTCTGTTCATATATATCTCATTATCTATCTATCTATCTATCTATCTCATTCTGTTCATATATATCTCATTATCTATCTATCTATCTATCTCATTCTGTTCATATATATCTCATTATCTATCTATCTATCTATCTATCTATCTATCTATCTATCTCATTCTGTTCATATATATCTCATTATCTATCTATCTATCTATCTATCCCATTTTGTTCATATATATCTCATTATCTATCTATCTATCTATCTATCTATCTCATTCTATTCATATATATCTCATTATCTATCTATCTATCTATCTATCTCATTCTGTTCATATATATCTCATTATCTATCTATCTATCTATCTATCTATCCCATTTTGTTCATATATATCTCATTATCTATCTATCTATCTATCTATCTATCTATCTATCTATCTATCTCATTCTGTTCATATATATCTCATTATCTATCTATCTATCTATCTATCT
Source organism: Ascarosepion bandense (assembly GCA_037127315.1). NCBI lineage: Eukaryota > Metazoa > Mollusca > Cephalopoda > Sepiida > Sepiidae > Ascarosepion > Ascarosepion bandense. The sequence goes on from JBBBDQ010001854.1 coordinate 202,603, forward strand.
CAGTCTGTTCATATCTATCTATCTATCTATCTATCTATCTATCTATCTATCTATCTATCTATCTCAGTCTGTTCATATCTATCTATCTATCTATCTATCTATCTATCTATCTATCTATCTCAGTCTGTTCATATCTATCTATCTATCTATCTATCTATCTATCTATCTATCTCAGTCTGTTCATATCTATCTATCTATCTATCTATCTATCTATCTATCTATCTATCTATCTATCTCAGTCTGTTCATATCTATCTATCTATCTATCTATCTATCTATCTATCTATCTATCTATCTATCTATCTATCTATCTATCTATCTATGTTCTTAATTATTTCACCCCAAGCATGGTGATAATATCAATAAGAAGTCATGGTTACTGAAAATGAACGAGAGTAGAAGGAACCGGAAACTTATTTCTAAACATGAAACAAGTGATAAACTACTTCCGTTCAGAAATCTGATAAGAGTGTAAACTGGACTATAGGCGAACTAATAAACAATAATATTTTCCAGGAACGACCATAACAGAGTTGTTTTTTTAGGTTGTATCTGCGGAAAATATGTTCAATTGGGATGAACGTTGAAGGGGCCAATGCAGGTGCTGAAATGCTCTATAAAAGGGGTGGGCAATTTACGTCCCGTGGGCCTCATGCGGCCCGCTACAAAGTTCTCATTGGCCCGCAGAAGGAATCAGGATAAATCTTTAAATCTAACATTTTCTCCAACTTACCATGGTAAACTTTGGTGCAGACAGATATGCATATTTAAAGAATTTTGCTGAAAAAATGTTTCGTATTTTTGGATTCAAATACATCAATGAATTTTCTGTCTACCATTATTGATTTTGTTTTATATATTTATTACATTTATTACATGAATAATTGCCTTTACACGTCGATTTAATGAAATATTTATGTAAACTAATGAATATGATCAGTTTTAGAAGGTACGGTCATCCGCTCAACACGGCCTACTTAAAGAGGCCCCCATGCCAAATTAATTGTCTATTCCTGATTTATAACAAAAGTTATGTCTTACCTTTGTTTCTAGTGAAATTTTCCTGTGTGTTAGTACTTTACTCAGAGTGCTGGATTGCTGTGTGATGTCAGTTCTTCAATACGGCAGTGAATGTTGGACAATATCATCGTAAAGGAGGACAAAACTGGAAGCAGCGGAAATGTGGTTCTACAGAAGGATGCTGCAGATACCGTGGTCTCTCTCAGCACACTTATCCGTCATGAGCGGGTCGAGTAATTGCTAGCATCAACACCCCACTCTCTCTCTCTCTCTGGATGTATCCAACATTATTTTTTCTCTATTCTTTCTATTAATTCCAGCCAGCCAGCCAGCCAGCCAGCAAGCAACGATGAGGTGTTGGGAAGAATGGCAACAAAAAGGAAATTAATAATGAGCATTAGGAAGAGACAACTGAAGTTTCTAGGACACGTAATGAGGAAGGAGAGCTTGGAGAACCTGATATTGACTGGCCAGATAGAAGGAAAGGAGAAACAGAGGAAGGCAGCGGATAACATATTTGCAGGGCCTGATCAGGTGGATGACGGAACGGGGGTTGCGTGGTGTAACAGGAGCAAACATACTAAGAGCCACAATGGATAGGGAGACGTGGAGAACCATGATCGCCTACGTCCTGAAGGGACAGGACACATAGAAGAAGAAGAATGTCTTATCTTACAAGAGAATCTCGGACTTAGTAGGTTATGCAGACTCGAATTAAGAACCACTCATGATCACACAACTCTCAACTCATTTTGCACATCGCCTGGTGCTTTTATAGCTTGTTTCAATCTACTACAAACATGAATTCGACCGTATACCTCCCTGAATGGATGTGCGTTGTGGTGCAGTGGATATCGGCTCGGAACGACAAATCGGGGAGCGGAGTTCGAATTCCAGTTGAATTCCTGGCATTCACTTACACACAAATACCCTTGGGAAAGGTATTAATCTGTCTTTTCCTCCCAGTTATGGGTGAAATAACAGGACAGATAGGGTTCTATAGGGAACCAGTCTACTGCAGAAAGTAATGATAACCTACTACGAGATAATCTTTTGCTCAGTCAGTCACATCTCTTTAAAGACATGATCGCCCAAGCGTGTATCACGTGTGGCACTTAACTGACTGACTGAATAGTTGGAAAAATAATTAGATTTTTCTACTGGGCATAAAGTGGGGGATCGGTTTTCTATTGTCATAGAGTAATAAACTAATCCCCCACTAATTATTGTCTATTAATATAATCATATAATTAACCAGACTACCGCAGAGAGCGATGGCAACCAACTGCGGGATAACCTTCTGCCCAGTCAGTAATGTCTCTTTAAAGACATGATCGCCCAAGCGTGTATCACGTATGGCACTTAACTGACTGACTGAATAGTTGGAAAAATAATTAGATTTTTCTACTGGGCATAAAGTGGGGGATCGGTTTTCTATTGTCATAGAGTAATAAACTAATCCCCCACTAATTATTGTTTATTAATATAATCATATAATTAACCAGACTACCGCAGAGAGCGATGGCAACCAACTGCGGGATAACCTTCTGCCCAGTCAGTAATGTCTCTTTAAAGACATGATCGCCCAAGCGTGTATCACGTATGGCACTTAACTGGCTGACTATTTTATTTTAGTCTCTCCGACATGCGTCTTAAATGGCTTAATATATATATATATATATTTCCATGCATTTACTGCTACGATGGTTGGTTCATTGTGTCGGGCCAGGAAGTTTTTCACGTCAGAATTCATTTTGCACATTTATAAATCTACCATTCGTCTGTGCATTGAATACTTTTGCCAGATCCGGTCAAGTGTTCCTTGCTATTCATTTTGAGGTGCTCGATAAAATCCAAAGGAGGATCTGCAATATTATCGATCCTGACTTGGCATCTCGACTTCAGTCACTTTCGCACCGACAGGATGTGGCTTCCCTCTGTCTTTTCTACAAGTATTTTCATGGCAACTGCTCTGACAAGTTTTTTTTCTTGGTTCCCCGACCACATGTATTGGCGCGTGCTACTAGATTGGCATCTAGGTCCCACTCGTCGAAATAGTTAACTGTAACAGCCACTTCTACTATAACAGTTTTTCCGCACTCCTAGTTTGTGGAACTCCCTTCTGTTTGTTATCCTGTCTGATTACTACAAAAAGTTTAAATGCAACGTCAGTTCCCATCTTTTATTTGCTTGATCTCCTTCCATCTCTTATCTTTTCTTTGACATACCCTACATTTTCATATTCTATCCCTGTAACTCCTTTTGCATCAGTGACAGTCCTACCTTGCTTGGATTGAAATGATTATCTAAACTTATTTATAAATGGAACTATGTCTCTGTATGTATGTGTGTGTGTGTCCGTTACCTATAGACTCCGAAATGGCTGAACAGATTTTCTTGAAAATTTACACAGTTGTACTATAAGCGGCTGCGGGTGTTCTTAGCTAGGTTTTGTGTCGAGATACTCCCGATAAATATCGAAAATCGATAATCGAAAAAATCGGGTTATAGAATGAGTGGTCCGATTTTAATCAAATTTGATACACTCATAGACAAAGACATAAGAAACGATATTCAGAAGTTTCAAGGTTGCAGTTCTTACAATAGTGCAGAAAATCGATAATATTTATATATAAAAGGCAAGATGTTTGTGTGTGTGTCTGTTTATTTGCCTCTATGTCTATTTTTCTTTTCAGCCCTTTTATTTTAGTTTTTGCTTCGGGTTTGGCTCTAAGTAGGTATAATTGCTCAGAGGACTTATTTAGCCTTCAAAATTCAGTTTACGACGAAAAACTTATTTGATATCGATAGCAGGAAATCAAAATTTGACTTACATCCATTTATTTTTCTATCAGTCTACGGTTTCGCTTTAACTGGAAACAATTATTGCTTTTTAGTCTTTCATGCCAACGTCCAAAAAGTCTGAGCTCCAGGACCATGGATTAGTTTTAAAGTTTTCATTACACCCGAGCAACGCCGGGCTATACTGCTAGTGTGCCATAATTAAGAACTGTAGTTAATGTTACTAAAAACTGAAAGAAGTAATGACATATGCAAATAAAATAAAATACATACTTTTTTTAATTTTTTTTTATTTTTTAATCGTTTCACCCCAAGCAAGGCGGTACCGCCACTAATGCGCAGGGGGCTACAAAAAGTTTAGACAGGAGGAGAGTGAAGAGAAAGACGAACCAGTTACAGGGTGTCAGAGAAAGGGCAAGAGAAGGATTGGAACATATGTGTGAAGACAGTTGCGAAGGTAGAGAGAAAGGAAAAGAACAAGATATACAGGGTGATGTAGAAAGGACTAGAGTCAAGTGAATAAGTGACGAGTATTGACATTGCAATTAAATTCTTGGAGGTTGCAGCCGTCAGGAAAGCAAGTATATGGAAGGGAGTTCCCCAGGCGGGAAGTGTGAGAATAGAAGCGAGAAAATATTTAGAAAAAAAAATTAATTACTTTTCAAGAGCTATAAAAATTTTAAATCAGCTCTAAATTTAAGAACCTGAAAAACAAGTTTTCTAAGTTCTCAATAAAACTCTGACGAAAGAATAGTGACAATGGTTTGATGATCACGTGAGAAGGAAAAGTGACAGTGAGGGAAAATATATGGATCACTAGCCTACTTCTGTTATGTAAAGGTCGTGATTGGGTATTCTAAAAGCGATTTATATTTAACTGTATACAAACAAACATTATGAATTCAAAACAGGAGTTGTTTTCGATGGATAAAAGAAAGAAGTAACAGACTTTGTATATGTGACTTGAAATTAGTTTGTTATCAAACATATGCTGGAAAAAGGTATAGTTCGAGACTAGTTTAAAAATGAAAATACGACATTGTTCGTGAGGAGCAAATGCAGTCGAACATGATCAAATAACTGCGACACCAACAGAACCCTTTGTCGTATATACATACAAACAAGTATATATAAACACGCATGTACATAGGTATCTCAGTCAGTTAAGTGCCATACGTGATACACGCTTGGCCGATCATGTCTCGACTGACTGGGTAGAAGATTATACCGCAGTAGGTTGCCATTGCTTTCTGCGGTAGATTGGTGAATTATATCATTATATTAATAAATAGTAATTAGTGGGTGATTAGTTTATTACTTCACGACAATAGAAAACCGATCCCCCACTTTATGCCCAGCAGAAGCTTTAATTGTCTTTCCAACTATTCAGTCAGTTAAATGCCATACGTGATAGACGCTTTGGGTGATCATGTCTGGAAAGAAACATGACTGACTGGGCAGAAGATTAACCCTCAGTAGATTACCATTGCTTTCTGATTGAATAAAAAGTAATGGCAACCTACTGCGGGATAATCTTCTGCCCAGTCAGTCATGTCTCTTTCGAGACATGATCGACCAAAGCGAGTATCACGTATGGCACTTAACTGAGTGATATTTGTGGAATTGCATGTTGGTACAGTGTATATCGGCTCGGAACGAGTAATTGGGGAGCCGAGTTCGAATTCAAGTTGAATTCGTTGCATTCACTTACGTGCAAATACCCTTGGGAAAGGTATGAATCCATCTGTTCTTCCTCAAGCCATGTGTTAAATAACAGGAGAAATTGGGTTCTATAGCCTTCGGTGACAATCAGTCTACCACAGAAAGTAATGGAAACCTACTGCCTAGTCAGTCATGTCTCTTTCGAGACATGATCGCCCAAGCGTGTATTACATATGGCACTTAACTGACTGATTGAATATAATATTTAGAAAAATTTAAAGCCTTTAGTTGGCATAAAGGTTTGGATCTGTTTTCCATTGTCATAAAGAAATAAACTGATCTCCCAATAATTAGTACTTATTAATATAATAATATAATCCATCTCTTCTCTCTCCATCTATGGGTTGAATAGCAGCACAGGCTAGGTTCTGTATATTTGGTTGGTAACAAATCTACCGCAGAAAGTAATGGCAACCTACTGCGGGATCATGTTCTGCCCAGTCAGTCATGTCTATTTCGAGATATGATCGCCCAAGCGTGTGTCACGTATGGCACTTAACTGACTGAATAAAATAGTTTGAAAAAATTAAAGCCTTTAATTGGCATAAAGTTTTGGATCTGTTTTCTGTTCTCATAAAGAAATAAACTGATCGCCCACTAATTAGTGTACTTATTAATATAATAATATTCGAATTCCAGTTGAATCCATTGTATTCACTTACGCGCAAATACCCTTGGGAAAGGTATTAATCCGTCTCTTCCTTCCAGTTATGGGTTAAATAGCAGGGCAGATTGGCTTCTATAGCCTTGGTCGGCAACCAGTTTACCGCAGAAAGCAATGGCAACTTACAGCGGGATAATCTTCTGCCCAGTCAGTCATGTCTGGAAAGAGACATGATCGCCCGAGCTTGTATCACGTATGGCACTTAACTGACTGACATCATTTTTAGAAATATCCGTTAATTATGTACATGTTCTAAAATATGATTTACAATTAATATTCAAAGCTCTATATATCATATATAGATCACTGTTTTAAATTAATGTTCTGGATGTTGTAAATATTCTTTCTCCCTATTACATATATATATTTATATATATATATATATATATATATATATATATATATATATATATATATATATATATTCCATTTTTAAACGGAATATATATATATATATATATATATATATATATATATATATATATATATGCCATGAATATTTATGAATGCGTAATTTTTAAATTAAAACGGATCATGGCATTTTCATCCATGGTTGTATGAACCTATTTTGCGCGTTCATAAATTCCCTGCCACGTGAACGTTCAAATAAAACACCGTTACAAGAGCGTTCTTAAAAAGAAAAACGGTAAAAGGTAAAATCAGTTATTAAAAATCGCCTGAAGACACCACTCAGGATAGAAACATGGGTAGCAAAATAATTCGCTTAAAAATGGAAAATATTCAAAAGTTCTACAATACAATTGTGTCGAACACTTTTTAATACAAATGTGTACTGGTCTAACCCTATTAGGTCCAAAAGCTAAGTATTAAACAATCAATCAATAAAAAAATAGCGTTTACTACCTGATGAAACATTGTCCTTTCAATGTCGAAACAAAATGTATACTTTATAATAGATTGTAATTTGTACATGTTCTAAACTATAGTTTACAATATATATATATATATATATATATATATATATATATATATATATATATATATTGACCCAATTCTCAATTTAACATCAGTTCTTATTCCTTTCCTGTTGGCTGGTTACTGGAAATTGAACGCATCATTGTTTGATGACAAAGATTTCCAGCACCAGCTGAAACTAATGATTCAGCGGGAATTGAAGGGGGCTGTCATTGGGAACAGGTGGTGGGATAAACTTAAATCTAAAATTAGATCTTTTGCTGCTGACTATAGTCGTCGGCTCAATCTAGCTAGTTTAGCAGAGCAAAAGACAGTAGAAGGAAAAGTTGATCGGGCTGTTAAATCCCGTGTTAGTGGGGACGTAGCCATAGCTAAGGCCGAGCTGGCCTCCCTGCTTATCAGGAAGGACCAAGCTCAGGTAGTTAGGGCTAGGTTAAAAAGAATGTCTTGCGAGGCGACGAATATGGCCGCTGAACTGCGGTTGGAGGAAGTCAGGAAAGCTTCCCAACGACATATCGCGTGCGTCACATTGCCGGATAATCGGACCGTGACTACAAACGCGGGCATATGTGAGGCTTTTCGTGATTACTTTCAGGAACTTTTCACCAGGGAGCCCGGTCTGAGCTCTGCTCAATTCGCCACCTATTTGGCTGACTTTCCCCGCCTTGAGGCGGCTGAAGCGGCTGGGTGCGAGGGGCCCATAACAGAGGATGAAATCTGGGAAGCGCTGAAGCTAGTTGGCCGGGACAAGTCTCCGGGATTAGATGGTCTTCCCTACGAACTGTACTTGAGGCAGTCGCCCGTGCTTGTCCCTCTGCTGGAACTGATTTTCAACAACCGGATAAAGCAGGGGTCTATACCTCAACGCTTCACCAGGGGTGTAATCAAGTTACTACGCAAGGATAAGAACGGTGGGGATGGCATAGGTAATTTTCGGCCCTTAACTATGTTAAACGCAGAGTTAAAGATTTTGGCCAGGATCCTAGCCCGCCGTTTGCAGCTTGTCCTGCCTAGTCTGATTGGCTCGGAACAGACTTGTGCTGTGAAGGGCAGGACTATCCAGGACAACCTTCATATGCTACGCTTGATCATTGAGCAAGTCGACAGTGAAGCCGCGCTGATCAATTTAGATCAGTCCAAGGCATTCGATAGGGTTGACCATCGATTCCTCGAGTCTGTCCTTTCAGCCGCTGGTTTCGGGCCGTACTTTCGCTCCTGGATTCGCCTCTTGTATGCAACTCCCGGTGCGCTGGTGGAAGTGAATGGGGTAAGATCGAAGCCTTTCGTATTGTCTCGCTCCATTCGTCAGGGTTGTCCGTTATCGCCTTTACTCTACGTGCTTGCGTTGGAACCGTTCCTTCGTAAGTTGAAGACGAATCCGGTCCTGCGGGGAATTTCACTACCTGGGGCTACCACCTCGGCCAGGTATTCCGCCTATGCTGACGACGTTTCGGTTCTGGTGTCGAGTAAGGCCGAGATTGACGAAGTCGGCAAAGAAATCAGAGGGTACGAAACCGTGACAGGGGCCAAGATCAACCGTGATAAGTCTGTTGGCTTGCGGTTGGGTGCGTGGAAGGGAGTTTCTCTTCCCGGACCTTCCCTCTGGACGGACGGGCCGATTAAGATACTCGGCGTCTTTTTCGGTCCTGATCTCCAGTTGGAAATGAATTGGTCGGCGGTGCAGGAGAAGGCCGAGGCCGCAATTTCATTGTGGTCTCGGAGGAATCTTTCTTTAAAGGGGAGGGCGGAAGTATGTGCCTCGTACATCTACCCCATTCTCCTTTACCATCTTTCTGTGCTGCCACTCCCGTGCGCCATGCTAATGGATTTAGTTAGGATGTTGTTCTCCTTTTTGTGGGAGAGCAAGTCCCCTAAGGTGTCTCGCGAGATCTGTTACCTGCACCCTTCTGAAGGCGGTCTAGGCATGCCTAGCGTTGAGATTCGTCAACATACGCTTCGCATCGCGTTCCTAGACCGAATGTGTCAGCAATCGGATGGGGAAGGCAACTTCTGGAAGGAAGATGCCCATAAGAATTTCCCATCTCTTAGAAGTGTGCACTCGTCTGAATATGAAGGCCAGCCGTTTACCACGTGGCGAGTGCGCCTTCTATCGTGAATGTCGGTTAGCTCTGAAACGACTCCAACGGGTGACAGATGGTCTCTCCGACGTCCAGGCGTTGTCGCGTAAGGCATTATATCAAATTTTAGTTCGGGAAGCCGTTCAGGATGATTTGATTGGCGAGCTCGGTCTTACGAGGCGGGAGGCTCGCTCATTATGGCCGTGGGCGCCCGGGTTGAAATGTCTCACTAATGATGAGGCATCACTCACCTGGCTGGTGATACGTAGGGCCCTCTGGGTCGGCAAGAGGCTTTGTTCAGCGGGCTTGGAGAAGTCTCCAAACTGCGTGCGATGCACTGGGGAGGTGGAGTCCGTGGACCACGCCTTCTTTCAGTGCAGAGTCGTAGTACCGCTGTGCAAGTTTGTTGAAGGCATCATGGTTCGCATACTGCGCGGAAAGTTCTTTGTCCTCGAGGCCAGTTCTGTCTGTAGCAATGTGTTGCCGCCACTGACGAAGGCTGAGCAGTATGTGTTCTTTTGCTTGCTAGGAGTTATGAGAGTCGTGATATGGAGGACGCGTCAGAAGGAGCTCTATGGGGACGAGAAGTTCACCTCTTCCCAACTAATCTAGTTCTTTAAGCATCAGCTTAAAGTCAAGATTAGGACGGAAAGGCGGCGGCTCCCTCCATCAGAGTTTGGCAAAAGGTGGGTACATCTTGCGCGATTGTGTCGAGTGAGAGGAGCTGATTTGGAGTGGCATATTGATGCCGGTTAGGCATGAGGATTTTGTTCTGACCACTTTGAACCTAAGCACCCCTGCCCTCATGTAGACTAGATTAGGCTTGATTTTTGTCTTGAGTTGTCTTTTATAATTTATTCTTAGCTAGGATTTGGTTGCTCATTGGCCCCTTTTATTTCTGTCCCCATTTTTCTTTTTAGTTTAACTCCCCCTCCCTTCCATTGCTTAGGTGACTAGATATATCAGTTCTCTGATGGGTGTAGGACGCTTTTCGTATTTCGGGTGTGACTTTCGTATTTGTTTTTGTGTTTGGATGTGTGCATACATGTGTGCGTGGTTGGAGGAATAAATGGTTTAGTTTATTTATAGTCCTGCATCGATTTCGTCCAGTTAACAGATGTATCTATCACGTGATAGAATATGTGGGGGGGGGTTGTTACTAATACAGTTTTGTTTAGTTTCTTGTATATAATGCGCTTTTTTCTTGTAAAATATTCATTGGGGTTTTTTATATTGTTATTTCCCTTCCCCCCACAGACAATCATTGTATATATTGGGAGCTTAGATAGGACTTCATGGAGACATTGTGGTATTATGGTGGACGTAGAAAGAAAGGTTAGTAAGAAAGCGTTGTTTTGGTGATAGGAATACTGTGGCATGCCTGGGTCAGTAATTGTGACTAGCTAAGTTTAACGTGAGGACTAGATGAAGACCAGCCTTCCCCATCCCTGTATTCGGCCTTGTGCCACATTTTTTGTAGTAAAATACAAAAATAAATAATGTTCTTATTCCTTTCCTTTAATCCCTTCCCTTTGTAAAGATAGACGAAGCCAAATTTTCCATTTTTTCACTTACAACTCTTTCAAAAAGTAAAAGCTAAAAATAGACATTATTTGATTCCAAATTTTTTGTGACGTAAATTTCTCAAATCTTAATCGTCATTTTTTATTTCTTTTTATTTAATTTTTTATTTCTCTTTTTTTATTTTTATTTTCATTTTGAAATATGTACTGTTGCTGATGATATGTGAAATCTCTCTTAGGGATTTCATGTTGAAATTATCTTTCAACATTTTTGAATATTGAAAATTTATTTTATTTTATATATATATATATATATATATATATATATATATAATAAAACAACAATTTCGATAGTTAAATCCGTTGAATAGCCATTTCTACGAGGAAATCCTTGCTTCTTTAGCACCGTTAGTGAAGAAGCGAGGATTTCCTCGTAGAAATGGCTATTCAATGGATTTAAATATCAAAATTTTTATTTTATTTTTGGCTCTGAAAATAGAATATAATATTTTCATCAAGCCCTGTACCTTGATCAATTTTAATATTAATGAAATTAATATTAATTAGGATCGAGTTTTGGGGATTTACCTATCTGATCATCCTTTTGGATGGATATATATATATATATATATATATATATATATATATATATATATATATATACTATACTATAGTCATCCGCAGACAGATCTGTTTCGCTGCATCACAGCTCATCAGTACGGCTTAGACTCCGGTCGATTCCTAACCCAAGGTTGAAACCCGACCAAATCGGCGTCAGTCGGCGATTCGGTCCCGAGGCCACGAAGAAGGCAGGCTTTTTATCGTGTTTAAACACGCCCAATACGGATTTTTTCGATTTTATTTTTATGACTAACGGAATCAGAGCTAAAAACTTCTCGCCAATAACCTATGATACTTTGTGATAAAGGAAATTTGACAAAATTAAATCAGTCAGGAAAGTGCATACGAAACATAAATGTGTTCCTGGATGCCATCAGGCAAAAAACTTTCACCCACTGATATTCAGTGCCGCTTGCAAAACACTGTAAGCGACTAAACAGTGGGGGTCATCACAGCCAGACGGCGGTTATTCGGCTTCAGCGATAGCGACCTACAAGTTTCGTTCTCGTTTATTAAATGAAAAGCGCCCAAAACCGGCATTTTTACAAATGTACTTTCTGTATCTGTGTAAATTCAGTGAGAAATAGATCGAATATATTCTTTTCAATCGAGTATATATATATATATATATATATATATATATATATATATATATATCCGAGTGAGTATAGAACGAGGAGAGAAAAGAAAATTTTTTTTTCCCGTCAAAACATTAATTTGAAACAGTGCTCGATATATGATGTATAGAGCTGTGAATATTTATTATAAATTATGTTTTAGAACATGTACATAATTTCTTCTATATATAGGACATATATAGAAGAAATTATGTCAGTCAGTTAGGTTCCATTCGTGATACACGCTTGGGCGATCATGTCTCTTTCGAGACATGACTGACTGGGCAGAAGATTATCCCGCAGTAGGTTGCCATTGCTTTCTGCGGTAGACTGGTTGCCAGCCAAGGCTATAGAACCCAATTTGTCCTGCTATTTAACCCATAACTGGAAGGAAGAGACGGATTAATACCCTTCGCAAGGGTATTTGCGCGTAAGTGAATACAATGGATTCAACTGGAATTCGAACTCTGCTCCCCGGCTTCTCGTTCCGAGCCGATATCCACTGTACCGCAATGCACATCCGCCGAAGAAATTATGTACATGTTCTAAAACATAATTTATAATATATATATATATATGTGTGTGTGTGTGTGTGTGTGTGTGTGTGTGTGTGTGTGTGTGTGTGTGTGTGTGTGTGTGTGTGTGTGTGCATGCATGCGTGTGATAATATGTAAAGTATTAAGAAACAAGACAGATAGCAGAATCAGATATGAAAATGGTAGTCAGGGGTGACATATAGTCCGACATTTTGTGGTCGAAAACAGGAAAAATGGTAGGTTTCTTTAATAAACAATTATCGATTTGATTTCGGCATATACATTTGCACGTAATTAAGGAAGTATAGGAAAGATTTGACGGGGTAAAGGCCTTCAGGGAACAAAAAAAGAATTTACCGCAATTTCTACTAAAATACGTTATACGACTAAAATATAAAATTTATATCAACAAAAGAAAAAAAAACAAACAAACAAATAACGTCGGATTAAATATTACATTATTTTTTTTATAAATGGATAAGTTTTCATTTTTTCAGTTGAAAATAAATTACAGTGAACACCAGAAAAACTATCAATTCATTGTTTTGCGAACGAAAAAAAGCTAGTCAAATGTAAGGTTTATATAGTAGCCAAGCAACGTAGAAATGAAATATATGTAAAAAAAAAAAGCTAAGTATACTTACAAAGTTACTTCGACACACTTGTGCGTGTGAAACGTAGAGAACCCACTTGCACTGAGGTAAACTTTATCCTGTTGCTTATACTGACAAGGTGCGTCTGCAAACCTCAACGACACCTGTTGTGACGTAAAAATCATAGGCCGATGATAAAAACAAAATGGAACAGTGAATGTTCTTGTTTATATCTTTGTTTTTTTTAAATAGCGATCTCTGTTAGCGTACTCATAACTAAACGTATTTTTATTTAAATAGCGATCTCTGATAGCGTAGTCTTAAATAAACGTATTTTTATTTAAATAGCGATCTCTGATAGCGTACTCTTAAATAAACGTATTTTTATTTAAATAGCGATCTCTATAGCGTACTCGTAACTAAACGTATTTTTATTTAAATAGCGATCTCTATAGCGTACTCTTAACTAAACGTATTTTTATTTAAATAGCGATCTCTGATAGCGTACTCTTAACTAAACGTATCTTTTTTTAAATATCGATCTCTGATAGCGTACTCTTAACTAAACGTATCTTTTTTTAAATAGCGATCTCTGATAGCGTACTCTTAACAAAACGAATTTTTTAAAATAGCGAACTCTGATAGCGTACTCTTAACAAAACGTATTTTTTTAAATAGCGAACTCTGATAGCGTACTCTTAACTAAACGTATTTTTTTAAATAGCGAACTCTGATAGCGTACTCTTAACAAAACGTATTTTTTTAAATAGCGAACTCTGATAGCGTACTCTTAACAAAACGTATTTTTTAAAATAACGAACTACTCTTAACTAAACGTATTTTTTAAATAGCGATTTCTGATAGCCTACTCTTAACAAAACGTATTTTTTTAAATAGCGAACTCTGATAGCGTACTCTTAACAAAACGTATCTTTTTTAAATAGCGATCTCTTAACAAAACGTATTTTTTAAATTGCGATCTCTTAACAAGACGTATTTTTTTAAATAGCGAACTCTTAACTAAACGTATTTTTTAAATAGCGATCTTTGATAGCGTACTCTTAACAAAACATATTTTTTTAAATAGCGAACTCTGATAGCGTACTCTTAACTAAATGTATTTTTTTAAATAGCGAACTCTGATAGCGTACTCTTAACAAAACGTATTTTTTTAAATAGCGGTCTCTGATAGTGTACTCTGAACTACACGTATCTTTTTTTAAATAGCGATCTCTGATAGCGTATTCTTAACAAAACGTATTTTTTTAAATAGCGGTCTCTGATAGCGTACTCTTAACTAAACGTATTTTTTAAATAGCGATTTCTGATAGCCTACTCTTAACAAGACGTATTTTTTTAAATAGCGAACTCTGATAGCGTACTCTTAATAAAACGTATTTTTTTTAAATAGCGATCTCTTAACAAAACGTATTTTTTAAATTGCGATCTCTTAACAAGACGCATTTTTTTAAATAGCGAACTCTTAGCAAAACGTATTTTTTAAATAGCGATCTCTGATAGAATACTCTTAACTAAAAGTATTTTTATTTAAATATCGATCTCTGATAGCGTACTCTTAACTAAACGTATTTTTTTAAATAGTGAACTCTGATAGCATATTTTGAAACTACAGAGTATTTTACTTCATCTAAATATTAAATTAATGGGAGAGAATACCGTTCTGAAAGAAAGGAAAAAATATTTTGGCGATGATTGAATTCTTGACAATATCGTCGGCAAAAAACTGAAAATGCAGAGTGTTTTTTTTCGGAGGATCTCATTGGTTAAAAATAGAAATTTCACAATGCAAATTTTGATGTCTCTAGAAACTTTTTTGTACGAAAAGAAGTGACAATTCATATCTGTAGAAAAAAATACAGTTTTGTCGAAAATATTTTCGTTCTATATCTTTATCTATATAAGGTTGGGGTTATTTTGTGACAAAACTGATTTTTCCTAAATGTTATATTAAACAGGAATGGTTTGGTGTTAACCTAAGACATAACCAATTTAAACTATCAGGAGATAAATAACATGATTACTTTTCGATGAGGCTCTTTAAAAAAAGCAACTTGTATGGCAGTTAGTATAAAGGTTAGACGGCAAGATAGAGAAACCAGATTTCAAGGGGAAAACTCTGACACAGTCTGATTTACTTATCACTATTTGAAAGAAAAATGCACTAATTCACCTTCCAGCAGTTATGGGTTTAATAAATGGGCAATTTGGCGTTCAGCCTCTTGGCTGAAGCGGCCAAATATTATAAGAGAGATGGTTCTCAGTAGGTCATTATGCAGTAGACATACGCACTGCACCTACACCTTCATGGAATGTTCCTACAGGGCAAAAATAAAAATTTTTCTCCTTTTCTGTATATATATATATTTTTTTTTTTTCGATCGATTTACCGTGAGTATATCACGCGAAGTATTACGGTCATACGTCAAGGAGGGAAAATCAGTAGGAAGGTATTCTGTATCATAACATGCTGTTATATATCGACAAACAACAAACACGCATATATATAAAAAATATAAAGTTATATTTTTTATTAATGACGATGAACCGTGTAGCATAGGGAACAGAGAATTGAGAGAGCGCGCTTCTAATGGGTTGACGGGCGTGTAGTCTTATCTGTTGTGTCTCTCTTCACCGGCCGATCTCTGTTGCTCCTCTCTGGCGAATCCGTGTGCCGAGGTCTTTTTATAATCTTCCAGAACCGGGACTTTTTCTTCCGGTTTTGCCTCGCCCACGCACGCCCACGTAATTCTCAGAGACACCTGTTCTGTTTGCCTCTGTAGTTATTTCCGCTGCTGCCGGAAATAAGGTCAACCGACATCCGTTCCTTTCAACGACCGGAAACACCCTCGCTTGCATCAGCCTTCCTCGGGTGGGGCCAGATTGTTATATTACAATGCTAATTTCTGGGTTACTAACCCGTCTTGCTCCATAGCTAGGTGTCCAGAACAGTAGATCACTCGCGAGTTCTTATTTTACTTGTCAGCAGTTTCTTGCAAAGCACGTTTGCGTAAGATTGTGAGAATATGAAGGATGGATCGACAGAGCAGAAATTTAGTTGGATGTTGTCATCAAGGGTAGTGGTCCTCGTAAAATTATTGTGTTCTGGGGTACCGGCGTATTATTATTATGTTGTCATTTTTCAACATATTTCGATTTCTGCTATGGTCTCACTACCTACCAAGTCTGCGGGAAGACCTAAGGCAGGTCGTGGTGTGTTGTTACGGCTCCATTTCATGTTTTTTCTATCTCCACTAACATCCCTAGCGTTACATAGATATTCTCCTTACATAGATATTCTCCTTAGTGTGTGGGCTGTACTTAACAAGACAATTTTTTGTATATCTCTTAAGCTTGGGATTCCAGGGATTCTTTCAATGTGTTGCTTTGTTCCATTTTTATCATTCCAAGTGCACCTACTATCACTGGCACGATTCTTGTTTTCAATTTCCACATTCTTTCTATTTCAATTTCCAGGTCTTTATATTTCGATAGTTTTTCAAATTCCTTGGTTTTTTATGTTACAATCCGCTGGACAAGCCATATCAATTAAGAAGCAAGTTTTTTCTTTTTGGTTTTTAACAATAACGTCCGGTCTATTTGCTTCAATTTTTCTGTCTGTGTAGATGGTGTAACCGGTGCTGGGTGATGTTCATACCCGTGTTTGTTTACATATTTTCCATAGTGTTTGTACATTGTCCAATGTAAATTATTATTATTATTATTATTATTATTATTTCATTTTTCATCATATTTCGATTTCTGCTTTGGTCTCACTACCAACCAAGTCTGCGGGGAGACCTAAGGCAGGTAGTGGCGTGTTGTTATGACTCCATTTCATGTTTTTCTATCTTCCCTATCATCCCCAGCATTACATAGATAACGTTTTCCTTAGTGTGTGGGCTGTACTTAATAAGACAATTTTTTGTATATCTCTTAAGCTGGGGCTTCCAGGGATTCTTTCAATGTGTTGTTTTGTTCCATTATTATTATTATTATTATTTTTATTATTATTTCCTTCATTTCTGTTGCACACCCATTTTCTTCCGGGTTCAACGATTAAGATAAAAAATGGCTTCAAGACATTTTACACTAATCATTAAAACAAAGAACTTATATTATAGCGGGTTATCCATTCTTTTCCACTTTATAGTGGAGAGTCCGTTCTAGTGAAGGGTAGTTGTATATTGTTGCAGATTAACGTAATTTGGCCTCGTAGTAGATAGCCCACTATAAGTCAAAGATTATAAATCAAGAAAAGCAAATTGAGTTGAAAATAACATTTTATAAATACACATATCAATTAAGGTTTTTAAAATTAAAGTAATACTTGAAGTATAGGTCCAACGGACGTTAAAATGTTCATGGCAATGAAATGCTGAAAAGAGAATTAATGCTTAGGAATGTGGGAGCGAAGTGAGTAAGGAATGTCTTTGATGTATTCTCTCCTTAGGTCAGTAAGTAGTTTTGAGACAGGGAATACGGAAAAGAGAAGTAATGGAGTCTAGCATAGTAAGCCCTCTTGACTTGGTCAAAGGAGATACTAATTACTCTCGTCGGTCTGTCTGGCGATGCTTTCTGTATCGGCTTTTTATTTCGACTTTTTGGATCACAGCAGATCATTTGGGAATTCATATCCGTATTTGATTCTGGGTTTCCCATTGGCCGATAAATAAAATTCGCGTAGGCTCGCGAACTGGAAATTTAATATTTAATTAATTTTTAGTTTTTAACCGGAACATCTGCGCGAATCCGGCTGCGCACCGATGACTTTTGGTCATTTGCTTTTTGTTCGTGAAAGTGCGAACATCCGGTCCCTCGCTTTTGCTCGGTCGGTATCACCACACTATCATACATATTTTACATAAAAAACCCTTCGTAAGGTGTGAGCTTTACTCTTGAGTACATATTTTTGTATTTATTTAAAAAATGGAATACAAGGAAATCCTTTAATGAGTCTATCAGAACCTTTTCTAATTAATCCGAGGGCCCCAACTAGAATTTTGATGTCATCATGTGCCACAGTTTTATATTTTCATTTCAATATCTTTGTATTTTGAGAGTTTTTTAACAATGCATTACAACCGCAGGGACTTCTTCTTCTTTATGTGTCGTGTTCCGCCAGGACGTAGGCGATCATGGACTTCCACTTGGCTCTGTCTCTTGTCGCTCTCAGTAATTTTTCTCTTGGTATCTCTTCCAAGACAGCCCCGACAACCATTTGCTCTGACCTAACAAGTACATCTCGCACTGCTTTCCCCTGTCTCTCCTTCCATTTATCCCACCTGTGAGTCTCAAGTTCTCTCGTTCCTCCTTCCTCATTACGTGTCCCAGGAACCTTCCTGATATATATTATCAGTTTTCTTCTCGTTTGCATCCTTTCCAACACGTCATCGTTGCACGTGTGTTCTGTCCATGGTATCCTCAGCATCCTTCTGTAAAACCACATTTCGACGTGAAATACGCTTGGGCGATCATGTCTCGAAAGAGACATTACTGACTGGACAGAAGATTATCCCGCAGTAGGTTGCCATTGCTTTCCGCGGTAGACTGGTTGCCGGCCAAGGCTATAGAACCCAATCTGTCCTGTTATTTAACCCATAACTGGAGGGAAGAGACGGATTAATACCTTTCGCAAGGGTATTTGCGCGTAAATGAATGCAATGAATTCAACTGGAATTCGAACTCGGCTCATCGATTTCTCGTTCCGAGCCGATATCCACTGGACCACAACGCATAATGTCAATAAGAAAGTGCAGTTTGTTCTTGGGGTCGTTGATCAAGGTGTCTCGCAAATTAGTTTTGATTGATCTGTCTGTGTCTATTATAGTCCAAGAAAATTGTCGCAGGTCCTATCTCTGTAACCGGATCTGGGTGGTGTTCATAGCTGTTTCTTGCAGTTTTTTCTCCCGTAAAAATTGCATATTTTCCAGTGAAGATATTGGCCCACTCTATCATGCCAATTTTTATATTCAGTTGGTGCCAACACTGCAATCTGATACAAGAAGGCGTCTAGATATTTATCACAGAATCGGCGTTTGGTATCTATACAGTTCTTCAATATGTGTGGGCTTTGTAATTTCTAGTTATTATAATGAATGCTTTTCTGAACGATTCTGTCTTATCTCTTCTCTTGTATGGTAGTAGACACTGGACAATGTTTTTTTTTTTTTTATAGAAACGACAGTGGTTTGGTTTTCTATACGGAGGCCAGGTATACCATGCACAAAATATGTAAGCAAGGAGGAAGTTTTAAAGAAAATTGGAACAAGAAATAGGATCTGTTTTATACATCAGTCAATCAGTTAAGTGCCATGCATGACTGACGCTTTGGGCGATCATTGTCTTAAAAGAGACATGACTGACTGGACAGGAGATTATCCCGCACTAATTTGCCATTGCTTTCTGCGGTAGACAGGTAAATTACATTATTATATTAATAAGTAGTAATTAGTCGGGGATTACTTTATTACTTAATGACAATAGAAAACCGATCTCCCACTTTATGGCCAATAGAAGTTTTTCTAACAATTCAGTCAGTTAAATGCCATACTTGATATACGCTTGGGCGATCATGTCTCGAAAGAGACATGACTAACTGGGCAGAAGATTATCTCATAGTAGGTTGTACTTACTTTCTGCGATATACTGGTGAATTATATTATTATATTAATAAGTAGTAATTAGTGCGGGATTAGTTTATTACTTCATGACAATAGAAACCTATCCCCCACTTTATGACCAGTAGAAGCTTTAATTGTCTTTCCAACTATTCAGTCAATTATTTAATGTCATACGTGATACATGCTCCGGGCGATCATGTCTTGAAAGTGACATGACTGACTGGGCAGAAGATTATCCCGCAGTAGTTTGCCATTACTTTCTGCGTTAGACTGGTTGCCAGCCAAGGCTATAGAACCCAATCTGTCCTGTTATTCTATCCATAAATGGAAGGAAGAGATGGATTAATACCTTTCCCAAAGGTATTTGTGCGAAAGTGAATGATATGAATTCAATTAGAATTCGAACTCGGCTCCACCGATTTGTTAGTTAAACAGTAACCTATTACGTTTTCTGGATGGGACGCAAATACGTGAATAAAGGGATGCAAAATTCAAACGTTGCCTTGAATAACAAGAAACTGCCACTGTTTTGCAGGGGGTTACATAGAAGGAAATTTAAGAGAAAGAGTGGCAGCTTATAGGGGTGTCAGGAAGTGGCTAAGAGAAGGATTAATGTGGCCATAAAGTGAGAAATTAATTTACATATAGATTGTAATGTAGAATTGATCCCCCACTTTATATCCACATTATAATAGTATAGAAATATCTTTTTTATAATCATATCGCATTTTACTGCCACTGTTTTGCAGGGGGTTACATAGGAGGAAAGTTATGAGAAAGAGTGACAGGTTATAGGGGATGTCAGGAACTGGGTAAGAGAAGGTTGAGAATACTGATGAGAGTGGAGTGGACGGAGAAAGGAGCATGAGAGAAGGGATGCAAGTTAGTGAGATAGGAGTTGACTACTGACTTTACATTTAAATTCTTGGAGATTATAGCTGTTGAGGAAGCAATTAAATGGAAAGGAATTCCACAGGCGGGAAGTGTGAGAAAAGAAGCTGATGGAGTAGAATTTGCGTTTACATTTAATTGGCTTCCAAGTAAAAAGGTGGGACCTAGGTGCTAATCTTGTGGCTCGAGTAAATTCATTTATAGTGGGCAGCAGTGAGCTGAGCTCATCGGAGCAGAAGCTGTGAATATATTTATAAAAGAGACACAGGGAATCCACATTGTATATTTGTACTGTTTATAAAAGAATCGTGAGGACTTTGTTGTTGACAAAATCACGTTCCTTTTTTTAATCTCCGTTTGGGTGTAGTCTAAACGCTATTCATAAAATAGTCTTTTCAACATATGACAAGATTTTATACATTAACTTATTTTGCTTCTGTATAGTATATATATATATATATATATATATATATATATATATATATATATATTATAATAGATACCGACTTGGCAGACCGCCTGCAGTCTCTCTCCCACCGGCGCGACGTGGCTTCCCTGTGTCTCTTCTATAAATACTTCCACGGCTTCTGCTCCGATGAACTTAGATCACTAGTGCCCCCTAAATACGAATTTGAACGAGATACTAGATTAGCAACTAGATCCCACCCTTTTACAGTGAAACCGATAAAATGCAGCCGTAACTTCTACTCCAACAGTTTCTTTCCTCGCACTTCCCGACTGTGGAATTCTCTTCCAAACGATTGCTTCCCCGACGGCTAAAATCTCCAGGGGTTCAAATGTAAGGTCAATAGACACCTCCTAACACACTAACCTGCTCCCATTCTATCAAACACTCTTCCCATCTGCCCAACCCTCATCCTCGGTATCCTTACTCATCTGTCACCTTCCTCCTGACATTCCTTATGTCTAACCACTCCTTCTCTTTACCTTCCCCTATGTCGTCCCATGCGCAATAGTGGCAGTGGAATGCCTCGCGTGGGGTGAGATGATTAAAAAAAAATTATTTTCAAGATTATTTTTATAGTTTTATTTTTATGTTATAAAAACGAGTTGTGCTGTGTGGGTTCAGATGCATCTGGTTGTGCTTGGTGTCTGACCTGCACACAAAGAAATACAGGTTATAAAATGTCAAGTCATTTAAATTCGTATAATAATTCCCAATGTGTGGGTTGAAATAGGTATTCTTAGATGTGAAAATTGTTTTTTTCTAAACTGCTCATTTATGCACATTAATCAGTGTTGGTTGTTAAATGCCATGAAACCTGAACAGTCAAGTACGTCTTCTAAGCAAAATATTAAAAAGATAAAATTCGTTGGAAGCAAAGAGAAAAGTACCAAACTGTTGCGTAATATCAGTCTTCCTCTATAGCGATAAATGCTGGACAATTTCCTTACAGATGAAGAGGTGATGTGGGGCAGTAGAAATGTGGTTTTACAGGAGGATGCAGAGGGTACCATGAATCGAAAATTGTCAGAAACGATGGTGTTTCAGGAAGAGCCAGCTGAAATATTTAGGGCACATAAGTGGTACAGTGGATACCGGCTCGGAACGAGTTCGAATTCCAGTTGAATCCATTGTATTCACTTACGCGCAAATACCCTTGGGAAAGGTATTAATCCGTCTCTTCCTTCCAGTTATGGGTTAAATAGCAGGACAGATTGGGTTCTATAGCCTTGGTCGGCAACCAGTCTACCGCAGAAAGCAATGGCAACCTACTGCGGGATAATCTTCTGCCCAGTCAGTCATGTCTGGAAAGAGACATGATCGCCCAAGCGTGTATCACGTATGGAACTTAACTGACTGAATGAACAAAAGACCTGGAAATTGAAATAGAAAAAATGTGGAAATTGAAAATAAGAATCGTGCCAGTGATAGTAGGTGCACTTAGAACATAAAATATGTATGATATAAGTTCTTTGTTTTAATGATTAGTGTAAAATGTCTTGAAGCCATTTTTTATCTTAATCGTTGAACCAGGAAGAAAATGGGTTTGCAACAGAAATTAAGGAAATAATAATAATAATAATAATAATAATAGTAATAATAATAATCGCCATGACAGAGTGGGGCAATATTTACATTGGACAATGTGCATACATTCTAGAAAATCTGTAAACAAACACGGGTATGAACATCACCCAGCACCGGTTACAGAAATAGAAAATGCCCCCATTCTATGGGATTGCACCATCTACACAGACAGCAAAATTGAAGCAAATAGGCCGGACGTTATTGTTAAAAACCAGAAAGAAAAAACTTGCCTATTAATTGATATGGCTTGTCCAGCGGATTGTAACATAGCAACCAAGGAATTCGAAAAACTGTCAAAATATAAAGACCTGGAAATTGAAGATAGGAATCGTACCAGTGATAGTAGGTGCACTTGGAATGATAAAAAATGGAACAAAACAATACATTGAAAGAATCCCTGGAAACCCCAGCTTAAGATATATACATAAACAGTCCTATATTTACGTAACTGGAGAGGTTTCTAGAGCACATTATGAGGAAAAAGGGCTTGGAAAATCTGATACTCACAGGACAGATTCAAGGCAAGTGGGTAAGAGGAAAACGTTTGGTGAATGACAAAGAAGATCCAATTTTATGTATTTATCTAGTATTTGATATTTTTCCATGTCGACAATATTAATGTTAAGCATCAGTTTCCTTCTTGTGTCCATCATCTTCAAAACCTCGCCGTTGCTCACTTGTTCGGACTATTGTATCCTCATCATCCTTCTGTAGAACCACATTTTGGTTGCTTCAAGTCTTTCCTTCATCTTTGATGAGATCGTCCAGTATTCGCTGCCATGTTGAAGAAAAGACATAACATAACAATCCAGTACTTTCTTCTTTGTTTCCAGATAAATTTTCCTGTCTCTTAATACTCTACTCAGCTTCTGGAATGCATCCTCGGCTATGCCAATACGCCTTCGAAACTCCGTATTGCACATTTTATCCTCTGTTATCATACTTCCGAGTTAGTTTCTTTCCTGTGTTTGTCATCAGCGATGTATCATCTGCATATTTTCAGATTGTGGCCATCAATGACGAAGCAAGACTTCTAGCACTCTAAGAATGATCTTATATCATATATCAATTTTCTACTTCCTATCCAATCAGGATCCAGAATTTTACTTTTCACACTGACTTGTGAAATTTGCCTTGGTCTGGGTTTTTCCAAAAGGCTTTTAGTCGTTTGGATCCGATTTTGCGGGTGTGCAATTTTACTTTGTGTTTTAGTAAACTGTTAGATGATATAGCATTTGTATCTACTTTTAGTAAAGCTTCATCAGAATGAAATATGGAGTAAAAGAAGAAAAACATTCTGGTATTTTAATTTTTGTTGTGTTTGATTTTCATTGGTTAATCAGGTTTCACGTGTAATCGACTTGTTAAACAAACATTAGTATAATTTATAGCATTCCTGATTCAAGTGGAGACGAAGCGTCCATTCGAATTTCCAAGAAATAAACGGATTCCGAACCAAACTGAAAAGCCGTAAATATTACTTTATATATGTAAGCCTATAATAATTCTAGTTTATCTATGTTGGATTCAGATAATGATGCATATCCGTAAGTGTGTGTGTGTGGGGGGGGTGTATGATTTTACAAATGCCATCCTAATAAAAAAGGAACATATTTTTTTATGTAGCAGTTCGAAGGAATACTAATAAGAATATCAGCAGCTATAAAAACATCTGAAAAACATTATATGACCTCACCAACCTTTATTGAATGAGTTCTTAAAGAATCTAATGAGTGCTTATCTAAAGAAAACGGTTTCTACGTGAAAAGTTACCGAATCAACATGCGAAAATACCAATAAATATAATGCCTACCACACACACACACACACACACACATAAACAAACGGAGCAATAATTTCGGTTTTTACTTGGAGTGTGCTAATTTCTTGAAAATTTGATAAAAGTGCTATATTGATAAACGTTTTCTGTGTGTTCCTTAAAACTAAAATATCTGTGACTACACTATTAAATATATATATTTATTCATGATATAGCGAAATAACTGCAAAATATTTGAGAAGATTATATATATATACAAAAAATACACAACGGGATTTATTATAATAGAGAGGATATATATATATATATATAATGATTTGTTTGAACATTATTTTTGATCGATACTCGTATTTAAGTAGATATTCTGTTTATAATCAAACACTATTGTATATTTATTTCGACCGGCCTGATTATTTACGATAAATATTTTTTGTCACGAAAATGTGTGTCATCCTGTTGAATGACACACATTTTCGTAACAAAAAAAATCAGGCCGGTAGAAATAAATATATAATACTGTTTGATTATAAGCAGAATATATATATATATATATATATAGTGTATCGAGGCAGCAGATAATTTTTAAACATATATTGTTAAATATAAGAGACACTGAATGTCTATTATGTTTAACTAGCAGTATAGCCCGGCGTTGCTCGGGTGTAATGAAAGCTTTAAAACTAATCCATGGTTCTGGAGCTCAGACTCTTTGGACATTGGCACGAAAGACTAAAAAGCAAGAGTTGTTTCCAGTTAAAGCGAAACCGTAGACTGGAAGAAAAATGAATGGATATAAGTCAAATTTGGATTTCCTGGTATCGATATAAGTTTTTTTTTGTCGTAAACTGAGTTTTGAAGGCTATATATGTCCTCTGAGTAAATGGTATCATGGCTGAGTCTAAGAACTACAATTATACGTACTTAGAGCCAAACCCGAAGCAAAAACTAAAATAAAAGGCTGAAAAAAATACAGACATACAGGCAAATATACAGACACACACACACAGACATCTTGCCTTTTATATATATATATATATATATATATATATATATATATATATATATATATTATCGATTTTCTGCACTATTGTAAGAACTGCAACCTTGAAACTTCTGAATATCGTTTCTTATGTCTTTGTCTATGAGTGTATCAAATTTGATTAAACCGAACCACTCCTTCTATAACCCGATTTTTTCGATTATCGATTTTCGATATTTATCTGGGTTACCTCGACACAAAACCTAGCTAAGAACACTGGCAGACGCTTATAGTACAACTGTGTAAATTTTCAAGAAAATCGGTTCAGCCGTTTCGGAGTCTATAGGTAACGGACACACACAGATACAGACACACACACACACACACACACACACACACACACACACACACACACACACAGAGTAAAAGTTCCGTTTATGAATAAGTTTAGATCATGATCCGTTCTAAACATCGTATTTTGGCTTTAATTTCAGGTGAAAATAAAGACAAAAATTCTCCAACATTTAGATATTTTTTATTATTAATCAAAGCTGAATCATTCAAACACTGTTACCATAAAAATCCTAATGATATTATCAATACGCCTCTAATGAAAACACATAAAAAAATAACAAAAATATTGTTATTCGACATGCCGATAAAACCAATACATTTGTTATTTTAAACAAATAGGAATATCACTCCAAATTACAGGCCATTCTGGACGATCACAATAAATTTAAAAATTAACAAGTAATACTACCTCCCAACTTAAAAAACATATTAATAAACTTATTACTGCAAACAATGCGGAAATAGGATCCTATAAACTTCAAAAGATTATGAGTGCCCATCAGCCAGGCTGCTTTTATGGAAATGTAAAGATCTATAAAATGATCATCCCCTCCGACCTATCATTTCACAAATACCCACACCAATATATAACCTTTCCAAAACACTTAAAAAACTAATTACTCCCTACCTTCCTAGTAAATATAGTATTAACTCCACGAATGAATTTAAGTTGCCCCATGTGAGCCGAAAGCTTAGAACCAACCTAATAAAAATTATCCAAATGTTGGAGAATTTTTGTCTTTATTTTCACCTGAAATTAAAGCCAAAATACGGTGTTTAGAACGGCTCACGATTAAACATACTAAACATTCATTGTCTCTTATATTTAACAGTGTTTCGAGCCTGGGTTGTGTAGCCATCGGAGTCTAACCGTACTGATGAGCTGTGATACAGCGAAACAGATCTGTCTGCGGATGACAATATATATATATATATGCAAATCTTTTATCTTTCTGTTTCCAATCTTTCTCTTATACTTTTTTTGACCTCATGTATCTTGATTCTTTTCCTCTTGTGTAAACCCTGCACTCCAGGGGCAGTACTGCATTGCTTGAGGTGAAATAACTATATATATATATATATATATATATATATATATATATATATATTATTTTCTATAAATACTTTCACGGCTTCTGCTCCGATGAACTTAGATCACTAGTGCCCCCTAAATACGTATTTGAACGAGATACTAGATTAGCAACTAGATCCCACCCTTTTACAGTGAAACCGATAAAATGCAGCCGTGACTTCTACTCCAACAGTTTCTTTCCTCGCACTTCCCGACTGTGGAATTCTCTTCCAAACGATTGCTTCCCCGACGGCTACAATCTCCAAAAGTTTAAATGTAAGGTCAATAGACACCTCCTAACACACTAACCTGCTCCCATTCTATCAAACACTCTTCCCATCTGCCCAACCCTCATCCTCGCTATCCTTACTCATCTGTCACCTTCCTCCTGACATTCCCTATGTCTAACCACTCCTTCTCTTTACCTTCCCCTATGTCGTCCCATGCGCAATAGTGGCAGTGGAATGGCTTGCTTGGGGTGAGATGATTAAAATATATATATATATATATATATATATATATATATATATATATATATACTCATACAACGGTCTTTATTATAATACGGAGGATAAACAGTGTTGTCGTTGAATAAAATACATCTCGCCAAATAAGTTATTGTAATTGTTTCTGGTATAAAGCTATATTATAAGCTGAAATTCACATTGCATATTTATTTTAGTATCATGTAAATTAAATTTCAACATCATTTTGTTAATAGCAATATTATTGTAAAATCAGAAAGAGTATACGGTTAACATGAAAATTTGTCCATTTAACTATCTTTACTTTTGACAATGCTTCAGTCTGTCAGTGAAGTGCCATACGTGATACCTTCTTGGGCGATCATGTCTCAAAAGAGACATGACTGACTGGGCAGAAGATTATCCGCAGTGGGTTACCATTGCTTTCTGCGGTAGACTGGTGAAATATATTATTATATTAATAAGTAGTAATTAGTAGGGGAATAGTTTATTACTTCGTGACAATAGAAAACCGATCCCCCACATTATGCCCAGAAGGAGCTTTAATTGT
This sequence comes from Ascarosepion bandense, assembly GCA_037127315.1. Classification (NCBI taxonomy): domain Eukaryota; kingdom Metazoa; phylum Mollusca; class Cephalopoda; order Sepiida; family Sepiidae; genus Ascarosepion; species Ascarosepion bandense. Next base: position 230,519 of record JBBBDQ010001854.1, read on the forward strand.
CTTTTGAACTATTCAGTCAGTCAGTTAAGTGCCATACGTGATACACATTGGGCAATTATGTCTCGAATGAGACATGACTGACTGGGCAGAAGATTATCCCGCAGTAGGTTGCCATTGTTTTCTTCTGTAGACTGGTTGCCAGCCAAGGCTATAGAACCCAATCTTTGTCCTGTTAATTAACCCATAACTGGAGAGAAGAGACGGTTAATGCCTTTCACAGGGTATTTGCGCGTAAGTGAATGCAAGGAATTCAACTAGAATTTGAACTCAGCTCCTCAATTTCTCGTTTCTAGCTGATATCCACTGCACTTATTGATTTAAAAAGTGGTAATTAGAATTTTTAATAAATACCTAAGCATATAATGAAAACTAATTTATACTTTTTATACAAATATTAAATACTATTCATTAGAATATTTATTTACAAAACTAATTTTATATTTTCAATAATTTATGTTACTAAAGCTTCTAAAATTCTATTAAAAATAAGGCAATGCAATATTAACTATGTACCAAATAATAAAGATACTAGCAGTATAGCCCGGTGTGGCTGGGGTGTAATGAAAGCTAATCCATGGTCCTGGAGCTCAGACTCAGCCTTAAGAATATTTTGGCTGGGGTGTAATGAAAGCTAATCCATGGTCCTGGAGCTCAGACTCAGCCTTAAGAATATTTGTGTGAAGTTTGGTGAGAATCGGATAAAAATTGTAGATTTGTATAAAGGACATACAGACAGATAAACAGACACACACACAAACATCTTGCTTTTATATATATATATATATATATATATATATATATAATCGATTTTCTACACTATTGTAAGAACTGCAACCTTGAAACTTCTGAATATCGTTTTTTATGTCTTTGTCTATGAGTGTATCAAATTTGATTAAAATCGGACCACTCCTTCTATAACCCGATTTTTTCGATTATCGATTTTCGATATTTATCGGGAGTACCTCGACACAAAACCTAGCTAAGAACAACTCGCAGACGCTTACAGTACAACTGTGTAAATCTTCAAGAAAATCGGTTCAGCCGTTTCGGAGTCTATAGGTAACGGACACACACACAGACACACACAGAGACAAAATTCCATTTATAAATAAGTTTAGATCAACACAAAAACAAATCCTTCTTTATCTATCTATATAAAAGTTAATCTGTGAGTCTGTGTGTGACTGTTCCTTATGCACGCCTATATTTTTTAAGCTACGCCACTCAAACTTTCTGGGGACACATATCTATAGGGAAGCTAGGTCGACACATACATTTTGAATTTAAGTTCAGCAATTTTCCCTTTCGCACTTTTTTGGACAATGAAGCCGATTGTTTACATTTGCTCCGTAAAACATCTAAGAGCTAAGATGGTTGCTGAATTACTTCACAAATATCAAATCAAACTTGTCAAACTCGACTAAAATATTTTTTATTAAAAACAAAAAAAAATGAGCCTGTATATTTAATTTTTATTCCGACGTTTTCCGTCACAAAAATCAAATCACGTGTCAAACGCGACTAAAAAATATTTTAGTAAAAAAAAAAGAAAAGTCTTTTATATTTAATTTTTATTCCGACGTTTTAAAAATTCATTTGGGCAACAAAAAATGTGAATATTTTTCCCCGTAATTTTGAAACAAAAAACAAAAGAAATATTTTTTTTTCAAAAAAGTGTTTTTTGAAACAAAAAGAAAATATGTCAAATAAAAAGTGGCATCTTCTCCTACTAATAAAATGTTCTGAGTTGCACGGGCAACGCCGGGTTATGATGCTAGTCTATTTATAAACATTTACTAAATGGTTAAACGATGTGAACCAACTATAAAGAAATCTTTTAACCATTTTATAAAATTCGATCATTTCGTAATTAGCCGATATTTTGCCAACCATTCCAATGAACAATATAGAAAAGTAGTTTCAATATAGAATATAGATATAGATATAGAATATATATATATGCCAACCATTCCAATGAACAATATAGAAAAGTAGTTTCAATATAGAATATAGATATAGATATAGAATATATATATATGCCAACCATTCCAATGAACAATATAGAAAAGTAGTTTCAATATAGAATATAGATATAGATATAGAATATATATATATGCCAACCATTCCAATGAACAATATAGAAAAGTAGTTTCAATAAAAAAATTGAATAGTGTTTATTATTTCCTTTTATAAGTTTAAGTTTAATTACTTGGTTTGCATTATTCGATTTGCAAAACAAATACTGCTGGAGTGTGAAGTTGGTTGAAATAACAGCGGTGTCATGGGAAGAGTTTGGCACTTTTTTGCCAACCGAAGGTCCGTATCTACCGCGAATTTATAAAAGAATCATATATAATTCACACTTTTTTCTGCAAACAGGTTTCGGTCCTTGAGGAACCATTTGTAAGACAAATGCAGGCATTTTATAAAGCAACTATATTTCTAACAAAAAAAAAAAAGTAAGACTGAAAGAAAAAAAATAACGTGATGCTTTCAAAGTTGAATGAGAGAAGGAACTAAAATACACGAAGATCTCGCGGCGTTATGGAAACGCAAACTGTCGAGGACGCTAAGTGACGTAAATTCTTGGCATGTTGTTCAAACGAAAGTGAATTAATTTTGTTGTTATTATGATGGATATTTTTATGAGTTATTTCTCAAGCAAAGAAACGTGTTGGCATAAATGTTTTTTCACATCTCATATCTTTTATTAATGTTGACTTTGGAGATACATTTCTTATGTTATTTATAATTTAGGTTTCGCTATGCATTTTATACTGATTATATACACACATACACAAAATATATAGTTAGGAGTAACGCGCAATAATTTATCGGTATAATTAAGTTGCAAGATAGGAGAAATGATGGCAATGAATCTATGCATAAACACAAATGAAAAGTAAGAGGCTATGTTCAGGTAATATATATACATATATATATATATATATATATATATATATATATATATATATATATTATAAATTATGTTTTAGAACAAGTACATAATTTTTTTATATATGTCCTCGACAATCATATGTTTGCTTCAACATTTAGTGTCCAACGTTTCTTCAGGAGGAAAAAGCAAATTTTCATAGTTCTATACATCATATATCGAGCACTGTTTTAAATTAATGTTTTGGACGGAAAAAAATTCTTTCTTCGTTCTGTGCCCACTCGGATATATATATATATATATATATATATATATATATATATATATATATATATATATATATATACACTACCGACCATAAGTTTGGGACCACCCAAACATTTTTAGCAGAATCAAATTCGTCGAGTTTGTATTTTTTCTTATGCAGATGTCAAGTAAAAAAAAGTATTCCTTTCAACTTTTAAAGTAAACATTTACTCAGTTTGCTACTTGACTCCTTTTATTGTGATCAAGTTTTTGCCAAAAATTCAGATTTATTCAGATATTATAATTATGGTATAATTTATTTTTGTAAACCCTATTACTACGGTATAAATGGCAAGGAAGAAACAGATTAGCATTGAAAAAAAAGCTCAGGATGAAATTCTTTCGAAAGAAGGATATTCTGAACGTGTTATCGCTGAAAAATTAAACCTATCAAAAACTGGCGTACATTATTGCCTTCAACGACTTCGTGAAACTAAGTCAAATATTGACAGAAAAAGATATGGTAGGCCCAGAGTAACATCTATTGTAGAGGATAGGCACTTGATCATATATAGCAAGAGGAATAGAAGAAAAAACGCTCAGGAATTAACAATTGAAATGAATTCTACTCGGCAACATCCAGTATATGTTACTACTGTTAAGATACGACTTCATTCTGCTGGGATTAAAGGCTGTGTAGCAGTTAAGAAACCAATATTAAAGAAGGAGAATAAGGGATGAAATTGATCGTATAGTTCGAAATGAACTTCATAAAAATGAACAAATGTTGTTTAAATGCTTGCAGGATGCTTAGAAATCACTTTCACCAAGTTATTTTTATAAGTTATTAGAAAGAATGCCAAGGATTTGCTCTGTAGTAAATAAGGCACGAGGAGGTTTCTTTGATGAAAAGAAAATATGAATTAACTTTAACTAAATTTGAAATTACTCTATGTTAATTTTGGTTTTAATTATTGTACAATTGTGAACAACAATGAAATATATCCATATTTATTCTTCTAAGACATAAAATTAGTTATTTCGTTCTCTTAGAGAATAAATCTAAGTGGTCCAAAACTTATGCTCGGTAGTATATATATATATATATATATATATATATATATATATATCCTATAACAGTATAACAGACAATAAATGTTTATTATGTTTAATCATGAGCCGTTCTAAACATCGTATTTTGGCTTTCATTTCAGGTAAAAATAAAGACAAAAATTCTCCAACATTTGGATAATTTTTTATTAAGTTGTATCTCTGGTATTAATAATAAACCCACAACATATATTGGTTCTACTACAACCACGCTTTCCCGTATATACTTACCTGTTACCTTTCTGATCATAGTTCAATTAAACAACATTTCTTAGAAAAACATAGTCATGTAGGTAACATCAGATAGATTTTAGTCAACAATACAATAGTCCTCACTCATACACACAGTAAAATGAACCCTCAGATATTGGAGGCCATCTACATTAAATCCAAACAACCCACACTTAATAAAATCACGTTTAAATCTGGTCATAACACATTACATTGCATTTAAATATATGGTTCTGTTATCATTTCGAGCTCTCACGCGGTGTGACGTCATAGAACCGCATTACAAATTTACGAACTGCATTTGCTATTTTTGGTAATTGTCATTGTTGCTTAGCAAAATTTTATGTCAACACAAGAAAAAATCGTCGCTGATGGTGGATATTGTAACCTTTCTGAAGATAGCTCATGTGAGCCGAAAGCTTAGAACAAACCTAATAAAAAATTATCTGAATGTTGGAGAATTTTTTTCTTTATTTACACCTGAAATTAAAGCCAAAATACGATGTTTAGAAAGGCACATGATTAAACATAATAGACATTCATTGTCTCTTATATTCAACAGTATATGTTTAGAAAATTATCTGCTGCCTCGATACACTATATATATATTTCCATATGTGTGTGTGCGTGTGTGTGTGAAGAGAAAAAGACAGACGCATAAATGGTTGTATAAACATACAAGTTTTGTGATTGATTCAATAAAAGTAGAACGAAAAACCAATGTGAAAAAAGATAGGGTATGTTTTCCTAAAAGATGAATTATAAAAACACAAACAATAGAAGCCAGACGGTAAGACAGAAGGAAATGACAAAAATTGCATAAAGAGGCGAAAAAAAACTTCATTAAAATGGCCGCCATTTTTTTCTGATCAGACGACTTCAGATTTTTTTTTCTGGAACCGAGTAGGTGACATATGTTTGCTTGGGTGTAATATACTTTATTCTTATTTCTATTTCAATCATTCAGTTTGAATTAATTTTTTTTTTCTTCTTTCTTGTTATTTAATTTTTGATAGCAAATTTTTCATTTTATGCTGCTTTCCTCATTGTAATTTACTGCGTTATAGTTCAGTGTTCATACCAGTTCTTTTTCTTTCGCCTTTGTTATTTTCTTTCATTTTTTTCCCGGTCACTGTTTCTTTTGTATTTGCATTTTTCTTTTTTGTTGTTCTCTATTCTTTTCTTTTCTTAAACATTAGGTTGTTCCAAATGTTCGTAAACACTTGCGAAATGGGTCTATCTGGTCCAGCACAATCGAGACAAGCGATGGATTCAGAAAGGACAAGAGACACCGTCGGTTCCAAAACAAGATCAATTCGGCAAGGAAGTCATGTTGTGCGTTTGGTGGAACTTTGAAGGAATATTGCATTTTGAGTTGGTTCCGAATGGTCCTGCCATCATTACCGAACTTTACTGTCAACAACTTGAGCGGGTCTACGAAAAGTTGAAGTACCTGGTTCTGATCAACCGAAAGCACGCTTTGATGCAGCAGAACAATGCCAAACCACACACCGCCAGGAAGACCAAAGACAAGTTTGAAGAGCTAGACGGCGCTGAGGTTCTCCCACATCCAGCCTATAGTCCTGACTGTGCTCCATCAGATTACGGCCTTTTCCGCCCAATGCAACACTTTCTGAAGGGCCGCCGATTCGACTCGTTTGATGAAGTCGAGGAAGCGTGTCAAGAATTCTTTCATTCGAAGCCAGCTGAATGGTACTTTGACGAGATCTGAAAGCTGACAGATCGATGGCAGAAAGTCTTGGAAAATGATGGTCTTTATTTTGAGCAATAAATGTTTTTACGACTAAAATTTCAATTTTTTGCAAATGTTTTCTGGTAACCTTAGATTACTTAGCGAGTAAAACTTCAAGTTTTTGCAAGTGTTTACGAACTTTTGGGACAACCTAATAATATATTACTTTCCATTAAGCCTTGTGTCTTTATTTTAGTCGCCATTCGTACACTATTATTACAGAAGTATTTTCTTTCTCAATTTTTCTCTGGTTTCATTGTTTGATTTTCCAAATGAGCAATAAATATTTTTCAGTCATACTTGATACACGCTTGGGCGATCATGTCTCGAAAGTGACATGATTGACTAGACAGAAGATTATCCCACAGTAGGTTGCCATTGCTTACTGCGGTAGACTGATTGCCAGTCAAGTCTATAGAACCCAATCTGTTATATTTTTTAACCCATAACTGGAGGGAAGAGATTGATTAATACCTGTCCCAAGGGTTTTTGTGCGCAAGTGAATGCAAGGAATTCAACTGGAATTCGAACTCGGCTATCGATATCCACTGCACCACAACGTGCATAGGGAATCGCCGAAAACTGTTTAATCGATTTCGACTAATCATACTATTAGGGTGGGTGTCAGTGATTTAGTCACTCTTTGTTCAAGTGGATGACCCCGGCCGTTACCCTCTGCGGTCAGCTTTGAAAAACTGACGATTTGTGTTTTTTTTTTCCGGTTCAGATTCTTCTGATCACTGTTTTTTAGGGAGCGTTTCTGGCGCCATATTTACAAATCAAGCGTAAATAGATGATAGAAAGAAAATAACAGAGGCGCGTCTCGGCTTCCCACATAAACATTCAAGCGCCATCGAAATAAACAACAACAAAAAAAAAGTTACAAGATTTGTGAAACGTTTCACCGTAACGACGCTTACGAAAGTTAAGCAAGGTTGAGCTTGGTCAGTATTTACATGGGTGACTGCTTGGAAATACCATTTGTTGTCAGATTGGATGTGCGCATTGTGTAATGAATAACAGTTCGGAATAAATAATAGAAAAACTGAGTTCGGTTCGAATGCCAGTCGGTTTCGTTATATTCGATCACATACAAATGACTTCGGAAAAAGTATCAATCCAGCTTTTCTTCACACCAGCTATGGGTTAAATAGTAGAACTTATATCTGAAAATCATTAATACCAAAAACATTGTAAATAAAATGTTCATATATGTTAAATCTGTTTACAAAAAGACACTCATTAATCAACTGTATTCACTTTCCACCCCACTTTTTTCAAAATTCAAACGGACAATTCACAAGACTCATTCCCTTATCACTAACCCCTACCAACATCCCACACACAACTCACCAAATATAAGAAAAGAGGCTTTCCATTCCTGACCACACCACCTGATAGGACATTGGAGTTTCAATGTCGAAAACAAATGTACGATTTGTAGTGGATATATAAAAATTTGTACATGTTCTAAAATATATATATATATATATATATATATATATATATATATATATATATATTACAAAATAGTGAAAGAACATGTAGATTAAAAACCCACTATTCATTTACTTTTATAAAGAGTGCTCGATACAGAGTAGAGTTTAATATTGTAATTTAGTTATTACAATGGTTTATAATTATAATTTGTTATTACAATGGTTTATAAAAGCATATAAATCATTGTAATAACAAAATTACTGTATATATATATATATATATATATATATATATATATATATGTTTGTGTGTGTGTGTGTGTGTGTGTATGTATAAATGGAAACTTATCACTATACTCGTTTCGAAAAACCCTCCGCGTATATACGCGGAAGGAAAAAAGGGTTGTAAAAAAAATAAAGAGCTAAGCACATGAACATCAGCCAATGCGATCTGGACCGAGCCAGTACGCAGCCCAAAGAAAAATCCCAAGACGAGTAATCAATAAAAAATCGCTCAATACGTAAGCAGAGCAGAATAAGTAAATTAACCTAGTGAGCCAACAAACCTACCAAGGTTTCACCTAAACGGATCTGCAGGGAAGGTTGGCTCTTCCCTGATCCAATATATATCCATATATATATATATATATATATATATATATATATATATATATAGTGTATCGAGGCAGCAAGTAATTTGCTGAACATATGCTGTTAAATATAAAAGACAATGAATGTCTATAATGTTTAATCATGAGCCGTTCTAAACGTCGTATTTTTGCTTTAATTTCAGTTGAAAATAAAGGCAAAAATTTTCCAAAATTTGGATAATTATTTATTGGTTTTTTTCTAAGCTTTCGGCTCACATGAGCCATCTTCAGAGAGGTAGTTTAAACTGAAATATTATAAAATCCACCATCACCGACGATTTTATTTTGTGTTGACATAAAACTCCGCTTGGACACGGCAATAGTTACCAAAAATAATAAACGCAGTTCTTAAATTTGCGATGCGGTTTTATGACGTCACACCGCGGGATAGCGCGAAATGACAACAAAGCCATGTAGTCAAATGCAATGTAATATGTTATTTCCGGTTTTAAAGTTGATTTTATTGAGTGTTGGGTGTTTAGATTTGATGTACATGGCCTCCAATATCTGCAGGTTTCTCTTACTGTGTGTATGAATAAGAATCACAGTATTGTTGACCAAAATCTGTCTGATATTACCTACATGTTTATGTTTTTCAGAGAAATGTTGTTTAATAGTGCTCTGATCAGAAAGATGACAAGTAAGTCTACGGGAGAGTGTGGTTGTAGTAAAACCAATATATGTACTAGGTTTTGATTAGTATCAGAGATGCAATCTCTGAATGGGCATGTAAATTGGTACACTACATTGGTTTTTTGTAGAGAGTTTAGTTTAGTGCTTGTTGGGTTATTATAGACTATGAGGTCAATTGTTTTAAACTTTTTATAATATATAATGAGTTTAATTTGATTATTACTTTTGACTGGTTTAACATTTCTACGTATTATGTTTTTGAGAGTTTTTTCATCTTGTTTATAATTATTATGTATTTGGTTGCAATAGTATAAGTTAATAGTGTTATGTTTATTTTGATGTAAACCATTATTATTAATATTATCATTAGTGTTAGAACTATTGTTAATTTTGTTGAGGTACATTTTAATTTGTTGATCAATAACGGAGTTAGGAAATCCATTATTGACTAGTGTTTGCTTAATGTTGTGTAATTCTTTATAAAATATAGATTTGGAAGAAGATATCATTTGTGTGCGTTGAAG